>JAVGVS010000054.1:892811-1225311 GCA_032718565.1 Distichodus sexfasciatus | reverse complement strand
TCCCCCTCTCTCTCCCTCTCTCACTCCTCCCTCTCTCTCTCAACTCATATTTTCTTCTCCCTCCTCTCTCTCTCTCTCTCTCACTTCCTTCTCTGTCTCCCTCCCTTTGCCCCCATCCCCCCTCTTTTCTTCCTCTCTCTTACTCCCCTCTTTCTATCCCTCGATCCGTCTCTCTCTCTCCCTCCATCCCTCTCTTTCTCCCCCTCTCTCTCATCCTCTCTCCCTCTCTCACCTTTTCTCCCTGTCTCTCCTTCCCTCTCTCTCCCCCTCCTTCCTACAGCCAAATGACACTCGTCTCCCACAAGTTGATCTGCTTACAGATGTATGGCCTGATAACAGCTCAATGTGTATGTGTGTGTGTGTGTGTGTGTGTGCAGTGCCATCGGCCCTCAGGTTGCTGTCCCGGGTGATGTGATCCTCCCACAGGAAGGCGCATCGCTTCACTTGGGCCTGACAGATATTTTTAATTACAGACTCAAATGAACTGTTAATGGTATAATGAACATCTCTGCCATGCGTATTCATTTACACGCTGTGTGTGTGTGTGTGTATGTGTGTGGGTGTGGGTGGGTGTGTGCGTGTATGTGTGTGAGAGAGAGAGGGATTATCTATCATGTCTATATCCTCCACTGACAGCACCCAATATATCCACACAGTTTTGCAAAACTAAATGTTGGGGAATGTGTGAGTCAGAGAGACATGGCAAAAGAGATGGCGAGAGATAACAAGAGAGAGATAGTGAGGCAGAGAGAGAGAGAGGGAGAGAGAGAGAGAAATATATATAGAGAGAGAGAAATATAGAGAGATAGACTGAGAGAGAGATAAAGATAGGGAGAGAAAGAGGTTGAGGGAGAGAGAGAACAAATAGCGAGAGAGAAAGATGGAGAGAGAGAGAGAGAGAGAGAGAGAGATTATCTATCATGTCTGTCCATCACTAAAAGTGCCAGATCTTCCAGATTATTGCTAAATGAAATATTGGGAACAGCCAGTTACCAGTCAGTATTGTGTGTGTGTGTGTGTGTGTGTGTTCTTGTACTTTCTACTTAGTGAGAACCAAAATGAGTTTTTAACCAGCAGAGTGAGGACATTTTTGGGAAGTGAGGACTTTTTTAGTGGTCCTCTTTTCTTTAAACTGCTTTTACAAAAAAAAATACAAGTTTATTTGCAAAACTAAAAGTGTAGAAAGATTAGCTTTTGGTTACTGAGGTTATGTTTAGGGTTATGTTTAGGGTTAGGTGTAGTATTATTTACATACAGTAATATAGAAGTCAATGGAGGTCCTCACTACTATATAAGTACGAGGATGTGTGTGTGTGTGTGTGTGAGAGAGAGAGAGAGAGAGAGAGAGAGATTTATTGCTCAGTGCTCTACATGTCTCTCTCTCTCTCTCTCTCTCTCTCTCTCTCCTCTGGACTCGTTTATGATCATGAGCTTCCGACAGATGGGTTCAGATTACAGTTGGCCTGCTAATGCCATTAGTAAATGGTGCATATTCACACACACACACACACACACACACACACACACACACACACACGCTTCTATCTTTCACGCCCTCTCTCTCTCACGCACACACACACACGCACTAGTGCCAAGCAATTTGCTGAAAACGACCAACAGCATTTTTTCCACCAGATAATTCAGGTGTGATTATTTCCTAGGCCATGAGCTCCAGGTCTGTGTTTACGCCTCGCATGGTCCAACGTACATCAGGATAATTATAAACTTCCTGTGTCCTGTTTGCAGAGGAAAAGAGCCAGATGATGTGATGCGGCACTCCGTTTAACCTGCACAGTGGATGATCATTTACCCTTGCTCTAGATGCAGTTGGTAGCCCACTCCTCCTCTCCTGTCCTCTCTTATCATCTCCTCTCCTGTCTTTTCTTCTTTTACTTTCCTCTCCAGTCCAGTTCTCATTATTAAGTGGCAGTGTTGGGGAACAGCTAGCCGGAGGGTCGCCCGGTAAAGGTACCACTACAGTAATGTACTTATGAGCAAGGTACCATCTTCAAGCACTGTTCCCCGGGTGGCGCCAAAAAACAGCTGCCCACTGCTGTAATGTCCCGCACTAAGCAAGCTTGGAGACGCCAGCTAGTTACATCACAACTTTCTGTGATTAATGTCAGTATTATGGGTCTTTTTTTTTTTTTTGAAAAATAAATAAAATGAATAAGAATAATGAATTAATAGCAAATATCTAAAAAGTAATAGAAACTAAATGCTGAGTGGTGGTCTCTGGGACAGAATCAGTTAAAACCCTTGGATTACATCATAATGACGTTGCTTGGTGATTTTCTGGCTGCAGCAGAAAAATTCTAGTTAAAAAGAACACCACAGTAGAAACTATGGCTGCTCGATCAATGCAATGTGAAGTAATGTAGAAAAATTGCACTGTAATGCATCGAGATATCGTACAGAATCAAAACCTTGACCTGATAATCGCAATCGAATCAAATCAAATCGTGAGACCAGTGAAGGTTCTCCTCTAGACACCTCTAGTGTCCACCCAGGGTTGGTCACTGCTTCGCGTCCGAAGTCCTGGGATGGGCTCCGGTCCCTACAGGCCACTGTGGGCTGTGTCTCAGGAATAAACTGATCACCACTCTCCAGATACATTTTTAGGTTTAGCTTAAGTTTGCATTCCTCCAGTTACACTAATGAGCTAAAAGCTTATTTTTGGAGTTAGACCTCAGTGGTTTCCTGAAGAGAAAACAGCAAACCGGACAGAATCTCCAAAGCTTGGAGCAAACCGACTTCAAACGAAAAAATGGTTTAAAGCTTAAAAAGCATTGAAAGAAGGACAGAAAAAAGCTGGGGAGCGAAAATATGCCCGCTAGCAACTAGCAGCACGCACAATAGGCTAGTCAGGTACGGCTGCTTGGGCTAGCACGGCGTGAGAACAAAGGAAGAATTCTCTGGAGCAGCGATGAAAAGCGTAACCATATCCCAGCGAGAACGCGCCGGTCTCTCCGAAATGCAGAGTAAAGTCATCAGACAGTTCACAAAGTGGAACCGCAGCCAGACGAGATTTTCTAGGCCTGTTGATGCGTAAAATAATTAAAGTGCATCGACTGGGTGGAACTATTTATTCTTTTGGGAGAGGACAAGGCCTCCCCTGAGCAACCAATCACTTCAACCTTAAGACTCGGCTGAAAAGAGTTTCACACAAATTACTTCATGTCCCTGGAAAGTCCCATAGGTGAGCCGAGCGGAGCTGAGCGGCTGAAAAGACAACGTGATGGAGAAGTGCAGGAGCAGGAGAAGGTCAAAATCACGACTGGCTATTTGCACCAAATTACCTACTGTGAGAAAAGTGTCATAAGTACAACAACCCATGTAGCGAGGTGATGTGAAAAAAGGATGAGCGTGTGAAATTCACACATTTTTAAATCCACATTCATTAATAAATTCACTTTTATTGGCATGCTGAAATGTTGAAAAGCTTTTTGCAAATTCAGCAAGCAGTTTCACACATGTACAGTATAGACACATAGACAGACAAACAGATAGATAGATAGATAGATAGATAGATAGATAGATAGATAGATAGATAGATAGATAGATTAAATTATCAAGACAGATATCAAGATAGATTATTTGTCATTGTGAACACACCACAGCCAGCACACAGTGCACCACAATGAAATGTGACCCTGCATTTGACCCATCCGTGAAGAACCAGTGGGCAGCTAACAAGGGCAGCGTCCGGGGAGCAGTGGTTGGTGACGGTACCTTGCTCATGAGTACCTCAGTGGTAACTTTACCAGCCCTGGATTTAACCCTGCAATATTCTGATCACGGGGCTATGAACTAAGTTGCTTTTGGCCGTTCTGGAAGAGAACTATATTTTTGCGCATGATGGCGTTCCATATTAGAGTCGCGAGCGCTAACACCTGTTTACATCACGAATAATGTAATTAATGCGTTTTAACGCAATTACTCCCATTTTTGTGCACGGAATTACTCCGAAATAATTTCACATACAGAGGAATGAATTTAATGACCGGTAAGTTCAAAGTCTTGTGATTCTGACGGTATGTGTGTGCGGTGGGGATTCTAAGGGAGTTAGGGAGTTGGCACCATGAGCATAGGGTCACCAGTTCAAGTTAAAGGTAAAGGTAAAGGTACCATCAAGGTACTAATCAGCAAGGTACTGCTCTCCAGGCATTGCTCTTTCACAGATGTGTCAAATGTCACATTTGGTTGTGGTGCACTGTGTGTTGTGCTATGAGATGATACTCACTCAGTTAACAATTGTAAGATTGGTGATATTGTACCATCTTCATATTGTAATACATTATCACAGGCATGGTTTAAACATGTCCCTAGACGTAAGGTACTGGAGAGGAAGAAAGGTCAGTCAATCTCTTCATAAAACTCTTTATAATAACTGTACGGTCTGTACTGTCTTATAATGGTACAAGAACACACCTTACTGAGCAACCCTTCAGACAATCCCTTTAACAAGGTTTCTTAATAACCTGATTACCCTCTTCAGCTAATTCCCATACTCTCTCTCTCTCTCTCTCTCTCTCTCTCTCTCTCTGTCTGAGTTGACTTCTCTTAGACTCCACCACTCCGCTGATTAACTGCACTCCTGCACCGCTTGCCTCTTCACCCATTCATAATCGCTCACTCGCCGAACAATGGCCACCAATGAAGAAAATTAATAGTCCAGCTGAGAAAAATAATTCCCTCTACTGTCCTTTATTAATTACTGGCTCATTTGCAGGCTAATTAGGAAGATAATAGTTATGCTATAATGGAGAATGCTACAGTGAACATGATGACCCACCTCACTTAACGTTTGGGAAATTTCACGCCGCTTTAAGTGGCTGCTGAGTAGACGCTGGAAATGTGGGCACTTTTCTTTGTAATTTGATTTACTAAAACCAGGTGAAACGTGACCTCACGTTTTATTGATTGCAATTTACTGTTTCTGAAAACCTTTTTGCCTAAAAATTACCTTAACAAAAAGGAAAGGAAAACTTTGGAGGCCAAATTGGCTTTTATTCTGACTATTCCAAAAATGACTGTGGAATTTGATTAAAATTTCGTTATGAGCCGCATCAAGGCACTTGTCCATTAATTTCAGACAACACGTCAGGTTATTAAGATTCACTGCTGTCGATTCCTTTTGCCGGGGATTGAGTTTGTCCGTTTTGCGGCGCACAGCTGAGGTTTCTGAAGTGTTTTTGTTCCAGGCCTCATCTCACACACCTGATCCAGATAATCGCTCTTCATGATTCATTGGATCAGGTGCGGTGTATTTGGGCCTGAGCTGAAACGGGGAGGAAGGCAGTTTTCCAGGAGCAGAGATAGAAACTGCTGCGGTGGAGCTTTAATTAACAACCCTAACTGACAAGCGTTATTTATGAAATTGCTCCTAAAACGACGAGTGTAATATTTTAAGCAGGTTTATGATGCTCATTTGTTCATAATAACTGAACGGATGATGCTCATACTCAGCTGGTAAATCATGGCTGTAAAAGATTTTGTACCAAAACTGACTTGGAAATGGAATGTAACAGAACAAAAAAAATTGGTATTTTGGTACAAGATCTGAAACAAGTAACAAAGTCACCAAACTCAAAATTCTGTGGGTTATTAGTGCTGTTGTATTCCAATATGGATAAAATACTCAAACTAATGTTGTTTAAGGCATTTGGTAGTTAGGGTCAAGACAAGACTGAGACCAGACCAAGGCCAGAGTGTGTCAAGACCGAGACAAAACCATGACCCTGAAGGGCTGAGAAACACTTCTTTATCCATTTAGTATCCATCTGGATACAGGTTAAAAAATTTGATAAATAATGCATTTTTCTGTATATATTTTTCCTTATTGATTACTCTCTAACATTATTAAAAATATTAAAAAATTATTTTCTGATAAATTGAAAATGAAGAAATGCTAAAGTTTTGGGTGATTTTGAGCCGATTTAGACTCATATTGGTCTATAAAATGAGCTGCTTTTGGGCTTTCTGGAAGAGAACTACATTTCTGTGCATGATGGCGTTCCATATGAGAGTTGTGAGTGCTAACGTGTGCTACGTCGCATATAATATAATTAATGCATTTTCACGCAATTACTTCATTTTTTGTGCACGAAATAATTTCACATACAGAGGAATGAATATAATGTCCGGTCTTGTGATTCTGATGGTATGTGTGTGTGGTTTCTGTAAGTTAAAGGGATTCTGAGTTATTAAAACACTAATTAATAAACAACGCAAAATCCCTGCGTCGGTCTTAATAGTAATATTCTGAGAGTTGTGGTCTCGGCTGGTCTCCAAATAAAATCCCGAGTCCTCTTTGTCCGAGTCCATAACAAGACCGAGTACAAATACAACCGAGTCCGAGACAAGACTGAGACTTTCAAAAACTGGGCTCGAGAATAACACTAGCATTTGCTCGCCCACAGATTCATAATTTCAGGCCATATATTTGTATTTTTATTTGAGTGTTAAATCGCATAGCCATTCATCATTCAGCAGTTTTCCGCAATCCCTGTGCAAAGTACTTCCTAAGTGGAACTCGGTACTCCAGCCTGCACTGTAACTGTACTGTAAGATCCAGTTTCACTTGAGGTTGGGGTATATGGCTCTAGTTGCAGTTATCAAGTACCCAACCAACTTTGGCACTTACTAGACTCAGTGGTACTTGATAATAAGTCAAGTAATCTGCACAACCAGTCAGCATTAAACTGTTTGGATCTGCATTAAAAGTACCTCAGGAGTTTGGGTACCAAAACTGTACTGGAGGATATCAAAGTCCTGGTTCCACTTCCAGTTGGCTCTGTGTTGGGAGGGTCACCAGGTCAAGTCCCAGACTGGTAAAAGTGCTAGTGAGGTACTCATGAGCACGGCACCAACTGCGCCCCCAGGCACTGTACGTCAGCTGTCCACTGCTCCTTCACGGATGGGTCAAAAGCAGAGGCTGCATTTCGTTGATGTGCTGTAGTGTGTTCAAAATGATAAAAAAAACACTCAGTTTGAGCATCATTGCAGTTGTGATGTGAAATTGCCCTAAGTGCTAGAAAAATGGGATTTCATGCATCATTTTAAGATGACGACCAGCTAAAAGGCCAGTTTTGCCAACTGAAACACGCACGTTGTCATTTGCAGAATAAATCTCAGAAAGATAATTCTCTGCTCAGAAAGAACTCTGTGTTAGTCATAATTCCCACACGCCAAAGACAGCGTCCAATTCAACTGTCGAGCCTCCTAATTTATAATATCAATGAGGACGGAGTGACTGTGTCTCCAACACGCATCACAATTACATTTGCTTTCCTTCACCCTTCTACAATTCATTGCTCTCTAAGAGGAGGTTTTGGTGCAGTCATGGGTCTAAAACACTTTGTAATGACTAAATGGCTATAGTTTGTTGAAATGAAACTGCTTTCGTAACAAAGACACAAAACACTATAATGAGAGGAAACAGGAAGATCAGCGCTGCTCTTCCATTAACACATTAACTTCCAATTACAGTAATGTACAAATACGCCATAACAAGGACCTAAAACCACACTGAATCATCTTGTTAATTGTATGTTATGATCAAATATGAACAATTTTGGAGGAGAGTGTGTGTGTGTGTGTGTTTTGGGAGTAAATTTCAGGCTCTACTACCGCAAACTGGGGATGGGGCAAAAAATATCAGGACTATGACAGTATAATTCATATGGATTATATTTAAATAAAATGAGAACACTGACCAAGTGCAGATATTGTTTTAATTCTTAAGTTTAGGCTCATTGCTAAGTTAAGGCTTAATTTTTAATTCAATTAAGGTTAGATTTAGGGTCAGCGTTATGATAGTCCTGATATTTTACAAGTGTAACCCAACAGTTAGGGAGATGGCCCCACGATCGGAGAGTTGCCAGTTCAAATCCTGGACCGGTAAAGGTACTTACGAGCAAGGCAGACCCTCCAGGATTTCGCGATTTCGCGAATTCCTGCAACTTCTGCAATTTTTGACTAATCATTGTTGTTTCCCGCCAAACGCTAAGCCATACGTCAGCGAACTCACTTCCTTGTCACATTAAGAAGACACAGGAAATGTGTGGAAAAAATGGCTCACATTTACCTTCAGAAATAACTAAATGATTAATGGTCAAAAAAAATAATAGTGGTTTTACTTCCTTCATTTTAATTAATTGTTAAAGAATTATTATAAAAGGAGACAAAAACGCAAATTTTCCACAACTTTGACTTGCTCCCGCAACTTTATCGCAACAAAACACCTAAAAACACTGTAACTTCGGTCACGTTTTAGAAAAGCTGTGGCAAAATCAGGCATTTTATGCCGCCACAATCTCAAAAAGGCCTGCTAAACTGCACATACTTTTCACGTTGTGGTATGAACTACATCTGTCCTTTTTATTTTTGTAACATTTTACACACTGCTGTCTAATTCCAGTGAAGCCAAGTCATGCCTTGAACCACGTTCATACTTTGCACAAGGACAAGGATTATTGTGTTTGTGCATGTATTTCTACATAGTGAATTTGGAGATTTGTAGAAAAACCAAAAAGTGAAGTAACGAGTAGTAAAGTCAATAGAGTAATGAGTAACATAATCCAGTTACAATCCAAAGATGTAACTAGTAATGTGTAACTAGTTACTTATTTGAGTAACTTCCCCGACACTCTATATTAAATATGGCCTTCAGATGATAATTTTGAATTCTGGAAAGTGAGTGATTATTTTGTCATTGTGAACACAGCACAGCACAGCACACAGTGCACCACAACCAAATGTGACCTCTGCATTTGGCCCATCCATGAAGGAGCAGTGGGCAGCTAACAAGGGCGGTGCCCGGGCAGCAGTGCTTGGGGACGGTACCTTGCTCATGAGTACCTCAGTGGCAACTTTACTGGTCTGGGATTCAAACCAATGACCTTCTGATCACGGGTCGAACATCCAACCGTTACACCACCAGCTGCCCCTGGACACTAGCAATGTGTAATGCATGTGAGGCGTAAGCGTGTGTGTGTGTGTGTTTGTTTGTGCTTGTGATCCATGACACTTGCAGAATAATGAAGTTCATGTGACACTAGTGTGTTCTATGTGCTGATATTAAACACCACTCCACCGAGCGTGAAACCTGACGCTGGTTTTCACACACAATCTGAGGCCAAAGCCCTTAGGGGAGGAGGTTTCAGTGCCAAGCACAGCACCACGTTGGCTCTGGACACAACAAGAAATGTGAACTGGACACACACACAGTTGTATTACTATCTTTATTACTTCCACTGAATCAAATTATGACCTGGTGTTAATAATACTACAGCTACATCTAACCCTAACTATAACTTCAGGCAGTTGATAGTGTAACGGTCACCTTGGAAGGTACTTCATAAGTGGAACCGGAACCTGTACCGTAACCATACAGTAAGAGGTTATGGTATATTGCTTAAGTTGCATTTATCAACTTAACAGCTTTGGCACTTTTTAGACCCAGGGGTACTTAAGATTTGCTCTAGTAATCTGCATAACCAGTCAGCATTAAACTATTTGGTTCTGAATTAAAAAGTACCCTTGAGTCTGGTAAGTACCTTAGCTGTTTGGGTTCCAAAATTGTACAGGTGGATATGAAAGCCCTGGTTCCACTTCCAGTTGGGGCAGTTGGTAGCATAACATTTAGGGAATTGATCCTGTGATCGGAGGGTTGCCAGTTCAAGTCCCGGCCTAGAAAAGGTACCACTGAGGTACTCTTGAGCAAGGCGCTGACAAAAAGCTGCCCACTGCTCCTTCACAGCTGGGTTAAACGCAGAGGTCACATTCGGCTGTGGTGCAGTGTGTGCTGTGCTGTGTTCACAATGACAAATAATCACTTCACTTACTTAAAACTTAAACCTCACAAGCCAAAAGCAAAACAAATAAAACATGGAAACTTTCTACACAATCACAACAAAGCCATAAAAAAGGACACATTTTTCCATCTTTCGGGGGACAGCCAGGATTTCACAACCCCCTAAACACATGAACTCACACACGAGGAGCAGCGGCAGCTCCAAATAGAGTCAGGATTAGACCATAAACATTTTGGGTGGAGATCCATCACTCTGTTCCACGATCCACTGGCGAGCTGGGGCAGTGCCAGGGAAAGGCATTTAGAGCACAGCACAAGGCTGACTTCCCAGCGCGACGGCTCTCAATAGACGGTGTGTAAGTGTATGTAAGAGGCACTTGAGCCAGCTCTGGGACTTGTAGTCCACCGCCGTCCACCTCAGAAAGTAAGTAAGGCCCGTTTATTCTTACATCACCTCCTGCCACCGAGGGCCAAGAGTGAATTACCACACTGCAGTGACCTACGCTGGCCCCAGATTCCTGGAAGAAAGGGTAGCATGCTGAGAGAAGGCGTGTATGTGTGTGTGTGTTTGTGAATGCACCCTGTTTACCAGTTGGAAGATGGGGCAGTTGTTAGTATAACGGTTAGGGCTTCCGCCCGTGATCGGAGGGTCGCCGTTTCGAATGTCGGACCAGTAAAGGTACCAGTGAGGTACTCATGAGCAAGGTCAAATGCAGAGGTCATATTTTATTGTGGTCCACTGTGTGCTGTGCTGTGCTGTGTTCACATGAGGAAAAACTTGATAGAAAACGTATGTTTTATTTGAGAAACTAAAAGAGGTGAAAATTTTGCTTTTGGTTACTGAGGTTAAGGTTAGGGTTACAGGTAGAATTATTTACATTTAGTCATTATGGGAGTCAGTGGAAAGACTTCACAAAGAGAGTGATACAAGAAGATGGATGTTAGAATGTGTGTGTGTGTGGGTGTGTGTGTGTGTGTGATTGAAGTGTGTGGTTGTGAGCTTGGTACAAGACGTCCTTTTCCACCTTGACAATCTCTCAGTTGCGCTAAATATAGAAAACACCTTCATGTCATCTGCCAGCAAGTTGGCCCATCAAAATCAGATTCTCAACTCCAAGACCCACTTCACACACACACACACACACACACACACACAAAAACGCTATCTGTGACAGGGTTGTGGCTGTTTGCCGTGTGGCTAATGGAGGTCACTCTGCTGTCATCCGCCCGCTTCACCTGTTACCACAGCGATACACACACCAGCCAACAGTGGAAGGCTTTTAGATACACATTGGTCCCTGACGTCACACTGCTTCACAGCCATTTACTAAACACACACACACACACACACCCTGACCGATGGATGACATTATCAGAGTCAGAGTTTCACTAATAATGTGTGGTTTTAACACTAAAGGAAAGAGAGAGGGGAAAAGAAGGAAAGACAGAGAGAGAGAGAGAGAGAGAGAGAGAGAGAGAGAGAGAGAGAGAAGAAAGAGAGAGGGATAGAGAGAAGGAGGATAAAAAGAGATACAGAGACTGAGAAAGAGGAAGGAGAAAAAGAGAGAGAGAGGGGAAAAAGAGAGGAAGGAATAGAGGAAGTAAAAATAACGAAAGAAAGAAAGAGGGGGGATCGATAGAGAAGGAGAGAGAGGAGAAAGAGGAACTGAGGAAAGGATAGATAGAGAGAGATACAGACAAAAAGGGAGAGGGAGTGAGAGAGTGAAAAAGGGAGAGATGGAGTGAGGGAGGGAGAGATGGATGGAGTGGGGGGCTTATTTAAGGGTCATCTGAAAAAGTGGAAAATGAGAAATCTGCCCAATACGGCTGTGCAGCAGCACACAGATTACTGTATTAACACCACTCCCCTTAATCACAGCTTTAAATAGGCACACTGCATCAACATCACACACACACACACACACACACACATGCTCACACACACCCACTCACACACACTCGCTCACACACCCAGCTCAAACCGGCTTGCACACTCGGCCTGTGGTTTTAAATGGACAGCTCTATAAATACAGGGATTTACCACCACTTTAAAAGCACACACACACACACACACACACACAGAGGCAGAGTGATGCTCTTACATGATATCAGAACTTGGTGTAAGAGAACGTGTGTAATCTCTCACTGCTGAATCAACCTGTTTTACACACTGCAGGACGTAACCTCTCTCCACTAAACCTTCAAAACACAGAGACAGAGAGAGAGAGCGTGGGGGAGAGTGAGTTAGTGAGAGAGAGAGAGAGAGAGAGAGAGAGAGAGAGAGAAAGTTAGTGACAGAGAGAGAGTGAGAGAGAGCGGGGGAGAGTGAGTTAGTGAGAGAGAGAGAGAGAGATAGTTAGTGTGTGTGTGAGAGAGAGAGAGTTAGTGTGTGTGTGAGAGAGAGAGAGTTAGTGAAAGAGAGAGAGAGGGAGAGAGAGAGAGAGAGAGAGAGTGAGTTAGTGAGAGAGAGATTGAGAGCGAGAGAGATGCCAGCTGCCCCATGTGTTTGTGTACGGTATGTAAGTTAGCCGCGGGTATGGAGCCGCTAATAAAGGATTTGAGGGGAAAGAAACACACAGCAGCTCGACTCGTCTCCTCCTTCTTATCATCCCGTTAAAAACACACACTCCTCTGGAGCCGGGCCGGCGCTGCCTTCACTACAGCTCATTTGCAAGTTATTTACATAAGTGAGAGCTTATGTCCAGAGCCCCTCTAATCCGTTTTGTTCAGTCTGAGAAAGAGAGAGAGAGAAATATGCTACTGAAAACACACACACACACACACACACATACACACCAGCGTGCAGTCTACAGTGTGTGTATCAAGGTCACATTCAGCAGCAAAGCGGGAATCGGAGCGGAGGTGTCGAGCACATTAGTGTGTTTCCTGCTCCAGCCCTCAGCTAATTATCGGCCCCTTCAGGTGTGTTGGTGCCGGGCCAGTGCACCGGGCGACTTTCCCACAGAAACCCACAGAGTCAATTCGGCACACCCACCCTAATGTTAGATAAATATTAAATAGACACTGTAATAACCAGGGTTGGGGAGTAATTAATTAGTAAATCAATTAGTGGCAGTTGGTAGCGTAACACTTAGGGAGTTGAACCCATGATCAGAAGGTCACTGCTTCAAAGTACCGCACCAGAAAAGGTACCACTGAGGTATTCATGACAAAGTTACTGTTTCCAAGCACTGCTCCTCCCCAGGTGCTGCCAAAAAGAGCTGCCCAGCAGTGCCTGGGAGACGATACCTTGCTCATGAGTATCTCTGTGGTACCTTTATTGGTCCGGTACTTTGAAGCAGCGACCTTCTGATCACGGGTTCAGCTCCCTAAGCGTTACGCTACCAACTGCCTGTGAATATGTGACTTCTGCATTTGACCCATCATGAAGTAGTGGCCAGCTGACAAGAAGCGGGAGCAGTACCTTTGGAGATGGTACCTTGCTCATGAGTACCTCAGTGGTACCTTTATTGGTCCGGTACTTTGAAGCAGTGACCTTCTGGTCACAGATTCTACTCCCTAAGCGTAACGCTACCAACTGCCCGTGAATATGTGACCTCTGCATTTGAACCATCGTGAAGTAGCAGTGGGCAGCTGACAAGAAGCGGGACCAGTACCTTTGGAGACGGTACCTTTCTCATGAGTATCTCAGTGGTACCTTTATCAGTCTGGACTTTGGACCAGCAACCTTGACCCATCCTTGAAGGAGCAGTGGGCAGCTTTTTTGGCGGCTCCCAGGGAGCAGTGCTTGGGGACGGTACCTTGCTCATGAGTAAGTCAGTGGCACCTCAGTGGTCCAGAACTTGAACCGGCAACCTTCTGATCACAGGCCCAACTCCCTAACCTTTACCCTGCCGACGGCCCCAATGGTTAAGTTTGGCACTTTTGCTGTATTTGGCACCACAAGCAAAGGGTGACCAAAAACTATAAGGAACCTGTATTGGAACCATGCTTAAAAGTACCGTACCATGCCTTGCAGTGGAAGAGGGGTCTTTTTGAGAAGCTTCATGCTGCTAAACGAAATACTGCGATATTGCCTATGTGCATGAACCTTCAGGTTTCCGAACTTATGAAGTACAGACAGGCACACACACACACACACACACACACAATGCTGACACTCCCAAACTATCACAGTATTGAAATGAATCAGTCAAATAATCTACAAACATGACAGAAGTTGTGGCATCCAATTTCAGCCCCACTCACGCTCGGCTGCGAGGATCTTTCTCACACACCCGGGAGAAAATAAGGTGAACTTTTGCAGCTCAAACGTGACAGCAGGAAGCAATACCCCACACACACACACACACAACCTCACATTCTGTCTAGCACGGGAGAGGCATGCATGCGCTCGGCCCTCGTGTGTTCTCCATCTCCGCCTCGCTCCCGGCCCTTTATTTTCTCGGCGTTTTATCCTCGGCACGATCTGAGAAATCTCTTTTTCCCGGCCGAAAAACCCGAATGGGCTGCACACTCGGCTGAATCGTTCTTCTTCCCCCTCTGCTCCTCCTCCTCCTCCTTCCACTATAATTTAATCTCCCGCATCTCGCACAACACGCAGAGGCGCCCGCACCAGCCTCCGGGCCAATTTACAACAATCTCGCAAAAGCATCAATGAGTTGTGAATATATGAATATCTAGCTCCAAAACAGACACCAAAAAAACCCCACCAAGAAACACAAGGGGGGAATTTTGGCCTTGAGGAATGAAACGACCACCCGAGTACGAAATTGAAAACGTTGGATGAATGGGCAAGAAGCGAGGAAGCCTTGTCTTGTTGTGCTGATCTTTTAAACCCCGGCAGAACAAACGGCGGGGGGAGCTGCAGAGCGCCGAGTCGGGATATGAAGTATGAAAACAGCTGAAGTTGTTCCGACTGACAGATAAAGATGGAAAAGGCCGAGATTCAGTCTCGCTCTGCCTTCAGGCGCCGCATTAAAGCCTCCGTTTCCGCGTTATTATGACGTTCCAGTGTTGATCTGTTTGCACCGTATTGTAGTGCTGTGTGTGTGTGTGTGTGTGTGAGAGAGAGTGTTTGTTTGAGGATGCTGATGATGCTTATTTTGACTTCTGGCACTGGAGAGAGGGATGGAGAGAGGGATGGAGAGAGGGAGAGAGAGAGGAGAGAGAGAGAGGAGAGAGAGAGAGGGAGAGAGAGAGACACGATTACATAATGTGAGAGAAAGCAATGGAGAGAGCAAGAAGGAGAGAGCATGAAAAAGACAGAGAGATGGATGGATGGAGAGAGACAGAATGAGAGAAACAGAAATGGGAAAAGCAAGACGGAGGGGAGGGAGAGAGAGATAGATAAACAGACAGACAGACAGACAGACAGATAGATAGATAGATAGATAGATAGATAGATAGATAGATAGATAGATAGATAGATAGATAGATAGATAGATAGATGGTGGAGAAGAAATGGACAGGGGGAGGGAGAGACAAATGGTGAGAGAGAGAAAGAGAGTGGAAGAGAGAGAAGGAGAAAGGGAGAGAGAGCGGGAGTGAAAGAGAGAAAGAGAGGGAAGGAGAGAAAAAAGAGAGAGCTCCAGAGATAAAGAGGGATGGAGAGAGACAGAAAGAGACAGAGAGAGAGCACGATGGAAAAAGTGAGGAAGAGAAGGGGACGGATATACATACAGAGAGAGAGCGAGAGAAAGAGGGAGAGCAAAGGAGGTAGAAAGAGGGAGAGGAAGAAAGAATGGAAGAGAGACAGAGAGGACGAGAGACAAAGGAAAAGAGAACACGGACAGAAGAGAGGGATATAGAAACAGACAGAAGGAGATATAGAGATGAGTGGAGAGAGAAAAAGAGGGAGACAGTGAAAGAGAGAGGGGGAAAGGTTGAAAGGGATGGAGAGAGGGAGAGAGAGAGAATCCTCCTCTGTGTGAATCTCCCTCATTAGCATCAGATGAACTCTAATTAAACATCGAATGCTACCCGAGTGTGAAATGCAATGACACCCCGATGGAGAACAAGTCAAAATAAACAGCAGTCTAAACACACACACACACACACACACACACACAGGCTTCCAAAGCAAACACTAGCCAGGGGCAGAACTTAACTATAAGACAAACACAAACACACAGACGCATCCAAGACCGAGATCTAGTGTTGGCGGTTTCTGAAGAAAAGGAAACATGTAAACACACACACACACACAAAAGTGAGGTCAAACCCAACGTCTGCACAAGCTCACTGATGTTTTCTTCATGAGAAACATGTTTCCTGTGGCATCCAAAAGCCAGACATTAATCAGAGTTGATGGCTGGCCAAAAGTTAGTCAGCACTTGAGTCCTCGAAGACGAGAGAATTCCCTCCCAATCCATAATGCATCACACCATCCCTTAACAGGACACGCCGCTCGCCGTCCACACCCAAAGTTGGAGAGTTGGAAAGGAGCGTGTTTCTTTTTTTGGAAGTTTTGTGAGGCGAGACGACTGTAAACTTTTCTGCAAGAAATTGCGGCAATTTAGTCTCCTCTCGTACTTTCATGAATATTTTACCATATTTGGGTGGCGAAACTGATAAATATCTATAATATGAAATTATAGACTCGGGCGAAATGATTTTCTTTTAACCACTCCTGAGCAGAGAGCATAAACCAGCACGGTTTGGAAAAACCCGACGAAGGGACCACCCAACGCCCCGAGTGTAACCCCCTCCCCACCCCCGCCCCACTTCCTCATTTGGAGACGTGCTGGAATTATTAGATGCTCCACTGAATTTCACACATTAGCGCAAATAGAGTGTAAATAAATTTTCGGAACTCTTCGCCCCGAGGGGATGGAGCCTGACTGGAATGCATCTTTCTAGGCGGCCTCATTTCCCTCCGTCTGTGAAAAGGCTATTATAAGCTAATTTAAAAAAATGATAAATAACATGTTCATTATCTAATGGCACACAATTAGCGTTACTGATAGACTCCCAAGTCTGACATAAAGTGTAATCGATTACCGCACCCACCTGGTGTTTACAGCAGAACTTCATCGCTGCTCGGCTGGCGTTCGCAAGGGGTATTTTGTATTCATTTATACATCAATTCAACGATCAACAACGATCCAAAATGTAAACATTAATCAAACGTTGGGGGTGTAAGTCACAGTCAAGTGATATTATAACAATTTGGTTCGATTGTTTTTGGGCAGCTGGTAGCATAGCGGTGAGTCAGACCCACCAGGATTTCGCCATGTTGTGATCGCAACTATTAACGCAAATTACGCCAATCCCCGCAAATTCATTGCGACCGTGAAATTTTGACTAATTACTGCAACTTTTCTGCAATTTTTGACCAATTGTTGCAAAGCAATGATCCATACGTTATCGAACTCACTTCCTTGTTACATTTGGAAGACGCAGGATGTGTGATAAAAACGCCTTCAAAAAAAACTAAATGGTTAAAGGTTAACACAAATGATAGTGCTTCAGTCAGTCATTATCTGAGCCGCTTAATCCCTATCAGGGTCGCAGGGACCGGAGCCTATCCCAGGACTACGGGCGTGAGGCGGAGACTAACCCTGGGCGGATGCCAACACACCACAAGCCACATAATGATTTTGTTACCTTGATTTTAATTAATTGTTAAATAAATTATAAAGGGGGAAAATCACAACTTCTTTACGCAACTTTACTGCAACAAAATGCCTAAAAACACTGCAGCTTTCAACGCAAATCTGTAGAAAAGCTGCAGCAAAATCAGGCATTTTAAGCTTCATCAATCTCAAAAAAGGCCTGTGAAATCCTGGAGGGACTGATTAGCGTGTTTGGCCCATGATCAGAAAGTCACCAGTTTGAATCCCGGACTGGTAAAGGTACCACTGAGGTACTCATGAGTAAGGTAGCGTCCCCATGCACTGCTCCCCCGGCGCTTGGTGTCAGCTGCCCACTGGTCCTTCACGGATAGGTCAAATGCAGAGGTCACATTTGGTTGTGGTGCACTGTGTGCTGTGCTGTGGTGTGTTCACAATGACAAATAATTGCTTTCACTTTAAATAAACAGTAACAGATCTTATCGGTAGATGTTGAATTGTTGAAATTTGTGAGTTACAGCCTCTAATATTTTGGGTTTTAACTGTGTGTGTGGTAGAAAGCTACAAAAATGTGTCTCGAGACAGATTTGGTGCTAGAATAATCTAGAAACTGGATGCATTAGCATACCGCTGGAGCTCATCAGGCTGCCGTAGAGACGGGATTATACAGGCGTATCAGTTCTCTCCTCCCCGCTCCTCCGCTATCTTTCTCTAACGCTGTAACTCTCGTAGCGCCTGAATGACGATAGCGCCGAAGCTCATTCTACTGTCTCTCACATACAAAAACCCCGTCTGGCTTAAGCTGTCTCTCTCCTGCTGTCTCAATTCGGCTGATGATGCCTATCCTGTACCGTCTCGCCATCACCACCATCACCGTCATATATCCGAATTTGGCGTTTAAAAAATATGCATTTGAGGAGGATAAAACTCTGTTTATGTGTAAACGAAAGGACCAAATGTATAAAAATATGCATTTATAAAAATATTTACATGAATAACTGCTGGTAATAACACTTACCTAAAGCAATAAGAAACTTTCTGCTTCTCACAAGTGCTTTTTCTTGTGCCTTCTTTTTTTTTGGAATCGCGTTCGTCGTACGGCGAGAAATCTTGCGTACTACACAGACCGCGACAGCCCAGAATATCCTCAAGTGCCTCCATGCTTGAAAAACCACAGGAAACTACAGGATGACGGAATGTCACAGCGGGTCTATCCGGACGGGACTGGTCTTACCTGAGGTAATTTTGCCAGACCTTTTTACAGAAGTTAAAAATCACCGTTATCTTTACTGCCCTTGTCCATTATGATTACGGACATAGCGCATTCGGACGCGAGTGTGTAATGTGTAGTATACCTGTAAATCATATCTGCCAACGGGAGCATCATAACTTTACTGATTTCCATAAGACTAAGACAGTTTATAATATTTTAATATGCAGACAGCCTAAACCCAGGCTTTTGGGGGGCTCTGAAGGCCAGTGTGCCAGGTGGCATGACCCGTAGGCCTTGGCTCCAGATTTACCAGCTCATGAGGTGAATAATTAAAGATTTCCCAGCCCACCCCGTGCTGCATTGTGACATTGGTGAAATGATACTCACACAGAAAATAATGATGCAACAGCCAGTAACCTCGCCACATTCACTGTTTTATGAGTAACAAATGTGCAAAAAATGTGATTCATCTGAAGCTGTGGTGTGTCCATGTGAGTGTAATGACAATATTTAGTGTTGATGTAATATGATGTGTGTGTGTGTGTGTGTATACACTTAACGTGAGTAAAGGACAAGGTGAGATGAATTACAAGTTAATTAGAGAACATCACATTATAATCACATCTTTTTCTGACCACTTCTAATTGTGTGTTTGTGTGTGTTGTCTGCATTAAACTAATAGGTGTAAGGTGATGGTGGTTTAGGGCTTAAGTTTAGACTTGGTTTTAGAATTAAATTAGGTTTAGAGTTAGGTTTAGAGTCTGCTGAATGAAGCGCTGTCTCTCACTGAATGAAGTCAATGGAGTCCATAATTACAGTCCTGACATTTCACATGTGTGTGTGTGTGTGTGTGTGTGAATGGTGCACAGGGTCCACATGCTGTAGCGCAGCTCAAGGGAGGCAAAGTGAAGAGCAGACCGACACAGTAATCCCCCTAGAGAAGGATTCAGCATGTCTCTTTCTCTCACACACACACACACACACACACACACACACACACACACACACTGGTCACTCGCTCTTAATCTCCCACACTCGCACCACCTTCACTATCTGGCAACCCAGCCTCTACAACAGATTCTCAATCTGGCAACGCTGAAGGCCCAGCGCAGCTGCACTGAGGTCTGGTTCAGCTTAGTGCAGTAAACTGGGCTTTACATCTGCTACAGTGACCTGCTACACCAGTGCTACACACACACACACACACACACACACAGTCGCGTATCACTATCTTTGTGAGGTTTTTCCATAGACTTTCATAATGACTAGATTTATATAATTTTACTCTTTTACTTTCTAAATAAAACATGCACATTTTCTATAAAGTCATTTTTCTTCACGGGGACCTCTCAAATGTCTCCACAAAACCCCAAAAAATTGACTAAAAGTGATTTTTGGGCACAAAAAAGTCCCCACAGCGTCGTAAACACCCGCCCACACACACACTTGCACGCAAATGCACATTAATGCACAAATGCAATAACACATATGCACACTAGTGCTGCAGGATTCAAGAAATCTCAGGGTTCAATTTGATTCGATTCCGATTCTTGGGCTCATGATTCGATATGGATTCATGATTCATAAATGATTCACGAGTCAATATATAGATGAATTTGTTTCGGGATTGCTGTCTTGAGTTACTTTTCTCATTTGACTGTGGCAGATCAACAAACAAATCACACTGAATCAATGCTGTTGACTAAATGTAATGCATATGTACGCATACTGACTGCATTCCCTTCATGCTCACGCAAAGAAGGCCAGATTTCGAATCTATAGGACTGGCGAGCTGAACTCGTGTCTGGAAAAAGTAAACTAGTGCCACTCCGTTAGTTGAAAAATCTGAATCGATTTTTTGGAATGCATGAATCAATTCGACAGAGTAAGAATCACGATTCAATTCAATTAAAATTTTTGCACACCCCTAATACACAAACACAAACGTACATAAATTCGCACAAATTCACACAAATGCATCTCACACACATTCATATACAGTACACACCCTCAAAAAGACACATACAAACATACATACATGCCAATGCATCCCGGCTTAGGCATACATGCACTCTCTAAAAGACATACAGAAACACACACACATACACCAGTGCATCCCGGCATATGCATATACACACACTAAGAAAGGGTCATACACTCACACACACACACACACACCCACACCAATGTCTCACTACACATGCATGCTCAAAAGGCACATACAAACACACACACACCAGCGCACCCCAGCAAATTCATATATGTACACACACACGCACATACACAAATGCATCCAGACTTGCATATATGCACACCCATGAAGCCACATACACACACACACACAAATGTATCCCGACACATGCTCATATGCACACCCATTAAGCCACATACACACACATATACTCAATGCACATTTTCCACATCAACTGCTTCTGATGTTTTATTCACTCTTTCCTTTTTGTGCAGATAATTATATGTAAAAACAATAAGATGAATGAACTTGAGCCTCTCCGGAACATCTCAAATGCACAAAACTAAATCCTCCACAGGTCCAGATGAGGTGTGTGACACATGACTCGCAGCATGACGATGACGCACTGCCTCATAAATATTAGAGCGCTCTCCGCTGCGCGTGTGATGCCATGATAACTCCAAACACTGGCTTATCTCTTGTCCCAAGTCCTTTTAGCTCAGCTGGCCAAGTTTCTACACACACACTCACATTCACTCACTCACACACGTCTTGCTACCTTAGTGAGTTACTTCCTTTGACACTTAACCTCAGTAACCAAATCAGTAGCTTTTCTATAAAAGGGGCAGTTGGTTGTGTAATGGTTAGGAAGTTGGCCTCGTGATCGGAAGGTTGGCAGTTCAAGTCTCGGACCAGTAAAGGTACCGCTGAGGTACTCATGAGCAAGGTACCATTTGCAAGCAAGTTGCCAAAAAGTTGGTCTGCGCTTTGCGCTCGTAGTCCTGGGATAATCCTCCCTGATCCCTGCAACACTGGCAGGCATTAAGCGGTTCAGACAGTGAATAAGTGAATGAATGAATTTACATTGGATAAGTCTGGTAAATGCCATAAATGTATATTTAAATTAAAAGCACTGTCCATATCCCAACTATCTCACTCTGACTGAAAATATAGTTTTAATACCCGTCAAATGGAACAGTAGTCTCTCTCTCTTCCTTCAGTATGAATTCCAATGCAGTAAGAGCATAAAGAGCGCTTTCTCAGAAAAAATCATCAAGCATAATTCCTTCTTTGATATGCATAAGACTGGATGAGAGAAAGCATGTATTAATAGATAGTAAAGAAATATAAAAGGCTCGTGAGTCACATTGGACGAGTTGACAGCTTGTAAATGAAATCTGAAACGCGTGACATTTAGTACACATTAATCATGTCACTACAGAATCTTTTGTGTAAACACATCTCCTGCCTTCTTGATTTGCCTACATTTCCATATCAGAACTCACGGATCTCATTAGGTCCTCCATCACCCCAAGACATGACTTTATTCCTTTTCTCTTTTCATTATTACAAAATAATACACCACTCAAGCAACATTCAACACGGGGCAGATGGTAGCATAACGGTAGGGGGTTCGCCTCGTAATCGGAAGGTCAGCGGTTTGAAACCCAGGGCCGCTAAAGGTACCACTGAGGTACTCATTAGCAAGGTTCCGTCACCAAACACTGCTCCCCGGGTGCTGCCTTTGTCAGATACACACTGTTCCCTCATGGATGGGTCAAATGCGGAGGTCATACTTTATTGTGGTGCACTTTGATAATGTCACGTGTGAACTTTACTGACCATTCACATGATTATTACTCATCACTGAGCAAGGGTCAAATCTGAAGGATGTTTCTACAACCTCCCACTTGAAATTAAACCAAGAATCAAACACCATGGAGTTACCAAGGAGACAAAGTGCAAATCATTAGTATATGATCAATGAATTTCCAAGTTCAGACTGGGGGAACCTTCTGAAGTTCAGCAGGTTTGGGCCTGGCCTTTGCTTGGATGAAAGACCAGCTCAAATTTAGATGTTTTGCAAGGTACTGCAGCCACAAAGTACACAACTGCTTAAGTAAAAGTACAGATACTTCAGGTCAAATATTCAATACAAGTGAAAGGCATACAGAGTTTCATTCATTCATTCATTCATTCATTCATTATCCAAAACGCTTAATCCCAACCAGGGTCGCGTGGGGGACCGGAGCCTAACCCAGGAACTGCGATGCAAGGCGAGGACCAACCCTGGGCAGGCACCAACACACCGGAGGGCACACACTCACATTCACACAGTACGGAGCCAATTTACAGTCACCAATCAACTTACATTGCATGCTTTTGGAGTGTGGGAGGAAACCGGAGCCCCCGGCGGGACACCACACAAACACAGGGAGAGCATGTTCTTGTTGTGAGGCGACAGCGCTAGCCACTGCGCTACCGTCCCACCCAAATTAGCAGTTTAGAAAGTTAACTTAAAATAGTATAAGAAGCGTAAGATTTTTTTTACCGTTTGTAGATTCTGCTCTTACCTAGAAACACTTTCTTCAAATAAGAAAACATTGGTGAAAACTGTGTGTGTTCTAAGAATAAATTTCTTCTGAAGAACTATCGGTGAATCGGGTCCTTGTATTGCTCATTGCACATTAAGAGTGTGTGTTAAAAGCTGTCAGGAAAGTGGCCTGGTCATTTTGAGAGTGTGTGCTTCAGTTGCCCAACCACTATTGCCATTTACCCTTTTGAACGTGTCAGCAGTTCCTCTCTCTCCCTCTCTCTCTCTCAGGGTTAGCCTCAGGCTTATATCATTCTCACGCTAGGCACTGCTCAGGCCTGGGGCTGATTGGAGGAATATTTTTAGCTTCTTTCCTTTCTCTCAGTATCGCCACCTACAGGCTGCCTACAGACACAACAGCACAGCCACAATGGGTCTCATTCATAAACCGTTCTTAAGAAGATTATTTTTCTTGAAACCCACTTTTTCACTTAAATACTGATGTTTTCTTATTTTAGGTTTGCTCTTAAATAAGAAGTGAATCTACAACTGCTGAAGAACATTCAACATAAATTGTACTGCGTTCCTTAACATTAGCTCATTGTGATTTCTTTAATTCTGCAGTATAATCATATGCTGCTTTAACGTCTTTCTTGAGAACAAATTTAAGAACAAACAAGGCCTCGGGAGTGACACGAGAATGACCTTGTCGGCCCGAAACAGGAACGTCTGGCGGTTTTTAATTAGAACATGTTCTTTAGCTCTGCTCTCTGAACTTGCTGCTATCCTGACCCGGCTTTGTGTTGCTTCTGTGGTCTTTTCGCTCGGCTCGAAGCGGCTCGGTGCAGCTCGTCGTCTCCAAGTGGAGAAGTGGGAAAAGCAGCACTTGGCACTTCTGCCTCCAAACCATTGCTAATCAATCTTTCATGGCACATTCTTGCCCAGAGCGCCTCGACTCAGAAAGGTGATTTCACTAGAGCTGTTATAAAAACTTTAGGTCCCATGGAGGTTAGCTGTAAATGGGGGGAGTGGGAGGGAGAGAGAAGAGAGGGAGGGGGTGTTGAGAAAGAGAGATGACGCAAGAAAGAGAGAGAAGAAGAAAAAGAGGAGAGTGAGGGAGGACGACAATACAGCACAAGACAGACAGGAGAGAGAGAAAGAGGAAGAAATGGTGAGAAAGAGATAGAGGGAAGGAGGACAAGATGAGCAAGCATGGATGAGAATGGGGAGAGAGAGAGAGAGAGAGAGACAGAGAGAGAGAGAGAGTAGAAGTAAAGAGCAAGGGGCAGTGAAAATAGACAAGGCCAAGAAAAAGATAGAAAGAGAGACAGTGAGAGATGAATGGAGAGAGAGAGATAAGTGGAATAGATAAAGAGAGAGAGAGAGAGAGTGAGTTAGAAGAAGAATAAAAAAGAGTAGAGTAAGAGCAAGGAAAGATGTTAATAGAGAGAGAAAGACATAGGAGTGGGATGCAAACGACAGAAAGAGTGAAAGAAAAAGAGAGAGAGAGAGAATAACGAGAAGAAGGAGAAGAGTAAGAGCAAGTTAAGATGAGAAAAGAGATGAACAGAGATAAGAAGAGAGAAGAAGAAGAGGGAGAATGTGAGGGGAAAATGACGAAGACAAAAAGAGAGAAGTAGGTAGGGATGGAGGGAGAGAGAGGAAAAAGATGGATAAATGGATAGATAGATAAAGAGAGAAATGGAGAAAAGGAGAGATGTTGAGAGATAGATAGACAGCAAGAGAGAGAGATGGAGAGCTATTGATATGAACAGACAGGAGTGACAAAAGATGGAGAGAGAGAGGGAGCGAGGGAGAGGGAGGGAGAGAGGGAGGGAGCTAGGGAGAGGTAGAAAGGGAAGGAGACAGAGAAAGTAAGTGAAAAAGAGAAGGGAACTAGAGAGAGGACAACAAAGGGTTCGAGAGATAAAGACAGAGGGGAGAGACGGTAAAAGAGCAAGACAGAGAAATGGGCCGAGAGAGGTGTAGGGAAAGATAGAGGGAGGTTAAAAAAGAAGAGATGAGACAAAGGAGAGTGAAAGGCAGCACAGAGAGGGTGTGAGAGATGGACAGAGGGAGCGATAGTTTGCGGGAGTGAAAAGTGAGACTAGAGAGAGAGAGAGAGAGAGAGAGGGGCCCCTTTTTTCTTTTTAATGAGATAAGTTTACACACCTCATTAATTAGCGGGCTGGGAGCCAGAGCCACGTCGCTCCCCGACTCCTCACGCAAGCCGCTGCCATGGCAACGCCGCCTTTATTTATTTAGCCACCTTTTTTTCCTGACGTATCCGGCGGCGACGGCGGCCGCCAAGACTCTAATTGCTGCTGTATTTTCTGATTTGATTCCTCATTGAGCCCCAACCTGCTGATCCCGGGTTTAAACTCCAACCGCGCGGCTGCCACCGAGCCGGATCCGGAGACCTCACCGCGTTTTAGATGTTATTTCCGCGGCTTTGGAGAGGGATTTCAGGGCGGCTTCTTCACACCTAGAGCCCAAACTCTTTGCCCTTCATATGAGAATGACATGACCCTGAATCAGCCTCAAATCTGATTGGGCCTCTTTGATGAAAGGGGCGTGGTCACTAGAAACAAATTGTACAAACAGGGAGCGGCACGTGGTGTGTGTGGTGGTTAGTGCTGCCGCCTCACAACATGAAGGTCCTGGGTTTGAGCCCTGGGTCGGCCGTAAGGTCTTTCTGTGTGGAGTTTGTTCTCCCCGTGTTCACGTGGGTTTACTCCGGGTGCTCCGGTTTCCTCCCACAGTCCAAAAGCAAGTCAGGCTGAGGGCCCACAAATCCACATCACATCTCTCAACATGATATTATTATATTTTTGATATTTACTTATTTTTTCATTATTTGCTGTAGCTTTATGTAGTATAAACGTGCTGAAACTGTGGACATACCTACTAGAAATAGTAAGAACTGTGTCTATTTTATTTGCTTATATAGTTTTTATTATATAAAATGGGCTGCTTTTGGTCTTTCTGGAAGACCTTTTTGTGCATGATGGCGTTCCATATTAGAGGGCTGAGATATACTTAACACTCAGAACGCTTACGCACACACATCATGGCTGCCACACGTTCTCAGCGTTCTTTTTACACGTCCTCTGAGCACGTCGTCAGAACTTAATGCGACGCGTGCGCGAGCTGCAGTAGCAGCAAAAATTGGAGTGGCAGTGCGTTCAAGTTTTGGTGCATGACGTCAGCGTCGCTGTTTACTATCAACATGGCTGAACGGTTTTGCCGTCTTTTTTGCACCTTCGTAACATCCGAATGCAAATCATTTTTATCTTCAACATCTTTTTCCCCTCATTTCACAGAAAGACCAGCCAATGTTTTCTTGCACTGCCGCTTTCTACTTCTTCCTCTTCTTCTGTCAGTTTACGGTGGACTGGACGCTTTTGTAGTGCACACTGTCACCTGTTGGAATCCTCAATATTAACAAAAAGTATGCACGCAAGTATAGTCACAATGCTTGTGTAGCAGCAACGTCCCTAAGCGTACCCGTCATGTAGTGTTAAGTATATCGTGGCCCTAACACGTGTTTACATTCAAATAATGTAATTAATGCGCTTTTTCGCAATGACTTCCGTTTTTGTGCATGGAATTGCTCATGCTATATTTATTTTACATACAGAGTAATGAATATAATGTCCAGTAAGTTTAAAATCTGTGATCAGAAGTGTTATCATTAAGATTTCACTCAATCTTAATGACTAGCGGAGATGCCAACCCAATTACGTGGAGAACGCTAATCACAGATGACCATAGGAAGCCACATGTCTGTTTACGTTTGCTGCCAATGTGAGGGGCCAAATATATCGCTTGCTCGGGCCGGATCTAGCCCGTGGGCCGCCATTTTGGGACCACTGTACTATAGGTTAATTGGCAACTCCAAATTGGCCCCATAAGGTGTGACTGAGAATGTGATTGTGTGAGTGTGTGTGCCCTGCGGTGTTTTGGCGCACAGGGTGGGTCTCCACCTTGCGCCCGTAGTCCCGGAATAGCCTCCGGTTCCCCCGTGACCCCGGTTGGGATTAAGCGGTTCAGATAATGGCTGACTGACTGACAAAACAACTATTATTTGTGTTAACCTTTAACCATTTAGTTATTTTTTAAGACGTTTTTATCACACGTTTCCTGCGTCTTCCAAACGTAACGAGGAAGTGAGTTCGCTGATGTATGGCTTAACATTTGATTGGTCAAACATTGCAGAAAAGTTGTGGTAACTGGTAAAAATTGCAAGGTCGCGATGACTTTGCGGGGATTGGCTGAATTTGCGTTAATAGTTGCGATCGCAACATCGTGAAATCCTGCAGGGTCTCGTTAAATGCTGAATTTGTCCTTTAAGGAATGCATGAGAAGTCAGAGGTTCAGTGGAATCCAGTAGAGACCATTAAATTCTGGTGGAAAGTGTCTAATGTAAAACATCTGATATTTTCCTAAACATTTCTTTTTAGAACAGTGAATATCAGCCTAGATCGATCAACTGGACATTTACTAAAATTTAGGCAGACAAGACCAATACTGATGTCTTTATTATTTCTTTTTTCTGTCATGCACGTCTGAGTAAAATAAAAGGAAAAAAGGACTGATCAATGTGTTTGCAGATCTCAGAGTCTCACCACCAGAAACTCAAGTAATCGTTTACAAAGACTGGACTTTACTTTATTTGTGATGAGCCACTGTTAAGAAATCTCTCTTTGACAGACGCTGCTGGATAAAAGGTCTTACAGTAGTTGCTATTGGTCAGTACGCATTAGCCATTTTTACAGCAAAAATCTATACGTTGAAATCAAATCTCATAAAGCAGGAGGTCTGGTGTGGCGCTGCAGGTTATGTTCGCGGCACGGGGGAGAAACCGTATCCGAATATCGGCAAAAACCGTGCTGCAGTCCGACAAGAAAAAATCAACCGCAGTGGATGACATTCAGCTTCTGTCATGGATACTCCACATAACATAACACACCACGCACATGTTACATTCTCTTTACATTAGGAGGAGGAGGAGGAGATGAAGAAAGAAAAAGAAGGAAAGTGGAGAAATGGGGAAGAATAGATGAAAGAAGACGAAGAAGAGAAAAATAGCAAGAAAAGCTGAGGAGACAGAGAGTAAAGAAGGCAGAGGAGGACAAAAAGAAAAGAGCAGGGGAGGATAAGAACAGAGAGAGAGAGAGAGAAAGAGAGAGAAGAAGAGAAGAGAGCACAAGAATAGAGATGGTAACAGAGAGCAGAGAGAGACACAAAGGGATAACAGAGAGAAAGAGAGACATAGACATGAACAGATAGAAAGAGAAATAGAGAGAAAAGGAAGGAGAGAAGGAGAGGAAGAAAGAGAGTGTGACAGAGACAGAGAATGAGAAAGAAAGAGAAAACAGAGGTGGAGAGACAAAGGTGAAGAAAGAAATACAAGGATGGGGAGTGAATGCATTAGAGAGCGAGAGAGAGAGAGAGAGAGAGAGAGAGACAGGAAGACAGAGAGAAAGAGAAAAGGAAGGAGAGGTAGAAAGTGAGTGAGACAGAGAAAGAGAAAACGACGAGAGAAAGAGGGATGAGAGAGGGAGAGACAGAATGACGAGAGAAACAGAGGGATGAGAGAGGGAGAGACAGAACAACGAGAGAAAGAGGGATGAGAGAGAGAGAGACAGAATGACGAGAGAAACAGAGGGATGAGAGAGGGGGAGAGAGGGATGACAAGAGAAACAGAGGGATGAGAGAGGGAGAGACAGAACGAGGGTAAGAGCTAAAGCTATATAGAGCAGATATACAGTAACACACTGAGAGAGCTCATAAAGGTCAGCCGCATCTCATTAAGGAAGTACGGGGGAGATGAAGGTTAACACATTGTGTGTGAATGTATCCACATTTGCTGCACACACACACACACACACACACACACACACAGTGCCATGCCGGACAAGCTGTGCCCGAGTGTCACGGCCGTCTTCCTCGCTCATCATCGCTGGGTTCTAGCGGCTGGAGTCGAAGCAGGCTAACAGCAGGGCAGGCGGGCGGTCACGAGGCGGTGCATTAGGAAAAGAGTGGCTCGCGGAACGCAGCGTGAGTGAAGCAGCTCTTCACTTATGCAGCACTACAGCAGTATGGAGTGGCCAGCTTCTACTGGAGATGGCTGAGCGGCGAGAATGTGTGATGTGAGAGAGAGAGAGAGGGAGAGAGAGAGAGGAGGGATGGTAGAATATGCTCCCTCGCTCTAAACTAAACCCTCTCTCATAGCATTAACTAGGCACGGACCGATATCTGGTTTCAAGGTATATCACGGTTTGAAAAAGTCACAGTGTCAAAACTCGGTGCCAAAGTTATGTCACATCGTTGTTGGGCTAAGAGCTTCTCTTTAATGACTGAGAGCGCAGGAATCCCTCAGGTCGTGCGCAGCCTCGTTAAATGCTTCATGATTTCACAGCGACCAATAGGTTGCCAACAAAAGCCTTATATTGGCTGCAACTAAACGCAAGATCAGCATTCACTGTGTATGAAGTACGGTGGCTCATATAGTGCAACAGGCTACAAAAACCACAACACAAATGCAAACGCCGTAACAGGGGCAGTTGGTGGCGTAACGGTAGGGTGTTCGCCCCATGATCTGAAGGTCGCAGGTTCAAATCCAGGGCCAGTAAAGTTACTCAGGAGCAAGCACTGCTCCCCGGGCGCTTGTTAGCTGCCCACTGCTCCTTCATGGATGGGTTAAATGCAGGGGTCACATTTCATTGTGGTGCACTGTGTGCTGTGGTCACAATGACAAATAATCACTCACTTTCACTTTAATCCAAAATCAAAAACACGGACGCAATAGCTACAACACGGACGCAATAGCAAGAACGGCAATGCAAAAGTCGCAACAAGAAAACAAGAGGCACAAGGGACAGTCGGTGGTGTAACGGTAGGGTGTTCACCCCGTGATCAGAAGGTTGCAAGTTCAAATCCAGGACTGGTAAAGTTACCACTAAGGTACTCATGAGCAAGGTACCATCCCCAAGCACTGCCCATGTCATCTGTCCTTCACCGATGGGTCAAATGCAGAGGTCACATTTTGTTGTGGTGCACTGTGCTGTGGTGTGTTTACAATAACCAATAATCACTCACAAACACAACATGACACAAATGCAAAAGTTGCAATGCAAATTCAAAAGCCACAACACAAATGCAAAAGCTGCAACACAAATCTAAAGTTGCAACACAAATCCAAAGCCACAACACAAATGCAAAAGTTGTAACACAAATGCCAAAGATACACACACAAATGCGACACAAAGGCAAAAATACTGAGTTAGACACACTCAGCGTTTGGTCCACCGAGTACCGAGATTTAAAACAACACATTTGTAACTGCAGTACCGTGAAACCGTGTTATTTTTGCTTCAGGTCACTATTCGTCAGAATCTCCTACCAGCCCGCGCCCAACATCAACCTCTTTCTGCCATCTGCATCTCCCAAAACCTTTTACCTCCCTCAGTAACACCCTCCTCCCATCCTCCTCTCTTCATGGCATTACATAAACCACTTCTTCATCACTGACATGTTCCTGGAAAAAACCCTCGTCCTTCCATACAAGCACAAAGTGAAAGAGAATAAAGAAGGGCCCATGAAAAATGCGTGTGAATATTTCCGGCCTCCAGCGAGGATTCAGGCTTCAATTAATGAGTTGAGTTTGGTGGCAAGTCCACCCAGTTCTACACCCCACAGAGTGTGAGTGTGTGTGTGTGTGTGTGTGTGTGTGTGGTACCCGAGAGAGAGAAAAGAGAGAGTGAGAGTGAGAGAAGTGAGAGAGAGAGAAAAGGGGGGAGGGGTTGTGAGGTTTGTGGAGTGAGAGAGAAAGCAAGAGAAGGAGGAGTGGCGAGAGATGGGCAAAAGCGAGAGATTGGGAAAAAGAGAGGAGGCAAGAGATGGACAGATAGAGGCAGGAACAAAAGATTGAGAAAAAGTGAGAAAGAGCGAGAGATAGACAAGAAGAAACAGAACAGACAAGAAGTGAGAGAGTCAGAGAGCAAGAGAGAAATGGGGGAAAAAGAGGTAGAGCGAGAGAGTTTGCCAGGGGTGAGTGAGATAGAGAGAGAGAGGGAGAGAGAGAGAGGGAGAGAGAGAGAGAGAGAGAGAGAGAGAGATGAGCTGGCTAGTGTAGGACATGAATAATTAAAGTTAGATGTTTTAAAGGTAAAAATGAGCTGGACTGGGTGTGGCTCTGCAGCGGTGAGATGGAGCACACACACAAAACACACACACACACAAAACACACACACACACAAAACACACATACACTGCTGCAGCTGCACATCGCAAATAATCTTCACATTCATACTCTACTCTGCACTCAGCTCCAGGCATTAAAAAGGAAAACAGTGTTCATATGGGTTGATTCTGAGCAGAAACAGGAAACGTCCTCTAATTAATAAACAGTTACTGAAGAACGATTAATAACCGGGAAAAACAACAAAAGTTTATTAATCACTAATGACTACAATCTCGAGTGTGCCTTTGAACGCTGAATGCAGCAATGTTTGAAAGCAAAAGAAAAACCCAAACTAAAGGAAAGATAAATAATATTTACAGACTGAAAATAGGTTTTCTTTGCAGAAAGATTTTTTCAATTACGTTCCAAAAAATTGTTCCTTTCCAGGTTTCCATTTCTTGAACAGTTTAATCTCTGCACAGCCCTCACACAAAGTACTAAAGCACAATCCTCTGTTGGTCAGTAGAAATCAGTGGTCAAGAGTAAAATACTGTCTCCAACCTCGTGAAAAAGTAGTGTACTAAAGCGGATTGATTATCAGAAGTGCATTTTATGCATTTAAAATGCACTTACATTACACTTTTGCAGTTGGTAGAGTAACGGTTAGGGGGTTCGCACTGTGATCAGAAGGTCGCTGGGTTGAATCACGGACCGGTAAAGGTACCACTGAGGTACTCTTGAACAAGGTGCCATCCCCAAGCACTGCTCCGCGGACACTGCCAAAAAGCTGCCCACTGCTCCTTCACGGATGGGTCAATGGCTTCACGGAGATGTCACATTTGGTTGTGGTGAACTGTGTGCTGTGCTGTGGTGTGTTCACAGCAAATAACTGACAAATAATTACTCACTTTCACTTTAACATGATTTAGTCCCATAATAACATGTGAATAAAAGTCACCAATAACACTAAAGTGTATTTTCCAATGGTAGTTTAGTCCAGTATAAGTATTTAAATGTAAAATTGAGTACTTTCACAAGTACATTTTATTTTTAGACTTTCAGTTACAATATGTACACTTTAAAGGAGTGAGTATTTTAAGGTAGTATATATCAGGTACAAAGTATTAAAAGTTTCTTACACTTATTTTTTAAATATTAGAGATAAATATATTTAAATATTTAGACAGTATACACTTTAACCTAATTTAAATGTGCCTTTAAGTCAATTAAGTGTTTTCAAAAGATCTGATCATTACAATTTAAAACCTTCTAACTCAATTTGTTATTAATTTAATAAAATATGACAAAAACACACAGGAGTGGCACTTAATGTAATTCTAATGTTCTAAGTTTTTATTTGTGATTTAAATGCATTTAATTTGTAATAAGACGTCCCTAAATAATACACATTGCTGAAAATGTGCTTATTGCATTAAATGTGCTTATTGCTTATTGTATTAAGTATACTTTTAAATTCACAGCGAGAAGGTCCTGGGTTTGAGCCCCGGGTCGATCGTGGGGCCTTTCTGTGTGGAGTTGGCATGCTCTCTCTGTGTTCGCGTGAGTTTGCTCCAGGTGCTCCGGTTTCCTCCCACAGTCCAAAGGTGTGCAATATAGGTTAATTGGCGACTCTAAATCGGCCTGAACATGTGCGATTGTGTGTTCCCTGCGGCGTGTTGGTGCCTGCCCAGGGTTTGCTACATTATTCCACATTATTTAGGAATTAGTTCCATAATCATACTGCTCTGTGCTCCATTTAAACCTGCTTAGTTATGGACATTTTTGTCGGGTTTGTCGAGGGATCAAAACATAGTGTAATTTAGCTTGCCGATAAAAGCTAATGAAATACGACACGAAAATCAACTACGCTTCGTCTGCCTAAATGCAGAATTTCACACCCACTTTAAAGCACCTTTCAAATGTCTGGCCAAACAGGTCTAGTTCCATGCACACTTTAACATGACTTAAACATGCTTTTAAGTGAATTTTACTGTTACCAAAAGGTCTGATCATTACAATTTCAAATTTTGCTTTTCAAGTCAATGTGTTATTCATTTCTATTAAAATACTACAGATGCATCAAATAATCCGTTCCCTACACTAAACGTTTTCACTGCACACTAAACCATTTCATACACACACACACACACACACACAACAGCATACCCAAAAGCTTCTCACCCGTCATGTCATTAAAAACAAGCTAAAAGTTTAAATCCTTCTACAGCACATGGATCCAATTTCAAGCCACAAATTCCCTCATTTAGAGGTTTTATCCCTTGTCATGAGACCAAACAGAGTTTTATTAAAATGACACGTGTGGGAGAGGCAGACGTCATTAAAGCGGCAGAACTAGTGTGTAGAGAGACAGAGAGATGTGAGGAAACCTTAATCTGTGCTGGAGAGTCTGAGTGGCAGCCGCTGCAGCTCCCCTCTATTGATGTTCTATTTTCCTCTCCGTATACTTGAGGAATACAGCACTTACCTACACTTTACAAAGTTTTCATCTCTGGTGAATGCCAGCTGTGATGGCATCTTATCCTGGGTTCAGAATGAAGCCAGGACTTTGTGTTTTTTTTTTCTCTTTTTTCTAAGAAAACCAGCTGTGGAACATCTAAAATGTCAGTAGAAGTCAGGAGCCTGGAGTCTGACCCAGTTTTCAAGCTTTTTCTTGGTGCATTTCGAGCCGATTTTGGTGAAGGGTCCACTCGGCAAACCACCTAGGGAACCAAGGGAACCGCTGTGTTCGGATCCCTTGAATCGCATCAAGACAGACCTTCAGGAAATATACATTTTAAAAGTACACTGGTGCTAGCAAGTTCTATATATGCTCACTAGTTTGCTGGTGAATCTGAAAAAAATAGCAGCAGTACACGTGTGTTAACCAAAACCCTTACATGCGTAAGCAAGTCAATATTTGCCAATATTTGAGTCCTGTCACTTGTCAAACAATGAAACAAATCGGTGCTATCTTGGCGGAGATATCGCGGTAACACTCCAGGGTTAAGTGAGAAAGAGAAGATGGGCCACACTACATAGAACCAGGTTCCTGTACTACTGAGGCAGCAGTCTTCCAACAAGAAGGTCCTGGCTTCGGACCCCGGGGGCGGCCGTAGGGCCTTTCTGTGTGGAGTTTGCATGCTCTCCCCGTGTTCGCGTGGGTTTCCTCCGGGTGCTCCGATTTCCTCCCACAGTCCAAAGGCATGCACTATAGGTTAATTGGCGACTCTAAATTGGCCCCGTAAGGTGTGATTGTGAGTGTGTGAGTGTGTGTGCCCTGCGGTGTGTTGGCGCCCACCCAGGGTTGTTCTCCGCCTTGCGCCCGTCAGTTCCCAGGATAGGCTCCGGTCTATATGTGTGTATATATATATATACATATATATATATACACATATATACACACACATATATAAATCCGTCTTATTTATCTCGCTTTATTTTCAGACTCTACATCTACAGAGTCTCTTAACATCCTTGCCAAGATTTCCTCTGGAGCTAGCCATGTTTCACACTTTTTATTTTAGCACTTACTACGAGACGCTGTGGTGAATTTATGAATGAGAACAATAATAATACAGTTACATTTACAGCATTCGGCAGAGGCTCTTATCCATTACTTTCAGAGACAAAGCAACTTGGGGTTAAGGGTCTTGCTCAAAGACCCACTGATGGTAGTGATGCTTCGAACTCATGACCTATTGGTCCAGAAGTGTGTATCCTAACCACTAGACCACCACATAATAATATTTGCATTGGAGTCTATTAACGTTGGCACATCAACATTTGCTACATGAATTAAAGTGACTATTTGTCATGATGAACACACCACAACATGGCACACAGTAGACCACAACAAATTGTGACCTCACGCATCCACGAAGGAGCAGCGGGCAGCTGGCAGGCAGTGCCTATTGACCTTGTTCATGAGTACCTCGGTGGTACCTCCGGGATTCGAACCGGCGACCCTGTGATCACGGGGTAAACTCCCTAACTGCTACACTACCGAATGAACATTAATATAACAACCACAACCATACTCCAAATTCCACAATGTTGATGCACTGCACTACAAAGCCTCCTGCGTAGGATTATTTCAGTGTAGTTTCACTTTATTAGTGCCATTTGTCTTCAATGCTCTGCTTTGGACTGATAACCAGTGAATAATGTGTTGCAGATGAACACCATCAATAACAGAATTAGAATTCACAGACATGGTAAATGTGTTTTTATACTTGCCTTCTGTATTGTGCTTTGGCTTATCCATGTTTAGTTCTGATAAGGAAACGAGGGAAAACAAACAAAAATGTGGAGAAGAAATGTGAGGAGTGGGATGTTTGGTTTTCTCTTCAAATAACAAAAGCTGTGATAGTTGTTTTTTTTAATTATACTGCTAAACTGCAGCAGGTACAATTACCTGTGCACTTCTGCCCTTATTTTTGCGGAGAGGTGCTTCTGTGTAGTTTGGAGCTCAGAGTTGGATGGAGTTTGGGCTGAGCTGAGGTGCGAACAGCCCACTTATCACACCTGGTTGACAGATGGTAATTGGCACATGCATTGTCAAAAAAGGTGACAATGTTACATTTTTGGCTATTTTAATGATTTTTTTGGAAAGAGGTCAAATGCGCAAGCTGACATGATTATGAAGTTTTACAGCTTGTACTTATTATTTGTCATTGTGAACACAGCACAGCACGCGGTGCACCACGACCAAATGTGACCTCTGTATTTGACCCATCCGTGAAGGAGCAGTGGGCAGCTGACATGCAGCAGTGCCATGTGCCAGTAAACGTACCACTGAGGTTCTCATAAGCAAGGTACCATCCCTAGAAAAAGTGTAAAAAAAAAATAATTTCGCAAAACAGCTTTTCACCTCAATGAGAAATATCAGGCTTTAATATCGCGAGATCTTGTGGAATGAGATCTTGTCACACACATAATTTTTACAGTTACAGACCTAGTCAATATGAGGGCAAAAAAAAAACAAAACAAAATAATTGTTAATTTATTATAACTGAGGTAAAACATTCAATTAATCGCCATATTGATTTGAGGTCAAATCGCCCAGCCCTAGAGGAGGCGGGGTGGCAAAAAGAGGGAGGTGCTGCAGATTAAGAGAGAAAGAGAGAGAGCTGAGCTGTGACTGACAACTGCTCCTGTCTGCCTCGGTCGAGGAGGGGAAGGGAAGCGTCTCGGGGATGACTGCGGCGCGCAGCGAAGGGGAACGGCAAAATCCTGTTCCTCTTTCTCCTCTTTCGCTCGCCTCCGGATCTGTTCGGGTGGGCGTGCGCTCGCGTCGGCGCCGAGGCAAAGGGAAACGCGACGGCTGACAAGTCGGGGTGTATTAAAAAAAGAAAAGATACATGGTGAATTTATCAAAGGGCTGCAGACAAACGGAGCAGGCTGACGGAATGGGGAACGAGGATACTGTATTCTCTCTCATTCACTCACTCACTTCTCTCTCCTGCGCTCTCTCACTCTCTCTTACTATTGCACTTTCTCATTCACTCCTCTTTTTCTCTCTTTACTTCTGGGATTTCGAGGTTGTCAGAGCTGCAGTACGAGAGTCTAAAAGGCGTAACAGAGTGTTTAGACCGCCTACACACACACACACGTAAAAAACACACACACACACATCCCTACCCACCAGAGAGAGAAAGGAAGAAGCATACTCATGGAGTGAAAGAGAAACATGGAGAGAGAGGGGGGGGGGTTAGAGAGAGAGAGAGAGAGAGAGAGAGAGAAAGAAAGAAACTGGGAGAGAAAGTGAAAGAAAGAGAAACATGAGGAAAGAAAGAAAGAACAAAGGAAAAGCACAGAGTGAAAGAATTAACGGAAGAAAGACAGAAATGCTCAGAGTGAAAGAAAGAAAAAAAGGCGCAAAGTGAAAGAAAGAAAGACAAAACAAAAGAAAGGCACAGAGTGAAAGGAAGACAAAAAAGAAAGGCACAGAGTGAAAGAAAGAATGAACAAAAGAAAGAAATGCACAGAGTGAAATAAAGAAAGAAATAAGAAAAAAGAAAGGCACGGTGAAATAAAGAAAGAAAGAAAAAACAAGGGAAGTGCACAGAGTGAAAGAATGAATGAAAAAACGAAAGAGATTCTCAGAGTGAAAGAAAGAAAGAAATGCTCAGAGTGTGTGTGTGTGTGTGTGTGTGTGAAAGAGAGAGAGAGAGATGAACAGACAGAAAGAGAGAGTAACACACATAGAGAAAGAGCCTACCGATGGCAGATGCAGTACAAGGTGAAGATGTGAACATCAGCAGCAGCTCAGTGTAGATGTATGAGAGCTGATGCATCATGTTGCTGTAGATTTAAATGCCAGTGTTGGGTCCACACTAAACACCATTAAAGCCACAACCCTGTCACCAGCATCACTAACACACCGGGGAGAGCCATTATTCAGCACATTTACAACACACTCAAACACAGCCTTATCCCTGCGCTAAGCTGATACTCCAACAGGAGCCACCACAGGGACGCCTCACATCCAGCGTGAAATCAGTGACCAACTTCAAGTCTAACATTTTAATATTTGCAAATCAAAGCCTGAACCCAAATCAGTGTCTCCTCTGTCTATTCACAAATACGCTTGAACCCTTTCATGCAGGAATGTGGTAAGTATAAATCTATGAATGGTTGTACAGCATGTATAAAAGGGTTAAATTTGGAGTGGAATGCAGTAGTGCTTCTATAAGCAGTGGACAAAATCAATGATGATGATGATGCTGAAAATGCTTGAACATCAACATTTTAAACCAATCCATCGTTTCTATATTGGAATGACAGTAATTACTTTTGACTCCGACTCCCAACAGCACGGCATGACGCCATGGTGTGTTTTGTTACCTCTGGAAAGTTTTAAAGGCCACAGCGTTATTAAAATTGATGTATATCAACAACACTGTTAGATGTAAGTTGGATTTGATGAGATCCAATCATTTTATTTCTCTAATCATTTGAAGGGGCAGCAAGATGGTGAGTGGTTAGCATTGCCACCTCACAGCAAGATGGTCCTTGTCAGTGATCTGATGAGGATATGGCGCATAGACAGATGCTTACAAACTTCCAGCAGCCGGGTTAGGCAGCTCTAGGAATGCTTGCGATTCGGACAGGGATCTGGTTAGGATTTGAACCGAATGCCTAACTTTCACAATTCGACAGTGATCTGGTTAGGATGTAACGAATTGCTACTCGTTAGCCGTTAGCCCTTGTAGTGTGGTGGTTAGCCCAAACGCGGCTGAGAGCGCGAGTAGGAAGGATAGCCACGCGAGTTGATATAAGAACTCTCTTACACAAAGAGTTAGGATTACCACTATAATCCGAGTTCTAAGCGACACACTCTAACAAAGAGATAAACCCAATAACTGGAGTACTCACAGTTGAAGCCGAAATGAATCGGAGAGCGGGCCAGGTTGACCCAATGGCAGAGCGATTCGCCGCAAGGAAATGACTCCTTAAATACCCTTTGAACCGCAAACGGCCGCGTCCCAATCCAACTACCGGCCGCGGCACGGAGTGCGAGAGACAGTCCTGGGTTTGAGCCCCGGGTCAGTCGTGGGGCCTTTCTGTGTGGAGTCTGCATGCTCTCCCCGTGTTTGTGTGGGCTCCGGTTTCCTCCCACAGTCCAAAAACATGCTATATAGGTTAATTGGCGACTCTAAATTGGCCCCACAAGGTGTGAATGTGAGTGTGTGCCCTTCGATGTGTTGCCGCCTGTTCAGGCTTGGTCCCGGCCTTGCACCAGTAAGTTCCCGGGATAGGCTCCGGCCCCCCCAAAAGCCCAGTTGGGATTAAGAGGTTTGGATAATGAATGAATGACTGAATGAATTATTTTAAGCACGTTCATTTATGCATTAAACTGCATAAATGCAAGAAACAATGTTTGAATAAATGGTTCTGTTGATCAGATTAATTAACCCATTTATAGAAAAATTGATTTGTCATTGTGAACACACCACACCTAAGCATGCAGTGCACCACAACTACACTACCAGTCAAAAGTTTGGACACACCTTCCCATTCAATGTTTTTTCTTTATTTTCATTACTATTTACATTGTAGATTCTCACTAAAGGCATCAAAACTATGAATGAACAGTGTAAGGGCTATTTGACCAAGAAGGAGAGAGATGGAGTGCTGCGCCACATGGCCTGGCCTCCACAGTCACCTGACCAAACCCAATCAAGATGGTTTGGGATGAGATGGACCGCAGAGTGAAGGCAAAAGGGCCAACAAGTGCTCAGCATCTCTGGGAACTCCTTCAACGTTGGAAAACCATTTCAGGTGACTACCTCATGAAGCTCATCGAGAAAATGCCAAGAGTGTGCAAAGCAGTGATCAAAGCAAAGGGTGGTTATTTTCAAGAATCTAATATATAAAACATGTTTTGGGTTATTTCACACTTTTTGTTTATACATAATTCCATATGTGTTCATTCATAGTGCCTTCAGTGAGAATCTACAATGTCAATAGTCATGATAATAAATAATAAAACATTGAGTGGGAAGGTGTGTCCAAACTTTTGACTGGTAGGGTAAATATGACCTCTGCTTTTGACCCATCCATGAAGAAGCGGTGGGCATCTTTTATGGTAACAGTGCTTCAGGAACTGGTACCTTGCTTGTGAGTACCTCAGTGGTACCTTTACTGACCAGCAACACTGCATTCACGGGGCAAACTCCCTAACTGTTACGCTATCAACTGACCCAGTAAGCGTTTAGCTACATACTGCTTAAAAAATGTTGACAAAATGAGACAATCTTAAATAAGACAATCCTAAAATGCTTATCTCAAATCATGTGAAAAATATTAGATATTTGCTCTACAACCAGAAGTAAAAAAGCAGGAAAAAACTCAAAATCTCAAAAAAACCTCTTATTGAATAGTTTCAGTCCCCATCGAAATTTGAAAATAATTCCTGCTTTCACAATCCTGGCAAGGGTAGTGCCACATGAGTAAGTTGCAAAATTTGATATTTCAATATTAGTCTGATATCTAACATCTAAAGAGAAATAGAATTTATCCTCATGTGGAACAACAAAGTAAAGTGCTGTAGGATTAAACTCCGCCTCACACTGTGCAAACTTTGCACCCTCTGCGTCATTCATAGGCAAAGAATGCAAAAAGGTTTAATGGCCTTCAAAATGTGTTGTCAGCTATGTTCACGAACTTACCACTTAATAACATAATAACTAGAATTAGTAAAAACATAAATAATCTCACTCGTATAAGAGACTACAGTCTGAATGGATCAGTGGTACTTCAAATGTCTACTACTTATGAACCCTTGTCAGAGTTGTAACAGCAGCACTCTATCAGCATCAGCATCTATTTGTTCCCATGTGAATGAGGCCCTGAGTTTGAGTGGCTGTGCTGCTTCTCATAACAATGTTTTCAATGACACTGTTCATGTCAAAACTCCCATTAACTGGAATAATTCATTTCAGGCACAAAAATATAAGGTTCAATGACCCTTTGTGACAAATACTCATCCTCCTCCTCCCCCTCTTCATCATCATTGGCATCATCGTTGAGGTCAGGTTTGTTTGTATAAAATCACAGCTGCGTGCTGTGTTACACACCCACATGGATGGCAAATATTAATTTTCTATCTTGTGATATGATTGGGAGATGATAAGGGTCGGGTATCTGGATAAAAGGGTAGCAACACGATATGTATAGCACCAGACCAAGCAAACTACATCAGTTATTCGGGAAACAGATTAGATGATTAGATTTGGAATTAAATGAAGGTTCTTCCATCTAAATTAAGATTTATTTTATATGAGCTGAAATAAACGTGTTTCCCAGGTTGTGGATTTAGTGTGTGAACATTTGACTAGTTTGCCACAAAAAACACAGTGTGTCTGCCTTTAAAATTTGTATTGTGTCATTTATGTATTAATTACACAATATATAGACGGTATTCTAAGTGGAAGTGAATGATTATTTGTCACTGTGAACACAGCACAGCCCCACAATAAAATGTGACCCCTGCATTTGATCCATCCATGAAGGAGAGGTGGGCAGCTTTTTGCCAGCGTCCTGAAGAACAGTGCTTGGGGACGATACCTTGCTTATGAGTACCTCAATGGTACCTTTACCGGTCCGGGACTTGAACCGGTGAGCTTCTCATCACATCACAACTCCCTAACCGGTACCAACTACCAACTCTAATTAAAACTTTAAGTGATTAAAACTTGGTGACAATAAGACTGGAATTTTGAATCCTGGGAGAACCTAAAGTGTGACTCTGCACGGCAAAACCAGTCGCTTGTCGCAAATTTTCGAATGAATATATCGAATGAATCGGATGACATATGACTGAGATATCAACACTCAAAGGAGTCGGGTTTCTCCTTTCACGCCAAGTGAGAAATGGAGAAATCTGCCGTAGCACTCACAGACGCTTGGTGCGGTCGCGGCTACGTTTGCATTTACGGTAGCCTACGCTGCATTCACAGCCACACAGATAGGCTACCTGCATTAGGTCAACTGAACTCGGGAGACGAAGATGGATTCCGGAGAAATATCTTCACGCTAGTCAACGAGTGGATTTACTGTAAATATTGGAGTAGAGCGGTCAAAACAGAAACTTTTAACATTCTGCTGGAAATGAATTCCTCACCTCAAGAAAGTCACGTTTTTAGGATGGAAAGGGTAAGTTTTTCAGCGAAATTTATTCACAACAGTACAGTATAGACCTTCCACTGTTTCAAAACACTAAAAACAAAAAATCCAAAATTTTACCCCACGCAACATAAACGCTCGTTTTCTCGGAAACCTCCGTTGTGACAAGAGGCCGTGCAGAATCACAAATCTAAAGGCCTTGTCTTGATAAGTGTAAGTGGCGGAAATCTACGAAACAGAGTAAACAGGGTATTAAAAGAGGTCTATGAGCTCCAGTAATGTAGTTTGCTGAAAATACCTCTCAGATTAGGCATTTTCGTCTGCTTTTTACTCCTCCATTTCAGTCCCTTTCAGAACAGGCTGTTTCTCATTAGTATTCATGAATGCAAATGAGCCGCTGTTGTCCACGTCCCTCTCCGGAACTGGGGCGTAGACAACACGGCGAGAGTTTACCTCACGTAAAAATAATCCACATGGCTGCTGCTAACAGATCATCCATACAGCGATACATGTTCAACACATCACTCCGCCAATAGACTTCTTCATTGCGATTCCTACACTAGCGCTTGCTAGAAAACATGGCAAATCAGGAAGCGCTAACAGTTCCACTTGGTGAGCACAGCTTCTCAGATAGGAGGGTGGAGTTATTCAACCCCTACTGTGACATAGAAGTAGAGGAGAAATCTAAAAGGCTCGTTTAAGCACATGATTTCTGACATTCCTAAATTATTACTAACACAATTGACCATTTTTATCAAACTTACAGTGTGTGTAGAGGCAGTGCAGACCCAAACGGATGTCCAAAGAACAGAAAAAGTTCATTTTTCATAATATAATAGTGGAATTCAGTGGCATGAGAGATAATTTCATCAATTGCCCACTCATTCATGCTTCTGTCCGGCTCAAATCGATCACTAGTACAGAGTCTGTTCCTATTGTTCCTATCACACACTGGAAAAAAGTCTTCACCGGAAATTTCCAGTTCAGAACCAGGCTGTAAAATAGCGTTTATGGAGACAGTGTGCCACAAACACACACACATACACACCCTGAAGAGAGAGTGAGAACAGAGATCCCAGAAAGCAATGATAAGGAAACAACTTGGTGATAATCATTGTTTTTCCAGCCCTGAAGGGTGTTATGCTGAAAACAGAGCCCTCGCCAACCTCTCAAATTCGACTTTACAGAGCCAGAGGAAGAGAGAGAAAAAGAGAGAAACGTCACAATAATTATAGGAACTAAGAGTTGAGAACATAAGGTGAAAGCAACAAAATCCCAAAAAGAATGAAGAGATAAAGATGGTGTGAAGGAAGAGAAAGCGGAGTGGCTGTGAAGAGAGGGAGGGAGTCAGGGGAAGCAGTTGAGATGAAGAAGAACTGAACGACTCAGTGCTAAATAAAATGTTCTGCAACACTGCAGTGCTGTATTTCTACTTATATTGCTTTTTTATTTTTATATAATAATTCTGGACCAGACTGGATTACATGTTGCCAGTGGCATGTTTTGGTGCTAACCCTTTATTGAAGGTACCCTAAGTAACATGAGTAAATGATGTCACCTTAAATCAGCGTTTCTCAATCCCAGTCCTCACGGACCACCGCTCTGCACAGATTCGACATTCCCGACCCACACCACAGCTGATGCTACTGATTAGCTAATTAGCAACGTAGGACCAACGTGCGACAGTGCAGGAAATACCGAATATGTGCAGAGCGGTGGGCTGCGAGGACTGGGATTGAGAAACGCTGCCTTAAATTGTCTGTGGGGTAACACCGAGATTTAAAGGGGATGTCTGTGGGGTAACACTAACATACCTATTGCAAAGTTGCAATAGGTTCACTGTTATTCTGGGAACAAACAGGTCTCTGCTAATTGCTATGTGGGTGAAGTTGATAATAATTACTTATGGTTTGTGTGTGTGTGTGTGTGTGTTCGTGAGGACATTTTCATATGTGAAGACTGTCCCAGTGTGTTTGTGTGTGTCTGAAGATGTTTGCCACTTATGATATTATTAGGGATGCTTATGATAGGTTCAAACATCAATAAGAATGTGTATGAAACATGTGTGTGTGTGTGTGTGTACATAGTACATTGTTAATAATGCTGAGAGTAAGTCTGAACATTAGTTAGGTCGTTCCTTTTGTATGTGTGTGTGTGTGCATAAGTGTTAAAGGGAGTTGATATTGATGCTGACAGTATATCCAAGCATCAGTCAGGCAGTGTGTGTGTGTGTGTGTGTGTGTGTTTAGAGACATTTTCATATGAAGACTGTCCAGTGTGTTTTAGGTAGGGGTAAATTGAAGATGCTTGCTACTTAGATATTATTAGGGATGCTTATGATAGGTTCAAACATCAATAAGAATGTGTATGAAACGTGTGTGTGTGTGTGTGTGTACATAGTACATTGTTAATAATGCTGAGAGTAAGTCTGAACATTAGTTAGGTCGTCTTTGTATGTGTGTGTGTGTGTGTGTGTCATGTTAGCGTTATTACTGATGCTGAGCAGTATATCCAAGACTGGGGTCAGGCAGTGTGTGTGTGTGTGTGTGTGTGTGTTTCTTAGTGTGTGTGTTTGTGTATGTTTATGCGGATGAGAAAGGTAGATATGCCAAGTTGACAGCGGAGTTGGGAGGGGGTTGGTTAATTATGCTCAGAGGAACCTATTTAGCCCGGGTAACTGGTATCCCATCTCGAGTGGAACTCGGCCAGACACACACACACACACAACACACACACGAACTCACACATGAACTCACACTGGAGTACAGCCACACTGAGACATGTCCAAGTGCAATGAAATTCTCAGACTTTCCCAGAAGTGGGGCATAATCTTATATCCAGTGGTTGGCACTGCCCAAAAAGTAGACAACAATAAAAAACAGAACTGAATTTAAATGAATCACAAGGCAAGGCAACCCCACCCCTAGTATCTACCAAAAAGACCCCCAAAATATAAAATGTTCGGTCCAAAAGGTGATCAGTCCCAAATCCCCCCCAAAAATCCGCCAAATGAATCCTCGGGAACGCAAGTGGAAGAATCTCCACTCATTGGCCTTTACTGTCTGTGTGTACGCTCTTGATCATCTAATGTGATAATCGCTGAATTCTTGAAGACGCCTTGAAGAACCCTCACCTGGAAAGCCTTTCGCCCTAAAAGTGCCAGATGTAAGAATCACTCCGCCAGATGACCCTATGAGTACTTAGTGGTGCCTTTTATCGGATTCAAAAAACCGGCGACCTTTCAGTCACAGGAATCACGACAAACGTCCTAACCGTTACGCTAACGACGTTAATATGAAGCTCTTGAACAGATGTCTCTTAAAAATGTGTAAATATAAAAAATTTGTTAAATCAATGGAAATATTCAACAGTTAGTAGTTCAATCTTCAATTTTAAAGGATTCATTTTTATCTTTTTATGAATATGTTTTTATTTGTCTATTTTTTAAAACAATGAAGTAACCAACTAATCAAAAATTGACCAACAGCTCTGTTTAGCAAGGGTTTGCCATATTTCAAATTAGTTTCTGCTATACACTATCAACATACGTCCTGCGGAGGTTGCAATCTCACGCTGTTGTGCTTCATGAGCCTGATTCAGACACGCTAAGCAATACGGGCGGAGCAGGAAGCCAGACATCCCTCCTTCACACACACACACACACACACAACACACACAAACACACACAAATAAGCTCATTCCAAATGTGCATCTGTACAGGTTGACTTCAAACAGCCCTCCTCAGGCAACACTCGGGGTCTCTCGCTCGCTGCTGCTCTCCGTCTCCCTCCTGCCTCCACCTCATCGTGTCGGTCTCTAACCTGCTGACACTGGGAGCGCTGCACCAGGGACGGAAGATCAAATCCACATCAAGAAACCTACGTTCACAGTGTTCACTTTGGCAACTTCTTTGTCACAATCACAATTCTGCTTTAATCCCAATCGGGACGCGACCGGAGCCTTTCTTCTTTCTCTTTCTCCTCCCTCTCTTCTCCTCGCTCCCCTTTTTCTATCTCTTTCTCCTTCCCATATTTTTCTCTCCTTCTTTTTTTTTTCTTTCTTCTGTTCTACTTCTCTCTCCTCTTCGCCTCTCTCTCTCCCTCTCAAATTTTCACCTTTCTCTCCCTGTCTTTACCCTCTGTTTTGCTCTCCTCCTTTCCTAGCCCTTTTCTCTGTTTCTCTCTCTTCCTCCCTCCCTCTTTTCAATTCTTCTCCCCTCTACTTTCTCTCTTTTCTGCTTTCATTTTCGCTTGCTTTCTTCTCTGTTTCCTCTTTCTCCCTTCTTTTTTCTCTCTCTCTCCTCCCCCCACTTTTTCACTCTCTCCCATTCTATATTTCTCTCAATCTCTCCTCCCTCCTCCTTTTCTCCTTTCTGTCTCCCACATTTTCTTTTTTCTGATTCTTTCCCTTCTCATCTCTCCCTCTCTTTCACTCTCTTCTGTTTCTCTCTCCCACTCTTCTCTCTCTCTCTCTCTCTCTCTCTCTCTCTCTCTCTCACACTCACTTTCCCCTCTCTTTTTCTCCTTTTTAGTTTCTCATCCTCTCCCTCTTTTTCCGTCTCTCCCCCCCTCCCTTATTTTTTTTCTCTTCTGTTGTATTTTTCTCCCTGTCTACCCCCTCTCTCCTCCTTCTTTTCACTCTTTCTCTCTCTCCATGCCTTTACCCTCCCTGTTTTCCTCTACCTCGTTTCCCTCTCTCTCCTGGTCTCTTTTTCTCTATTTCTCTCTCCTTCTCTTCTACCTGTCTCTCTCTCTCTCTTTTACCCTCTTTCTCTCACACACCAACTCTCTTTACATCTCTCTCCCCTCCCTCTCTCTCTCTCTCTCAGCCTGAAAAATGAGATTCATAATAATGTAAAGAAAGAAGGAGTTATAAAAGGGGAACTAGTCAACTGAGAGCAGACAGAACTACCACGGGCAGTAATATTTTTATTACCTTCATCATCACCATCATCATCATCACCATTACCTCATCATTACTTTACATACATCAACAGGGATTAGGTGTCAGCACTGGCTAAATGAATACTCTCCCCCATCCAGAAGCTCGATGCCTTATGAAGCTGCAGAACTGCTTGCTACACTGTATATGTAGTTATTACTCCCCCAAATTGCTTCTGTACTCCGCCATCACGGCAACCAGAGAGCCGTTTGAGTGAGTCCGAGCCGTAACCTGACTAAAGCGGGCGAGTGAAAAGAGCGGAGATGATTTGAATTCGCACAAATGAAAGAGGACATCAGCCAATTACGGAAAGGCCACTCTGTGAGAGTGTGAAGCGGTTCTGACATTAGTGAAATGTCGTGTAGCATCACGGTTAACACCGCCACGTTCACCCAGCTAGTGTGTGAACCCGGCGCAGGGCGAAAGAACGGATCACTCAGCGCTAGAAAGAGACAGAGAGGTAGACAGAACGGGAGAGAGAGAGCACTTAAAGGTCAATGCTCAATTTTATACTGCAGACTACAAAAAGAGCAGTTATAAATGTCTTGCTTCAAATGACGGTCATAGTGGGTGTTGAGATGCTGGAAGTGCAGGACAGAGCTGCAGATCTTTATAGAGGTCAAGGTCTGGCTGTGAGAGACGGGCTCATCGAGCACGCTCGGAAATTCACAGAAATGTACATACGATCTCTCTGAGAAAAGCTCACCGGGATGGAAGAATTTTTGAAGAAAGGTGTGACAGATCATATGTTAAAGAACAACCACCACTGGGCCTGAGAGCAAGACCCTTAACCCCCCAAAAGACTCCAGGGAACCTGTTCCTGTAACTAGGAAATGGATAAGAGCGTCTGCTACAAGCCATAAATGTAAATGTAGTAATAACAATTAGGGCTGCACTTAACGATTATTTTGTTAATCGATGAATCTGTAGATAATTTTTATCGGATAAAAAGGGAAAAAAACTATTATATTTCCAGCATTTTTACTAAACCTGTCGCGGCCGCACCCCCCTCGCCGGCCGTGCCACGCCCTCGATCGCCGGAGTTCTGACCTGGTGGTATTTGTTCTGTCCTCTGGGTTGCACTTTCAGTGTCCAGCCTTGTGTGTCTGTCTTTCCTCCTGTTTCTCCGGTTAGCCTACCTTCCCCGTTAGCTCACTTCCGGGTTTGTTGTCTTCACTGCATGTGCCCTTCCTAGTAGGTTAGGACCTGTTTAGGACACCCCGCGCTTATCATTGTTTTCAGCCGGCGCTTGTTACTTTCGTTATTGGGGAATTGGGACGCTCACTCATTAGCCTTTGTTTGCGCCTTATTTAAGCCCGCCGAACCAGCCACTCTTTGGTTCTTTCTCCCTCATAGCCGTTTGTGTTCATGCTCCGTTTTTTGCTCTCGTTTTCGGTGTGACTTCGACGTTAGGCTTTTGTTTCTCCAGCTCCGTTTCTCTTCACGTTTGGACTTTTGGTTTGAGATTTTGTTTTGAATTATTGCTCAGTTTTTCGATTCATGGATTTCACCCGCTCTGTTTTTGTCTCCCTGCAGGCCGTGGTCCCCAGTGAGGTCTTTTTCCTGCTCCGATCCGGTGACTGGCAGGGCGCAGCGCCGGGATCGCCTCTGTTCGCCTCGTGGGTTGTTGAGAAGCGCAAGGCGCTCCTTTCCTGGTTTCCCCACGGAGGCTTTCCCTTTTTGGCCACGGCCACGCTCACTGGGAGCACAGGCTCCACCTGAGTTTTTTGGACTTCAGTTATTTTTCTCGTGTGTTTTTTGTGGACTGTTTTTCTCCTGTTTTCGCCCTGTTCGTTTTCCCCCTGGCTTTATATTGACTTGCTCCTCCAATAAACTGTTTTGTTCACCTGCTCCAGTGCGTCCTCGCCTGCGTTTGAGTTGACACATGACAAAACCAAATTGTCTTTCTATTAATCTATATTTATTTTTTATTCTTTAACATTGTAAACGAAAAAATATTTTCAGATTAATTGAAAATGAAGAAATATTGAAGTTTTGGCCTTTTTAATCCAGTTTGGACTCATTTTGGCCTATAACTCGTTTTTGACTCATTTCTGTGAGAAACTACATTTTTGTGCAAGATGGCGTTCCACATTAGAGTTGCGTCACAATACCGCAGTGAACACACATCGGAATAATCACTGATATCAAATCAGTGGCTGTATTGTGAGTAGAACGCTGGTTGTTCTTGTTATTTATCAGCTAAAATGAGTTTTGTCTGTAATCAGTGGGAATATTTGACTGACGTGGAACGATTTAGTGAATGACTTCCCTGAGAGAGTCGTGCGCGCTAACAAACAATGCGTGTGTTTACATCCCGAAAAATGTCATTCATGCGTTTTTACGCAATTACTTCAGCTTTTGTGACGGCAACACACGGCACTGGTTCTTATGTCCTTCTTGTTCTTCTGTTATGGCGGTCAGCGTCCAGCTTAATGGTGTTTCCCTGCCACTGCGGCTTTGGTTAGCTTACTGACCCCACATTAGGGGGTAGCCACTGTACATATGTGTATAATAATGTAGACCCAACTAATCGATTATTAAATTAGTTACTAACAATTTTAATAACCGATTTTAATCTATTTAATCGATTAGTTGTTGGAGACCATCTGATAAACTGATGTGCTGAAGTTCTCAGCCGATAGCAGCAAACTGCACAAATACAGCCACTGGGGTTTAGGATGAGCATTAAGTGTATTTTTTAGTGCCGATCCTGAGCCAGGATAATTGTGGAGGTTTACGTCAGGAAGTGCATCTGGTGTAAAACCTTTGCCAAATCAGTATGCACACCATGATCCGCTGTTGCAATCTCTAACAGGAGCAGCCAAAAATATGAAAAAGATGAGCAAATTGCAGATAAACAGTACGGTTATAACAGCCAAGAAATGTCAGTTTAAAAAGAAAGTGAAAGGCCTTTAGCCTTGGATCCTTCAGCCATGTTGTCCGTGTGGCCATTGCTTGGGTTGTCCACTAGAGGGAAACACCGCAACTAAACAACATTTAAACTTTTGCTAATATCATCACGTCTGCTACAATACAATTCAGTTGAGGAGTCAGAGATCGATATGAGACAAGATCATATGCTGATTGTCTTGTAATGTCTTGTAATGCACATGCTGCTACATGGACAATCTCATCCATAGTATTCCAGGAATACTGTTTATGTTACAGAGCGACGTTGCAGAGTACATTGCTGCTAATCTGAGTACATTTACTGCAAAATGGTAGAATTGTATCCAAGAATTGAAACTGCAAACTGAGATTGTACTTCTCTCCTCTTGGCTGCTGCTAAAATACACTATTTGCACATGCTACTGATTTTAAATTCTCTCCACTTGATTGTTACGATACTGGCACATGCTATTGAACATTACTGTACATATTACCGGTTGTAGTATTCTCCATTAGACTGTTGTCATTTTATTTGTCGCCTGTTTGTAGAACTTCATATTCAACTGCCGCTAATCATATGCACATTCAATGCAAAAAGATCATTTTACAATAACTCCAGGACCAAAACTGTAACTTTAAATTCTACATGTAACGCTTTTGTACCCCTGCCTCTAGAGTTTTTATATTTTATATTTTACAGTCTATGTACAATACATATTTTTTGCTTATTCTATGTGCCTTTTTTGTCTTTTTGTGGAAGCTGGAGCCATGTCGTCTCGTCTCTCTGTATACTTATATACAATCGAGATGACAAAGTTCACTTCGGCTTTGACTTTGAGCACAATCACTTCTAATCATAGCATCTAAAACGTAATTTTGGCACTTATATTCCTGAGCTATTTAGAAGAAGATGAGAAAAAGACAAATAAGTGATGAAATTGCTTCAAGAATTTTGAAAAGAAGTCCAGTTGCCTTCGATTCAAGCTCTCGAGATTACCAAGTCCTGGAGAATTTACACAGACATTTCCAGAGTTGCAGCCCACAGTAGCGTGTGTTACAGCACTTAATACAAGTTGTGACGAAACCAACTGACATCTTTACGCTTGCTTGGAAAAGGACGTTACAGTATGTATTGGGGCAGTTGGTGGCGTAACGGTAAGGTGTTCGCCCCGTGATTGAAAGGTCGCAGGATTGAATCCAGGGCCAGTAAAGTCACCACTGAGGTACTCATGACCAAGGTACCGTCCACAAGCACTGCTTGTTAGCTGCTAACACTGCTCCTTCACGGATGGGTCAAATGCAGAGGTCACATTTGGTTGTGGTGCACTGTGTGCTGTGCTGAGGTGCGTTCACAATGACAAATAATCACTCACTTTCACTTTCACAGTATGATGTCTGATTCTAAGTCCGTTCTGAGTTTGGACCGTTGCCATGGACTGGTTTATCCCTGACTCGATGTATCGCCGTGGATTGATGTATCGTTACACCCCAAATAAATCTGATAATATCTCATGATTAAAATGTGCATCTAACAAATCATATATCAGGCTGGCACTCATAACAACAAGTTTTTGATAAGACATCTGACCTCCACACACACTTTCACAGCACTGTTTTCATTCAACAACCTTTGGACGCTGTTAAATGGAAAGCCGCCACAAGCTGAACAAAACGCACAACGACCGCAATCACCTCTATACTCCACAGCAGCACTTCATGGATTCGGCTCAGCGACCGACGTTAAGCACTGACTGACAGGCGGAGCGTGGAGAAGGAAGGAAGGATTTAGAGGAGAAGAGAAATGTGTGGTAGAGCCTGCAGGTGGAGAGCAGGGAAGGGAATCCCCAGTGAGCCTCTTTCAGGGCTATTATCTCTCTCTCTGTCCTCTTCCTCTCCAGAGAACAGAAGCCAAGGATGAAGAGGAGGAGGAGGAGGAGGAGGGAGAGAGCTCTTGGATTTCTTTTCTGGCTATTTAAGCTGAGAGGAGAAAAGGAGAGAAGGGAATAGAAGATATTCAAAGAGAAGAGAAGGAAGAAGTGAAGAGAAGCGAAGTAAATGGACTTGAAGAGAAGACAACTTAAGAGAAGAGAAGAAAAGAGAAGGTGAGGGAAGAGAAGAGACGAAAACTGAAGAAAAGAGAAGAGAAGTTAAGAGAAGAGAAGGGAACAGAAGAGACGAAAACTGAAGAAAAGAGAAGCTAATAAAAGAGAAGAGAAGACAACTCAAGAGAAGAGAAGGGAAGTCAAGGGAACAGCAAGGCAAGGGAAGACTGGTGCAATAACTGCAACACGAAAAAATCCTGCGGCTAAAATCTGCAGCTCATTTTCCATTCAGAGTCGACGTGGCCTGGACGAGTAAAGCAGGGACCCTCAAACCAACCCAATTCAATTTCACCAGACGGGCAGGCGGCAGACGGGCTAACCCTAGCCCGTAATTATTATTACCTTTCCAATCATTAAAATATCTTAATCAGTATTTGTCCTGTATCAGTTTTGCTCTTGTGCAGAGATGGACACACACACACACACATACACACACACACACACACCGAGGTATTCCGATGCTCTGTCTTTGTTAATGCCTTTGATGGATTAATCACCTAACAGCCGATCAATTACAGGATAATGGGTGAGCAGAGGTCTGTTAGACATTAATCCCATCTCCCAGACAGCTCTCAGTGGTTTTAAAGTAGGTGAAACTCAACACTGCTCAGCCACACACACACATCTACACACACACACCTACACACGTGCCTGCGACAACACACACATACACTCAATGCCACTCAGCCTTGCATTGCTCCCATGGGGGTTGACCCTTCAACCTTAGCCATCAGCAATTCCCACAAATAACCACACTGTAATAATACTCCGCCTGCACAGCGGGGACACACACACACACACACACACACAGGACTGGGGGTACTCTAATTAATCAGAATTGATTCCGCAGAGCAATAGGAGCTGGAGGGTTATTACAGCCTCTACCACCACTTCAGAAAGCTCTAAAATCCCTGAAAACGCAAGTCTCTGATCGGAATGGGGAGCGAGAAAAATCCTCCGACTTGTTGCTTTACGCAGAATGGAGGGAAGAAGACAAAAGAGCTGCGAAGAGATAAGGAGAGGGAGAGAGAGTTATTCCAGCTAACTGAGACAGACGGCGGAGGAAGGGGGAGAGAGAGAGCGAGCAAGGGAGACAGACGCTGGCACCATTTTAGAACAATAAGGGAGGAGTAGAGGATGTGAGGACATGAAATAAATTGGTTTTAAGCAGAGTTTCAGGAAATAAAGGAAAACGCAGACGGAAACACAAAGGCCCGAAATGACTTCACTTTAGACGGAATCTCCATGCAAGTCGCCAAACGTAATTAGCTCTCCCCGTTTTTCTCTCTCTTCCTCTCTCTCTCCGCTTCCTGCTGTTACAGTGATTAGTAAATCACCATCATGAGCTCTTCTCTCGTTGAAAGCTCGGTCTAATTACACTGCGCTGTTCTTGAGTGCTGCTGGCAAACCCCGGCTGCCGGCTGCGGCACAAATCAACCCCCCCACCCCCACCCGCCCGCCACATCCACCCACCCACGCCATGCCCAACCTGTTTACTCCTATTTGCCAACTGACAAATTACTATAGACGAGCCTCGATGAAGCACCTGCATAGCTGCTCTCACCTGGGTCCACTGCCATCGAAATGAAAACAGCCCTTCATTTTCAGAGAGGGGAGATTAATGTAATAGCATCTTGATCTCCGAGGGGGCCGAGAGACATTCTGTACCATGGTAATACCCATAACGCATCACTTAAATCCATGATGGAGAGGACCATCTAAAATCACAGATGTAACTAAAAGATGAAGGGAATGTGTCAGAGGCTGTGGTCTAGAGCTTGGCCGATACATCGGCGTAATGATATTATCGGCGGATATGAAGGAACATCCCATCATTTGGCATCGATGCTTAAAAGGACTAATAAAAAAGAAGAGAAAAGATCAGTCCCTCCAGGATTTCACGGGGCTTTTTTGAGACTGTTGCAGAATAAAATGCCTGATTTTGCAGCAGCTTTTCTAAAGAAGTGTGATGAAAGTTGCAGTGTTTTTAGGAATTGCAGAATAAATTTGCGGGAGCATGTCAAAGTTGTGATTTTGTCCCCCTTTACAATGATTCTGTCACGATTAGTTAAAATGAAGGGGAAAAAAACACTATTATTCTTATTAGCCATTAATCATTTGGTTATTTTTGAAGGCAAACGTGAGGCGCTTCGTGGAAATAACAATGAGTGGTCAAAATTTGAGGAAATGTTGCTGTAATTGGTCTAATTAACGCAGATTGACTGAATTTGTGTTAATAGTTGCGATCACAACATTGTGATATCCTGAAGGCTCTGAAAGATGGGTCCTTCAGCCATGCAATGACTTTTGACATTGTACTATTTGTCCACTAGAGGGCATACTTCTGATCTTGTCATATTGGTTACCGTTCTTTTTTTTGCCAGTTGGTAAATTTTGGCAATAATTTGGTATGTAAAATGCATAATAATTAAATCACAATATTTATGGCCAATATTTATGGCTCAGATTTATCAAAGGTCTTAAAAATCCTATATTGGTCTGGTACTACTCTTGTCCATGGTGGTGGTTGGTACCAGTCAGACAACATTCCATTCAAAAACATCCTATGGGAAGATGTAAAGTGCATTAAAGATGTATATCATGAGCACAGCGCAAGCTGTTCACCTCTAACATCAAGATTCTACCAACACAGTCACCACACTTTGTGGAGAACACGACTTCAGCACTACAACGTGGACAGCGCCACCCTTTTGATCAATGTGTGTGAGGCTAAAATTTGATATATAGACTTAATTAAGTCCAATTTAACTACTATATCAAGAAGATGCTTTTAAGATCTGATTGGCATAGGATGAAATGAATGTCAGAGAGATTTTTCTGTGAATTTTTTGTGTAGACAGGAGTTTATATGGGAAGAAAATAGAGTAAATTATCATATTTCATTTATAAACTGAAAGATTTGCTTTTGGTTTATTGAGGTTCGGGTTGAGGTTACGTATAAGTAGATTCAAGATTCAAGATTCTTATATTATTATAAGTAATTATTATAACTAGTCATATGGGCGTTAATGGAAGGATCTTCAGCAGATAGCAAGAAAAGCCTGACAGTGTGTGGGTGGGACTGTATGTGTGTATGTTTGTAATCCTCTCAATATGGGGACTTATTTAACACCAACAAGGTGGGCAGCTGTGTCAGTGTGTGTGTGTGCGTTTGTTTGTATACCTCATACTGGGGACCTGAAGGTACTCTGATAAAGTGGGGACGTGTGTCATTATGGGGACATAAAACCCACAATTTTTATTCAAGCTAAACTTCTCCCTTTAAAATCTCTGTCCTTGTAATGAACATACTCTTTAAAAAAGTAAGAGCTTGCGTAAGTAGGTGTGTATCCATCCAGCGAAGTCTGACGATGTGTGTGTGTGTGTGTGTGTGTGTGTGTGTGTGTGTGCTTGCGTGCGTGTCAATCCTGTACGCAGCCGACTGTAGGCTATCTATAAGCTTCCATAATGCATCATAGTGGAAATTTAAACCTTTTTAATTGTGTAATTGTGAAACTCTCTCCAACCCCAAACATTCTCACGTGCATTTGGCGAACATCACCGCCTTCCACCCCGTCTGCGTGAATTAAAACTCTGCCCGCGTCTCTAACCTTTATGCCATTATAAGGCGTCATAACGTACCCACGGGACAGCGCAACCAAAAGCCAACAATCGGCGCAACTTAAGCTGAGTTTAAAGAGTTTAAGCGAGTGTGAAATTGGGTTAATTTCGGGAGGTGTCAGGATTTTATGGAAGCTATTAGCTTTTAGAATTTTTATGGCACGTTCGGTGCGCCACGAGAGCGCACCGATACTGCAGCCCCGCACGCACGCACACGCACACACACACACACACACACACACTTAAAGGCTTTCCAGGCTCAAGGCTTTATTCCGTTTATCTCTCATTAAAAACATAAAACGACGTATTTGCAAACCCACATAAACTGCTTTCATAATATGAAAGTTCCAGCAGCGCAACCCGTCACCAAACATTGCTCATATATTGCTGGAAGGAGGCGAAATTAAATAACATTTAATTATATTTCATTTGCATAACGCTTCTTACCCACATTGCCACAAAGCAGCTTTACCTATTACAGGGTCCAGGGGCGAGTCTGGGGCGATAAGAACAAGAAAAATAAACTCCCTCTTTTGGGTAATTAGGACGCATCCCTTTAGAAGAAATGTAAGTTATTTTAACCGTAATTAATGTCCGGAATGAAACTGGGTTTACCATGTTAATTTGGGCACTTTATGAATTGTATACTCAATGAAAATAGACGGGATTAAACACCCTGTAATTTTTTCTCCATTAAAACTGGAGGCAAAATTGAAACACACAAGATAGAAACAAATGACCAAAATATAAAATTATTTTTTACATTTACCTGTTAGTGCGGCGTTGCCTTTATTCCCGTGAAAGTCCCGGTTTCATTGCCGTTCCATGACGTGACCCGGGCTGTATCCTTCTTCTTCTTTTTTTCTTCTCCTTCTTCTTCTTCTTCTTCTCCCTTCACTCCGCTCCTCTTAAACTGGCACAACACTCCCCAAAGTAACGCGAATGTCACTGTCTTTTCCCTCTTTAACAACAATCCAAAGTCCGGTTTTTGGAGAGTCGCTGGGTGTCGCGTAAAGTTCCCACTCACGCCGAGTCCGTTCTACGTCTCCATCGCAACGAAAAACTTCCACGACTCGCCCTCCTTCCTCCGCTTTTTGGATTTATCTTTTCTCTCTTTCAGCTCTATCCGCTTTGAACGGAGTGATGGTGGACGGAGAGGTGTGTGTGTGTGTGTGTGTGTGGGTCGGTGTGACACGTTAGATAGGGTCTGAAGCGTTCCGCTGCGCCGCCTCGTTCGTTCTTGCGCCGGTCTCCGGTGGTGAGGGAGGCGAACGGTGATGGCGGTGATGATGAAGCAGCGACACCCAGCGGCGACGAGGCGACACAGCAGGGCAGAAGAGGGCGTGCCTTGCGTTACAGAGTAATCGACTTATTAACAGTCTACAAGATGGCAGTGGTGGAAAGAGTACTGGATATTTGTACTAAAGTACTGTTACATTGCTTAAATAATACTCATTTACAACCTCTCATATAGCTGGCTCAGACTTTATAAAAGATTAGACTGTATATGTTAGCCCTGACTACATAAAATATACTGTTATTTAATAGATTATCTGTTTAAAATTTTCATATTGAAACTGTTGCAGATCTTATTATATGTGTCTGTATGCTCTGTGTGTCCTTTGTTTTCTGTCTTGTTAAAACTGGAGTCTCGTCGTCTATACGTGTACAGTGTATAGCAGAGATGACAAAGTTTGCTTTGACTACAATTAAAAGTACCAGTATTAAAAAGTACTCAAATAAAAGGTAAAACTCTTCTCAAAATTACTCAAGAGTACTAGTTATTTTTTTTTACCTGTTGATATTTATTGAATAAAGCTTGCACATCATTTTTATAGTCTAGAAAATATTTATGTTTGTTTGTGATGTCATTTTTTAAAATAAATGGTCCGTGGGACGCTATTAAAATGACATGATTAAACTACGATACTAAATGATATGATAAAACTATGGGGGACTAACATTCACATAAGAACACAGTCGACTTCATTAAAGCCACAAAAGTCTCAGTTTTCAAGTCAAACCCTTTCACGCAGTTCCAACACTGTCAATTCTGTGTACGAGGCCTCAATATGCAGGAATATTCATACGGAAGAGGCAAAAATAATGTAAATAGTGCACACAAAAAACTTTTGGGTTTGCATCAAAATGAACTGGATTAACATTAAGTGGGCAGTTTGTAATGTAACTACTAGGGAGTTGGCCCCATGATCAGAGTCCTGAACCGGTAAAAGGTGTCACTGAGGTACTCATGAGCAAGGTAACATCGCTAAGCGCAAAAGCTGCCCACTGCTCCTTCATGGATGGGTCATGCAGAGGTCATTTTTGGTTGTGGTGCCTTGCTGTGGTGTTTACAATGACAAATAATCACTTAAATATTTGTAAAAGGGAGACTATTGGATGTCATCACAAACCATTTTTATTTGGATATCTTGAGGTCTGAGTTAAAGGGACCCCATTTGACCACCTTTATTTAACCCACCTCCTGACAAATTCCTGTCGGATATCTATTAATTAATACCTTTATACTTCTAGCTCCCTATCTAGATCTGACATCTTTATTGCTACCAAAATGCTGGTCCAACTTTTGAATATTATTTCAAACTGTAACTTAGTAATGAAATGTAATAATGAAATTTTAAAAGTAGCGAAGTAGATTACTTACTTTAATTTGTATTTATGTACAAGCAAAATTACAGACTTAAAAATAGTACAAGTACTCAAAAAAGTACTTAATTACAGTTACAATTCCTTACGTCCTTGCTTCCATTCCTGCCAGACAAATATGAAAGGTGGGAAATGGTCGCTATTAACCATAATTATTTGGCAATAATAACATGGATTTTATTTTATTTTTTTTCTGTGTGGCGTTTGCATGCCCTCCCCGTGTTTTCTCCGGTTTCCTCCCACAGTCCAAAATCATGCACTTTTGGTTAATTGGCGACTCTAAAATTGGCTCCGTTAAGATGTGAGTGAGAGTGTGATTGTGTGAGTGTGTGTGCCCTGCAGTGTGTTGTCGCCTGCCCGAGTTTAGATAATGAATGAATGAATGAATGATTATTATTATTATTTTTATTTATTTTTTTTTTTTTGACCCATCTGTGTAGCAGAAGTGGGCAACTCACATGGGCAGTGCCCTGAGCAGTGCTTGGAGAAGGAACCTTGCTCACGGGTTCTTCAGAGGTACCTTTACCAGCCCTGGATTTAAACCAGCAATCCTCTGATCATGGGGGCGACTCAATTACTGTTACACTATCCAAGAACAAAAAAAACTGGGTGCAGTCTCCAGACTTTGGCAGAGTTTCTCGTAACATCAGAACTGCACAGCTTATTTTAAATATTATTTACAGCATTTAGATGACACTCTTATCCAGAGCGACTTCCATTTTTCCAAATTTCAGGGACACCTTCCCTTGAGAGCAACTTGGGGTTAAGGTGTGTTCAGAGCCCCAGTGAGGGTAATGCTGGAGGTAGGATTGGAACCCAAAACCCTTTGGTGCAGAGGCGAGTATCTTAACCACTAAATCACCATCACCAGCGATTGAATAATACTGAATGCTAAAAATTGTTAATACATTTCTTGTTACAATTGTCTGTCACATTGTAGAGCAGGTTAACACAGTGATATGGAATATGAGAAGCACATGTTTGTGCTTGTCCTTGTGTATGTAGGGTGGGTGTGTTGACTTTAGAAAGGGGTGTGTGTGTGTGTGTGTGAGAGAGAGAGAGAGAGAGAGAGAGAGAGAGGGAGAGAGAGAGAGAAAGGTATAAGCAGGATGGGGTAGTAAAGGGTCTTGAAGGCTTCGCTAAAAGCCTCTCAGAATGCATTTGTCATTGTTGATACATTCAGCTGAAGTTTATTACACCTGATGGTAAGTAATGTCCTCCATTACACTTCAAAGAGATGCTTTTCAGGAAACGTTTCTTCTCTCTCTCTCCCTCTCTCCTTCTCCCTCTCTCTCTCTCTCTCCCAGGGGAAGCGGTGCAGTACGTCTCTGCTCACTGTTCTCAGATCAGAGTTGTATAATGCATCCTGCACTGACTCACGGTGAGGCTCGCGTGTGGGAGAAAGCCTTGTGTCTTACGCACCACTGTGTACAGAATAAAGTTTTCTAGGCTGAGATTGGAAGGATTTCAGATTTATAGGAGTGTCATCCAATGAAGTCCTTTGGAGAACTTATGGTGTGTCAGCTATTGTTTAGAGGGTATAAATCACCCAGATACTTTGTGTGTGTGTGTGTGTGTGTGTGTGTGAGTGTGTGTATGAGAAAGCGAGAGAGATAAAAGAGCTCATCACCTGACTGACCCTTCCCTTTTATATATTTGCATTGACATGCATGACAAGTGCTCTAAAATACCACTAACAAGACCAATTTTAATATTTTGAGGATTTAAAATGTAAGACAAGACAATATAAGACAGTAATCCTATTGTCTGTTTGTTATGTGTAGTTATTTATCAGGAAGGGTTCACCAAGATGTGTTTAATCAGTAAGAGGATTGTGTGTGTGTGTGTGTGTGTGTTCGTGTATTTATCGCATTGTGGGGACCTTTTTGTCCCCTAAAATCACTTTTATCTGTTTTTTGGGCTTTGTGAGGACATTTGAGAGGTCCCCATGAGGAGAAATGACTTTATAGAAAATGTGCTTGTTTTATTTGAGAAACTAAAAGAGGTAAAAGATGTGCTTTTGGTTACTGAGGTTAGGGTTAGGATTAGGATTAGGTGTAGGTGTAAAATTATATACATCTAGTCATTATGGGAGTCTATGGAAAGACTTCACAGAGATAGTAATACAAAACTGTGTGTGTGTGAGAGAGAGAGAGAGAGAGAGAGAGAGAAATTAGTTCATATATCCACAGCACACAAAGCATTCAGGATGCATGCATGATAGACAGACAAACAGACAGACAGACAGACAGACAGACAGATAGACAGATAGATAGATAGATAGATAGATAGATAGATAGATAGATAGATAGACAAGAGATAGATTGATAGACAAGAGAGAGACACAGACAGACAGACAGACAGACAGACAGACAGACAGACAGACAGACAGATAGATAGATAGATAGATTGATTGATTGATAGATAGACAAGAGATAGATTGATAGATAGACAAGAGAGAGACACATAGACAGACAGAGAGCCAGACAGACAGAGAGCCAGACAGACAGACAGACAGACAGATAGATAGATAGATAGATAGATAGATAGATAGATAGATAGATAGATAGATAGATAGATAGATAGATAGATAGATAGATAGACAAGAGATAGACACATACAGACAGACAGACAGACAGATAGATAGATAGATAGATAGATTGCTTGTAATATGATAAACGGGTTTGTGCAAATGACATCTCGGTAATGGATCTTCTATTCACTGTGTCATTACAAATAGCATGAGTAAAAGCAGGAGGATTTTCCCAGTCGTTTTATTCATGTATTCCGTCATATTAGAAGTAATTTGTCCTGTTTCTTAAACTTCAAACACCTCATAAACAATGACTCATCTTTAAGTGCACCATCTGAAACTGATTAAAGCTGAAGTCTGTGATGGCATGCAGATAGACCGGGGGATCAAAAGATGCTACTGTTGTTGTTTTATTTTTTCTCTTTCCACGAGTTTACTGGGGTTTGGAATTGGGTGAGTAAACTTCATGCCAGATCTAACAAAAAGTAATAAAGTCCTAGTGGAAACCTGGATTATGTTTTCCTTCTATTCGTCCACTGCATTTTCCAAACTCTCTTTAAACTGTGAGAGATTTCTATCCTGCTTGTAACTCTTGCTCGATGTAAACTCTAACATGGAATGCCATCATGCACAAAAATTTAGTTGTCTTTCAGAAAGGGAAGAAGCAGCTCATTTTATAGATCAAAATGAGTCTAAATCAGCTCAAAATCACAGAAAAACTTTTCATTATCAATTGATCGGAAAATCATTCCATTTTATAATGTTAGAGAGTAATCAATATGTAAAAATAAATATTGAAAAAAATGCATTATTTATGAAATATTTTATCCTGTATCCAGATGGATACCAAATTAAGTGATATTGTATAGATATGTAAGATTGAAATATTGAATAAACATGTTTAATGTTGCTTAGTGTATGTTAGCTTTGTTCAGCTTTTTCGGAGTCTTGGTCTTGTCTCGGTCTCAACAGACTATGGTCTTGTCTGCGTCTCAGTCTACTCTTTCTTTGCCTGATACAAAGAGATAAAAGCAGTTTGTCATCAGTATTGTCTTATATGTTATTACAATTTCAATAGTGTTACATTTACTGAATTTTTTAGTGCATTTTACTTATATGACATGCACCAAAATACACTAAAAAGCACAAATTGGTACATTTAATGCAAGTCACAAATATAAATGGGAAGTGTGAGTCTTGTAACTAATCTCTCTCTCTCTCTGTATGTGTGTGAGAGAGACAGTTTCTATTTTCTGCTGGCTGGTAAAATAGAGAGCTTGCTCTCCAGTATGTAGCGTGAGAGAATAATATTACAACTGTTTGTATTTACATGTTATCTTCATGCTGCTTTCATGCCTGATGGCCCGGCGAGAAAATGCCTGTTAGCAGTTTATTTCTTTGTGTGTGCCCGGGGGAGAGAGATATGGTGGGGAAGGATGTAGGAGAGGGAGTGAGCAATGTGTCAGCGCTTGTTTGTTCTGCATTGGCACAGTGTAGGCCAGCTGCTTGACACATAGACAGGAAAGCGCTGTCTCACTTGCATAAAAAAGCAGAAAGTAAGAGAAAGAGAGAGAGTGTGTGTGTGTTTGTGTGTGTAAAAGGCCTTAGTTCACCTCAGGTAAACTGGCTAATGTTACTCTTGGGACAGTTAGTTAGGGAGATCTGTGTTGCTACTTTTAAACAGTAACTTTTCAAGCTGCAAGCTGCTTATTACGGAGGCTGAGAGAGCCCAGTGTAATTCAAAATAAACACGCTGCAAAGCGACAAACCATATTAATCAAGTTGATAACGCATGTGAAAACATACTGCAATTACGGCGATGCTGCATAAATTCAGAAAACACTTTTATCAAAATTATAACACGGAAGTTGTAACACATGTTTTACAAACGAGCAGCACATTCATAGACGCATTGCAAATACACAAAATGCATGCAACTTCAGAAACACTACAAACAGACACAACACAATGCAAGTGTGACACAACACAACGGAAGTGTTTCTGCCACATGCTTTTGAAATTTTATATTTGATATATAAACGACTGCCGCGCTTTAATCAGACATAGTTATATGTGCAGGAATTAACGTTCGCTTAAAGCATGTGACCACCCAAAACAGTCAACCCAACAACCTCGTTGTGTTGTGTAACACTTGTTCTGTATTGTGGCTATTTGCTGTATGTTTCTGAAGTTGCATGTGTTTTCTGTATTTGCAGCACGTCTATGAATGTGCAACACGTTTGTAAAATGTTGTGTTTGTGTAATCATTTTGATGAAAGTGTTTTCTGAATTTGTGTAGCGTTTTTGTAATTGCAGTGTGTTTTCATGTGCATTATTAACTTGGTTAATATGTTTATTTGCTTTGTGGCACATTTTTTTGTGACTGTTTTAATATATTAGTTAGCTACACTAGAAGTTGCTAGCTACATCCAAGCTATTTCCGTCTTCGCCAAACTGGACTCCATCCTCCAACTCTATCTTGCAGCTGCCAAGACTGCACTGTGATGCGATGTATGTTAGCCAATCAGATGCCACATCTGCGAATTCAACACCAATCATAAACCCCTGTTGCACGTCTTTGTAATAAAGTTTTGCCATCGTTTTGCCATGCTACATCACTGGTTGTAGTTTAAAAAGTTGATAAGTTTAAAGCATTTTTAAAGTAGCCTTGCTACCGATAAGCAACTGAAAAAAATGTGGGCCCCATGATCAGAATATTGCCAGTTCTAGTCCTGAACCGGTAAAGGTACCACTGAGGTACTCATGAGCAAGGTACCGTCCTCAAGCCCTGCTCCCCAGGCACTGCCAAAAAATAGTGGCCCACTGCTCCTTCATGGATGTGTGAAATGCAGAGGTCACATTTGGTTGTGTTGGACTGTGTACTGAGCTGTGCCGTGGTGTGTTCACAATGACAAATAATCATGCACTTAAATTCACTTAAATACTCGTAGTATGTAATCCTCAACACTGGGAATGTCCTGCCGTGGTTTGACGTTGTATGCTAAATCTTCCCTGTTCTGACCCCTCGCTGCCCTTAACTGCCTTCCATTACACTCACCTCTGTGTTGAGTGTTTGCATAAGAGCACCTGAGTGCTGCAGCCGTATCACCGGTTCCTTGACCTCAGCGTGTGTGTGAGGAAGCGTCAAAACAGCAGCTGGTGTGGCAGATGTGTCCCTGGGAGACAGAACAAAGAAGAATTTGTGGGTGTGTGTGCGTGACTGTCCATGCGTGTGTAAGTACCAGGTACAAAGTGCTGTTCTTCATCTGTCAATGCCTCGTCAAGGTGGCCTGGACCCTTCCCAGATTCATCCATCACTCTTTGTCTCTCTTCCTCGGTTTCTCTCTCTGTAACTTTACTGGTCACACATAATGGTCGTCTTTCAAGACAAGATCCTGTTTGGAACATTACTGATATTAGAATTACATTGGCACTGAACAAATTTGTTAACTCCAATATCCACATGTTTGTGTGAAAGGAGCATGAAACCCTTTAAGGCATTTTATTTTGGATTATCAGTAACTCAAACACCTGCTCTTTGACTGAAAACAATATATTTGTTGATTACACACTGATTGTACAAACTTGTCATAGTGGTTTAAAGTAATTGAGTAATTCTACTTCTTCACAGTTCTTACTTGGACTGAATCAATAGTTCATCATCAACATTAACAAGTTTCTTTCTTAACTCGACTTAAAGTGAGTGATTATTTGACATTGTGAACACACCACATCACATCACACAGTGCGCCACAATGAAACGTGAACTCTGCATTTGATCCATCATTGAAGGAGCAGTGGGCAGCTAATATGGGCAGCACTTGGAAGCAGTGCTTGTGGACAGTACCTTGCTCGTGAGTATCTCAGTGTTACCTTTACCGGTCCGTGATTCGAATCGACGACATTTTGATCACATTACCAACTCCCTAACCGTTACACTACCAAATGCTCTGGGGTGTGTTTCCCAAAAGCATAATTGCTAACGTTTTGTTAACTGTGTTAATGTACACTATGTTAGTTGCTCACATAGTTAGCAACTATGCTTTTGGGAAACATGCCCCTGATTTGCGTCCAAGTCTGATTTTCTGTAAGCAAATTAAAGCACCGAACTTCAGGACTTTGACTCAAGTATTTTTTGTAATAGATAACCAAGAAAACAACTAATACTTAAATATAAGAAAGTATTAGAAATTTTCGCTACATGCATGGTTTTATGAACTCAAACCGTAATTGGTGACAGTTCGTTGCGAGTTTGTTACATAACTGTCACACCCTGATGCATGGTCAAGAGAGAGAGAGAGAGGAGAACGCAAATGCAGGGGTCAATCCAAGGATATTTAATAAACAAGGTAGGCAGCCAAACGAGGGTTCAAAAGCAGAAGGCAGGCGTGGAAAACTGTTCAAAGGAAGACCAAACAAACTGAAATCAGCCACGGGCGATTTGTGCTTCCAGCGTGGTCTCAAAGGAGGAAGGCAGAGCTGTTTCCGTGCTCCAGCTGTGAGGGAAGCGGAACCCGAGTCGTGTCTCGTTGGGAAGTCCACCTTTCCAGCAACACCACAGACTACTGGAAGGCACAAGGACAAAAACTTATAGAGAACAGGTCAGGACACAAACAAATGACGCTCAAAACTCACAGCACACGGACCAACCACACTAACATGAGGGTGAACAGGCAAATGCCCTCTGGATCGGCTGGAACTTAAATAGAGAAGAGGAGATTAGAAACAGGTGAAGGCCATAACGCAATCAGTGGGAAAGTGAGGGAGTGAGAAAGAAACCCTGGCTAGAACTCAGGGGACCTGGGGCGCTGCCAGTGGGGAGTGGGCGGAGCCACCATCACAATAACAGTGAACATTTCCGTACTTTTAGTTTTATAATGGATGAATATTTGGGTTTGGGTATGATTACACCATTCCATTTTCAACTGTTTTATTAACCTAATATTAGAATCGCTGCTTTTGTTTAAGACATCATTAATATGAACGATACAATGTTGGACCACAGTCTTCATCTCTTTATCCCCGTCAGCCGTCATCTTATAACGCCCGTTCTTCACTCCCGGTTTAAAGCGTCTTTGAAATTTGTAGTGAGAGTGGAGCTTTACTCAAGCCGTGGGGTTTCATGACCTTTCCACGTCCCCGTCCATATTGTGTATAATCTCATCACACTGTGGAAATTTGGGTGACTTTGACTATCCGCACACCTCGGAATAGGATTCTACACATTTATGCGAGCGTGAGTGTGTGTTTGTGTGTCATTGTCTGTCAGTGAGACAGGTTGTGTATTAGGTAGGACTGATTCACCTGTCATACATTATAGAAGACACTAGCAGATCCGCCCACAGATCTGTTACTGACAAAAGGCTAATCTTCCTCTCTCTCTCTCTCTCTCTCTCTCTCTCTCTCTCTCACACACACTCTCTCACTCTTTTCCTCTCTCCATCTTTCTCGCTCTCTCTCTGTCTCTGTCTAGTGACAGTCTCCCCTCTGCCATGTGCATGTCTAGATAAGCAATGTCTCACTTCAAATCCCTGTTGCGACTCCCCATCCTCTTACACCCAACTCTCTCTCTCTCTCCCCAACTTTAAACCCTAAATTCAGGACCGGATTCATCAGCATAAGTCTGCGCATGCAGGGAAAATTTCTGGTGAATTAAACTCACCTGTATGGATGATGCAGGGGATAATCACACTGTTTTAAAACTCAAAAAGTCATACATTTGATTTGTTCATCATGACAGTTATGTGTCACAGAAATGTTCATATTGATTCTAAGTGTTTGTGCTGAACTTACATCCATATAACCAATGTTGTTGCTGGACCACCTCAACGTCTCCGACTATAGGAAATTGGGAGTCAGCCCCATGATTGGAGGGTTGCTGGTTCACTGAGATACTCATAAGCAAGGTACCTTTATGAGTACCAAAGTAGAACCGGCGACTCTCAGATCATAGGGAGTTGACAGCTGGCCCCATGATCACAGGGTCTGCGATTCACTGTGGTACTCATAATCAAAGTACCTTTATTAGTACTTCAGTGGTACCTTTACTGGTCCAGGACTTGAACCAGTAAAAGTACCACTGAGGTTCTCATGAACAAGGTACCTTTATGAGCACCTCAGTGGTACCTTTACCGGCCCAGGACTTGAACCAGCAACCCTCTGATCAAAGGAAGTTGGGAATTGGCCGAATAATCTGAAGGTTGCCGGTTCACTGAGGCACTCATAAACAAAGTACTTTTATGAGTATCTCCGTGGTACCTTTACTGGTCCAGGACTTGAACTGGCAACCCTACAGTAATAGAGACTTGGGAGTTGCCCCCATGATCAGAGGGTCACCGGTTTACTGAGATACTTATAAACAAAGTATCCTTATTACTACCTCTGTGGTACCCTTACTGGTCCGGGACTTGAACCAGTAAAGTTACCACTGAGGTACTCATGAACAAGGTACCTTTATGAACACTTCAGTGGTACCTTTAGCGGTCTGGGACATCACTCTTCGATCATACGGAGTTGGTCCCATGATTAAAGGGTCAGTGAGGTACTCATAAACAAGGTACCTTTATGAGTACGTTAGTGGTACCTTTACCGGTCTGGGATTTAAACCAGTAAAAGTACCACTGAGGTATTCTTGAACAAGGTACCTTTATGAGTACCTCAGTGGTACCTTTACCAGTTCAAGTCCCAGACTGGTAAAGGTACCACTGAGGTACTCATTAAAAAGGTACCTTTACCGCTATTTGCAAAGCCTAACATAGATTTGCATCTATAAAAACTTTAGAAATAATTGGGTTTAAATAAAAACCATAATATCCAATATTCTGACTTTGTTAGTAAGATGTTGTTTTGTGTTGTTATTAGTTGTAATGAAGGTTTTCTCCTGTCTGTCAGTCGCTCTGCTTTACAGCGCCGATGGCACATGTGAACTCTTTGGCATGGGCTCCACACATCTCTCTGTTTCCTGCCTTTTGATCCTGCTCCAGCAGACACATGAGGAGAATGGTTCACTCTATTCATCTATTTATATGACTCATGTTGTTTGATAGTCAACATCCTGCTCACAAATAAAGTGACATAATGTCACTCCTACTCAAAGATTCAGTCTGAGTGAGAGAGAGAGAGAGAGAGAGAGCGATGGAGAGAGAGAGAGAGAGAGTGATGGGGAGAGAGAGAGAGAGAGAGAGAGAGAGAGAGAGAATGGAGGCAGCGGGAGAGGGAGCCTGGCAGAGTAAAATACCAGAATTAGCATATGAAAAGCTGCAGCTGTGTGTGTGTGTGTGTGTGTGTGTGTTTTCCTGTTTAAGGGCTGCAAAATGCAATGATTTTAGTATGTATGAAACTTCTGCTGTATATAAAAGTTGTGAGAATTCTTCTTTTCTTTGTGTTCTTTCATCATTCCTTTCACCTTTCTTGATACATCATACATGAAAGGAGAGAATCTCTAACTATATCAAAGGCAAACCCATTATTCTTGAGCATGTGTTCCTAGCTGCCAACTAACCCCTTATTCTATTTTTAATTAAACAAATCTCTAGTAATGTCCAACATCATGTGGATAGTGCTGTTAACAGTGATTTATATGTGTGATATATTCACCCTCCAGCTTAGAAACATATTCTCTAACAAAATGCTCTGTGAGTTTACCCTTCAGTGCCACACACAGATGAGGATGTTGCCACCTCCTGAGTCTTCTCAAGGTTTATTTGACTTACCCAAGGCAATTTTCCTTGCTTATGTCAGGCTAGAATTATTCTTTAGGAGTTGTTATAAGAACATCCGTAAAGGCACTTTTGTAACAGCGTTTACTGTAATCCATACTGTGGATTATAATTGAATTGAATCCACACTCTTAAATACTGAATTTAATATGTGCCCCTATTTTTCTGAAATGCCAAATCTGTGATTCTCCCTCTAATGAGTCTTGGAGATTCTTATTAAAGACTTTATCTGAAGTCTATAGACTTGATCTCTTTACTGAACTTCGGTGTGAAGGAGCTGAAGTCTACCACAGACCTTTTATAAAAATACACACACACAGTTAAAACCCTCTTTCAAACTGGAGCCTACAACCCAGCAGAGAAACAGAGAGCCCCAAGCACTGCTCCCCGGCCAGTGCCCATGTCAGCTACTCACTGCTCCTTTATGGATGGGCCAAATGCAGAGGTCACATTTGGTTGTAATCACTCACTTTCACATTTCATGATTCATGTTGTTCCCGTAGAACTATGTACAGTACTGTGCAAAAGTTTTAGGCAGGTGTGAAAAAATGCTGTAAACAAAGAATGCTTTCAGAAATATAAATAATGATTGTTTATTTTTATCAATTTACAAAATGCAAACAAAAGAAAAATCTAAATCAAATCAATATTTGGTGTTACTACCTTTTGCCTTCAAACCAGCATCAATTCTTATAGGTCCACTTGCACAAAGTCAGGGATTTTGTAGGATTATAGTCATTATATTATTTTGTAGTCATTATATTATTTTGTAGGATTATAGGATTATAGATCTGTGGTTAGTTCTCCAAGATGTTTGGAACAACCTACCAGCCGAGTTCCTTCAAAAGTTCCTGTGTACAAGCGTACCTAGAAGAACTGATGCTGTTTTGAAGGCAAAGGGTGGTCACACCAAATATTGATTTGATTTAGATTTCTCTTTTGTTCATTCACTGCATTTTGTTGATTGATGAAAATAAATGATTAACACATCCATTTTTGAAAGCATTCTTTGTTTACAGCATTTTTTCACACCTGCCTAAAACTTTTGCACAGTACTGAATGTGGCAAATAAATAATCTTGAGTCTTGTGTCTACACAACACAACTCATCCCTGCTGAATTCTCCCTCATTTCCTCTCCTCTGCTCCAGGAGAGCCCATCTTCTAACACATTGCACTGAGGGCAAACCTGGAGGCCAAGCTTTGTCTCCCAGAGCACAGAGAGAGAGAGAGAGAGAGAGAGAGAGAGGGTGGGCATCTACAAAGTAAGCAAAGGAGAAAAGAGACAAACAGAGGAAGTAAAGAGAATAACAAAAGGAGAGAGAAAGCTGCTACAAAGTTGAACAAAGAAGAGAAGTACGGAGGAAAAACTGCTGCATGATACACACACTAATCAGAAGGAAGAAATGGAGAAGAAACTTCGGCCAACAGAACAGAGGCAAGGCACTGAAACACAAAATATGAGTGGTTTCAAATTAACCACTAATGAATGTAGTTATGGTCAAAATGATGTCCAGAAGATTTAATTACCTTTTCAAGCAGTTTCAAGCGTTTCAAAAATCTTGTTTAATGCATTGTTCATCATAATGGTTCATATCTGTCTATTCCATCATATATATTTGTCACTTTCGGGTTTGCAGCCCTTCAAACAGAGGACACAGATGCAGGATTCATTGTTCAAGCTTACACTCTTTAATGCTTTAGAAAGAAACGTTTAACACACAAACAAGTCGGACACAGACTTGCGCTACTTTAGTTCAGCCTCTCTGCAGTTCGACTGATTGCCACTTTAAAGTAAAACCAAACTCCAGCGAGTTGACAGAAATCCCTGGTTAGCGCTTCCTCCGTAATAACAGAGAATTACGATGGTGTGAGCCCAGCCGGCTGCTGTGGGTTGCTCTTGCTAGAACTGTAACACATACACAAAGCAGAAGGGTTGGTGTGAGGGTGAGCGGACGCTTAAATGATCATAACCCCAGCTGTGAAGGATCACCTCGAAGTGAGTGAGCGAATCAGAATCGAGGGTGACATGCAATCGTGGCGTAATCTTAACTCAGGTGGGGAAACAAACAAAACACAGGTAACAGTCATTAGCCCAAAATTCCAACACTACCAGTGAGAAAGGTGGAAAGCAAACTGAGGTTAGAATTCCGGCGATCTGGATCGGAGTGTGCGGGACCGAGGGGGCGCAGATGTGACAATATTTTTGGATTGACAAAAGAAACTAGTTAAGTTAGCTGCAGTTTCTTGGATCCAAAACACTAAAAGTTGAAATTTCTCAGAAAACATTAAAACTGTATTTATTTCATTCTAACTGTTTGCATGTTCGATTTTCTGTCATTTTGTTTGCACTTGGTAGCGTAACAGTTAGGGAGTTGAAGGTTGCCAGTTCAAATACTGGACCAGAACAGGTACCACTGAGGTACTCATGAGCAAGGGACCGTCCCTTGCTCCCTGGGCACTGCTCCTTGGGTGCTGCCCATGTCGGCTACCCACTACTCCTTCACGGATGGGTCAAGGGCAGAGGTCATATTTGGTTGTGGTCCACTGTGTGCTGTGCTGTGTTCACAATGACAAATAATCACTCACTTTCACTTTCTCTCTAAAAACAACTCCAACCTTTAGAGAAAAAATCCCTTTGATGATTTGCTAGATCATTCACTATGGTTTAAATATGAGTTTCAAGTGTAAATGGAAGACTTGCTACTTAGCTGACATTGCACGTTCCACATAACCTTGTAGTCAGCGTTACACATTACTACCAGAAATGAGACATTATGGGATAAACTGCAGTAACTTATCGCGAACACCATATAAAGTTTGACATGAAACTCAATTGATTTCGCCAGCGCACTCCGCAGAGCAGCATCTATCCATAAACCCCATTCTTCCAGGCCTCCTTATCCTCTCATTGCAAAAAGGGTTTTCACTAATCCCTTTGTTTTACTCCCCTCCGGTGGCACTGAGCTGCTCTTCTGCTGGCCTGGCTCCATAATCCCGGAAATAAAACAGTAGAAATCTGGGATTAAGTTTTCTTGGCCTTGTGCAAGAGTGATATATTGCACAAATCTCCCTCTTTTCTTTTCGCTCTCTCTCCCTCTCACTCTGTCTCTCCACGCTACCCCTCTTTCTGTCTCTTTTACACGAAAGCTGCTTTGGCGCTTACCCGGATGAAATCAGGCAAAGACATTTAGCATTCTATATCTGGAACCTGGCGAGGGAAAAACTTCTCTGCATCGTGGGCTTTTAGTGATAGAGAGAGAGAGAGAGAGAGAGAGAGAGAATGGGGTTAGAGAAACAGAGAGTAAGAGACAGAGAGAGGGTAAGTGGGCATGCAGTGGACTTTTGTTTTTTCCTCATATTCGGTGTTGTGTATGTAGGACATGCTTCTCAACCAGCTCAAAGCTAAAGCCATCAAGCGTAAGATGGATTAAAGGTTTTGCCAAAGACAAAAACCCTTTTTAATATTAATAAAGGGGCAAGAAATCAAAAGATCAGAAGCTGGACTGCTCTTACACACGCTCTCCTGACTGTACACCATTGGAGCGTACTGTAGAGCAACTGAAATCCTGGAAGACTCTTCACAACGTAAATAACTCCACTAAAAGTTAAAGTTATAAGTCACCCCTTATAATACCATGTGCATGCGCGTGCTTTACAGTCGATGGGTAGGGGCTCTGTAGTAGTACTTTGAGCCGAGACGCCTACAGCGTTCGCGTGTACAAGGTACCGCCCTTATTTGCACCCCTTTGAGACTAAATTTTACCCAAGTAGCAATATTCATATTCAAAATTGACGAGGTGATTAGTAACAACTGTTTCTTCGATATGAGGAAGTTAAAGCCGGTTTAATTTTTACCTTACTGGGTCTTTAACAGACTTTCCTTGCATCAGAAGTAGCTATGAAATATAATTTAATTTATAATTTAAACTATATCTTCACATCTTCTCTCTTTGCATTTCACAAAAGCATTTTTACCACAAGAGCACAAGGGAGTGGCACTTGAAATGTTGCCCCTGTTATGTCTATGGTGCTAAAATATCCAAAAAACACTCATTTAGCAGCACAAGTAATAAACAGCCTCCACTCAGGCCTCCATTCTATCCTGCCTCTCTTACAGCTCTCACACCTGGGCGTATTAATCACAATTACCACTGTCCCAATGCTCTTTTTACTCCTTTTTAAAAAAAATTGGCACATGAAATGGCAGACATCTGTTCAACTGCCTCTCTCTTCCCTCTTTTAAAACTGTAATCTAATGTGTCCCTTATGTTCCGAGGAACAATATTCGTGGCAACACGGCTCACGGCCAGATGATCATTGCTTAACAATGGCCAATTATCTCGGCTATAACCAGCTGCCTGCTTTGAAGGACAGAGAGAAAACTCAAAACTGCCCAGAGTTCAAATAACTGCGCGCGTTCTCGCTCAAGCGGCAACTCCTTTAAAGACATCCAGGGGATTTCCTCTGGCTAATTAACAGAAACCATATGTTCCACAATTCAACTTTATCGTCGGAAACGGCATTCCTACTGATTTCAGTGGTTTATGAGCAGAAATCCGTGTGATGATAATGAGAGTGTACATAATCTATATTTGGATTTGAGGCTGATATCTGTGCTGCTGACAACTGATATGAGCCTCTTTATTACTCTCATCAGTCTAAAATCAATTCAGGGGGAAAAGCCATCGATTTCTATTAAGGGTCTTCCTAAGCAGGGAATATGTAGTCAGTCAGCAAAGACTACAAAGTTAAGAGCTATTGGTTAATATTTGCTGAAAGTCAATAGCTTCATAAACCTCAAATTTTGTATTATGCCTATGTCTGATGGTAATTGTGTGGTTTGCACTTTTCGGCAAATGCAATCCTTGCAGCTCCAGGTCAAAATTAGAAAGCAAAAACTGGACACTAAGTATGTTTCTGCTGATTGACTACATAATAAAGAAACAGGGAATTTGCACAGATCTGCATACTGTTTTCTCCAATGTATACTTTAAATTAAACGTGTGTGTGTGTGTGTGTGTGTTCATGTATTTATCGCATTGTGAGGACCTTTTGTCCCCTAAAACTACTTTTATCTGTTTTTTTGGGGTTTGTGGAGACATTTGAGAGGTCCCCATGAGGAGAAATGACTTTATAGAAAATGTGCTTATTTTATTTGAGAAACTAAAAGAGGTAAAATATGTGCTTTTGGTTACTGAGGTTAAGGTTAGGGTTAGGATTAGGTGTAGGTGTAAAATTATGTACTTTAGTCATTATGGGAGTCTATGGAAACCTCACAAAGATAGTAATACAAGACTGTGTGTGTGTGTGTGTGTATTTGCTTGTGCACGTCGGCAGGTTTTTGGGTATTTGTGATAACCTCATTGTCTCCTAAAAGATTTGTGTCCATGTGAATACATTTAGGGGATATTAGGACTAGTGGTGTTGAAATGAATCACATAATCGATGCATCGCGAAGCAGACGTTGATGATTCTGCATCAATGCAGTGGAACACCATTATCGATTATATCAGGGGTTTTCAACCGGTGGTCCACTGCCCACTGATGGTAGGTAACAAGCAATCTAGTTTCACTACTGAAATTACTTTTTTAAAATGATTTCATTTTATTTATTTTTCAAAACATTTCTAGACGATGTTCATGAATAATGAACTTATTTCAAATATCTAAAAAGTAATAGAAAAAAATAGTCCCCCACCACACACATGGACATACAGTGGACAATCGCAGACTATTGCTTAGTCTAAGTGGTGGTCCCTCGGCCAGAACCCCTGAATTCATAATCATAATGACATTGCGTGGTGATTTTCGGGCTATGGCATAAAAATTCTAGTTAAAAAGAGCGTCCCAGTAGTAACTATGGCTGCTCAATCTGTCATCCATGCTAAATCTACGTTCAGTGTGAAGTAATGTAGAAAAATTGAACGTATCGAATTGAATCATTGACCTGATAATCGTAACCTAATCCACTCGTGACACCAGTGAATATTCATACCTCTAATGAGGACTGGTCATAAAGGGTAAACCTTTTACACAAAGAAGCTTACTTTAAATTTTTCATTTGCTTTCGGCTACTGAGGTTAGAATTAGGTGTAGCCAGGACGTTTCCAGCCTTTAAGGAAACCCTGGGCTGAATCCCTGGTAAAATCGGCTGGTAATGGCCCAGAAATAAGCTAAACAGCTGTACAATTATTTTGGCTACCCAGGCTAGACTCAAAATATCCTGGCCTGAAGCAGCGGTAAAATTGGCTGGCGACGTCTATGGGTGTAGCTGCAGTATTGTCACTATAGGAGTCAATGGAAAGACCTCATAAAGATAGCAAGACACAACTGAATATGTGAGAGCGTGTGTGTGTGTGTGTGTGTGTGTGTGAGTGTGTGTGTGTGTGTGTGTGTGTCCTGAGCTGACATAAAAACCTAGACGGCTGGGGTGCAGTGTCCCTGTCAGTTCCATACTGTCCAAATGGGTTAAAAGGACAGTTTTCACCTGGAGCCTTCTTCACATTATAAACAGCCAGAATATTCTAATGCATTTACTGCCACCTGCTGGTGAAAAAGTTTTAAACTCTTTATGGAAGAAGAGAAGCCTTTGTCTGCGTAATAGTTCTTTGGACAATATGTTTGTTGAATTTAGAATGCATGAATGTATGAACAAACACATGATTTAATGTAGTCTGTGTTATTCAGGATGATTAGATGTCTATCCAGATGTTGACACAAACATTTAAAAGATCTCACAGCTACAAAAATGATATTACAAATACTTCCATCCGATGCACATTCTCTCAGACTTCACTCTCCATTACGTAGGATTCAGTCGGTCAGTCAGCCGCTTGTTTGCATAGGAGTTTGTAGTGATAAATTAATTGGATGGTCACATTCTCTATGATATATGATTAGATTTGAATCCACAGACACACACTCTCACACACACACACACACAGGGTGCAGGAAACACTACCTCTATTTAATTTGCTTCTGTGCATTTCCCCTGTTGCATTATTCATGGTCACACACTTGCATGTGTTCTCTCAGGTAATATACACTCATGAATATTAATGAGCCGTAGCTGTTGGCTGAGAGCTGGCTTTTTGTGTGGCAGGTGAAACAAAAGCCCCGCAGCCTTGCGAAGATATGGGGAGAAATCTGCAGTGACAAATTTCTCTTGACTTGAGTTTGACATTCACACTGTCTTTATGCTACGATTTTATTAAGCTACATAATGAAACCGGTTGTTCTGACATCCATCTGAGGAAAAAACAAATTCTGTCAGAAATAAAGTGGAGCGAGTTCTGTTTTTTATCTCTTAGTAACTCTAGAGCTTTTACTGAATGTATATAAGGCTATTCCCAAAGGTGTAAATTTACCCAAACAAGAAATATTCCTACATTATGTACTTCACACTGCATGTCTGAATCTGGCAGCAACAAATAAATGACAGTATATAAAGTTTCATTTCATTTGCACAATGATTTACTTTAAGAGCTTTCTCTTCTTTGTTATTTGCCAGCTTTTTGGGGCAAAGTTTTTGAGTCGTTGATGATTCATGATTACATAAAATCTAAGTTAAAACTTGAACTTTGAATGTCATGATATTCAAGATTCTTTATTTGTCAAGTACACAGTAGCATAGTTATAAAAGTATAACATACTGAAATATCCCCTTGAATAAAATGATCCAAAAACTGTGCAAATCAAAAGATGTAATTCAGAAAATAGAAGTGAACTGTTAAAAATCTTTTCAATAAACTAAAAAAACTATATGTGTGAAAGTGAGTGAGTGATTATTTGTCATTGTGAACACATCACAGCACAGGACACTGTGCACCACAACCAAATGTGACCTCTGCATTTGACCCGGTCAAATACAGACACCTGACTTCATTATGTAAGCTTAATAAATCATAAAGACAGTGTGAATGTAAATCTCAAGTCAAGAGAAATTTGTCACCGCAGATTTCTTGCCATGTCTTTGCAAGGCTGCGAATATAAGTTTATTGTGTGTGTGTGTGCAGCCTGTTTTTATGCATTATGGGGACCTTTTTGGGGCTTTTTGTCCCGTAAAAATGCTTTTATTCATTTTTATGGCTTTGTGGGAACATTTGAGAGGTCCCCATTAAGAAAAATGACTTCATAGAAAGTGTGCTTGTTTTATTTGGAAAACTAAAAGAGGTAAAAGATGCTTTTGGTTATTGAGGTTAAGGTTACGTGTGTGTGTAAATATATATGTTTTTTAAAGTGGTCGCCAACCTTTTCAAGCCCAAGATCCCTGACCTCAGTCCTGGTGAAAGACAAGATCTACTTATTGAAGCACCGAGAGAAAAAGACAACAAAAAATCCACCAAAGACAGAAACTACAGGCCCTGATCAGCCCATTCTAGAAGAGCATCATAAAAGGGATTACACATTACCGTTCATTTCAACTGCTTAAAATAAAACAATGAAAGGCTACTTGGACACTACACACTTCTCCTGCATAAATATCAGATCGGCTTGTAAAGCAGCAGTGAGGTGAGTTTTGCAATGTCCATTTCCGATCTTCAGAAGTTGCCAACTGCTCACTTCCAGTCGGGCAGGAGTATCTGGGGGATGTGAATTTGATAAGAGAAGCCCTCAGCTGGAAATTGAAAGTCATCCCACGGTGCAGGAACCATCGAGTTCGGTCTGCCTTCTGTGAGTATGTATGAGTGTGTGTGAGAGAGAGAATGATTAAATGAAGCATGTGTGTGATGGCAAACAGTGCACTTTTGTTTTTAACCTGGTGCTCAGTGTGTTGTGTTTGTTGAGAGAGAGAGAGAGAGAGAGAGAGAGAGAGAGAGAGAGAGAATGAAACAAGTGTGTGAATGCAAATGATGAATTTTTAAACTTGGTATTCAGTGTTGTGTGTTATTTAGGATGGACTCAAGAGAGAGAAAGAGACAGATAAAGAGAGAGAGAGAGATTTGTGATAGAGAAATAGCATAAATTAGAGAGAGAGAGAGAGAGAGAGAGAGAGAGAGTAGGTGTGAGGCAGAAAGATAGACAAAGAGAGAGAGTTTGAGAGTGAAACAGAAGAGGGCAAGTAAAAAACACAGAGAGAGAGAAAGAGAGAGAAAAAGGGAGTTTGTGTGAGTATGAGAGAGAGACAGATAATGAGTGGGACAGAGACTGCAGAGACTGAGAGAAACACATAAAAAGAGATTTTGAGAGTGAGAAAGAAATTGTGAGAAAAAGAGTGAGAAAGAAAGAAGGAGAAAGCAAATGGGTGTGTGTGTGTGTGTGTGTGAGAGAGAGAGAGTAAGAGAGAGACAGAGTGCTGACACTGAGAGACAGCAAGAGGGAGAGACAGAGAGTGTGAGAAAAGAAAAAGAGAGTTTTAGAGTGAGAAAGAAAGAGCAAGATGGAGAGAGAGAGAGACGGGAAGGGAAAGAGAGAGAGATAGAGGCGGAGGGAATTTGTGTATGTGTAAGAGAGAGAGTGAGAGAGAGAGAGAGAGAGAGAAAGAGCCTGAGAGAGAAACAGAGAGAGCAAGAGAGAGACAGAGAGTGAAGGAAAAGGGAAAGAAAAGAGTGTTTGAGAGTGAGAAATAAAGAAGAATATATAAAGAATAAAGAAGTCAGAAAGATGGAGAGAGTGAGAGAGAGAGAGAGAGAGAGAGAGAGAGAGAGATGTTTTGGCTTCATTGGTCAAAAAATGTATCTCGTTTTATCTCAGACTTAAACAAAAGTCTGCGCAGGAAGTCCAGTTGGTGTAGAAAGCTCTGCTGCTGCTCTAATGTCTGTTTTCTCTTCCACTTGACAGCACTTTCTACACTCTGCAATTATGTAATTGTGTTTAGTGAGCAGGACACACACAGAGAAACACACACACACACACACGCAGACACACACACACTAAAGGAACTTTACATAAGCCAGCACCTGCTCTCACTGCATTATCTATTTTATTCCAAAATTGCCTTCTGAACAATTCCTTCTCCATTGAACTGTTCATAAATATGTCTGATTACTTGTTTCTGTACCACCTCCTGCTGCACTAGATAATTCCTGTAGACTTAATTAACATTATTATTTCTCATTGTGAACACACCACAGCACAGCACACAGTGCACCACAACCAAATGTGTCCTCTGCATTTAACCCATACTTGAAGGAGCAGTAGTCAGTTTTTTGGCAGCACCTGGGAACAGTGCTTGGGGACAGTACCTTGCTCATGAGTACCTCAGTGGGGTTTACACCTGCGAACTTACGATCGTGGGGCGAACTCCATAACCGCTACACTACCAACTGCCCAAAAAGTGATTTAGGAATCTGATATTAACAGAACTTAACAAAACATTTTTGCTGTTAAACATTTTACCTATTAGTAAAATTTTACCTATTAATTATAATAGGTAAATAGGAGGTTTTTAATAGGTTACCCATTACAAAAATACTAGTAGACTAAATATCATAACCATAATTAGGTTGTTTTTATAACTTGACGATAACTTCCAAACTTTTTTAAATTCACAAATGATGAGGACCAGACCCAAATCACCATCATGTTTGTAAGATGTCAGCCCAGACCAAGGGAGGACTCCAGTTCCAGACCTTCACAAGTACCACAGAGTACCAGATCAGCGTCACCAGAGTTTTAACCAATCATATCCACATCCCCAGTATTTAAGGACTTCCAGTTACAATCATTCCCCGCAAAGTATTGTTATGCCTAGTGCAACATACCGAGCTTTCTCTGTCTTTGCCTACCTCGGTTCTGACCCTTGCTGTCGGTTTTTGGATTACCCCTCTGCTTCTGGCGATTTGGATTTGTTTACTACGTGGACTGTGTTTTTTGGTTCTGACCTCTGCCTGAATAAACTCTTTGCCTTTTTTCAATTTACCCCTTTGCCTGCGACCTGGTTCTGTCGACTCTGCGTTTGGGTTCACCCGCCGGTCGTTACAATGTTGAGACAGAGAACATGCTGGTGTGTGTCGTACCAGTTCAAAGTAATACATTTTGAGCTGTTATATCAAATAAAAATCTTCCTTTCAGTATTAGTTTTCAAAAGTAGCAAGCTTTTTTACAGGTACATTTCTGGTTATTAATAGGAATTTTATATATTTTTAATGGTTAGGTTTGAGTATCAGAATGTATGATTAAAGTGAATTTAAGTCAGTGATTATTTGTCAAGCCACCACAGCACAGCACATAGTGCACCACAACCAAATGTGATCTCTGCATTTGACCCATCCATGAAGGAGCAGTGGGCAGCTGACATGGGCAGTGGTCGGGGAGCAGTGCTTGGGGCTGATTATTTAATGCAAGATTATTTACCTGTCACATATACACAGAGGTGGGCAAAGTAGCTAACTTCATTACTTAAGTGAAAGTACAGATACCACTAGTCAAATGTTACTCCAATACAAGTGAAAGTCGTACAGTCAATTTTTTACTTAAGTTAAAGTAGTGAAGTACTTGTTTTAAAAAATACTTAAGTATTAAAAGTACATCTTCTTTCACCACATTGTTGCATTATCACCATAACACTTGTAATCCCTACTGCCTCTGACTAGCTTGTAGAAGCTGTAGAATAAGGAACTGGTAGAATGTTACAGAATGAAACACAACCTAAACTGATAAAGAAAACCAGGCATTAGTTTATTTCATTACTTAATTGTAAGACTACACACAACCACAAAACAGCATAGTAGTGTTCTGACCCAGCTCTGGCAGTGTGTTCACACATATATGTGTATGTTAACACAGCTAATGTTAATACAGCTCACAAAATAAAATCAACATTCCAACCTGTTTAAACCCAGCTCTACACCTCTAGCTTCATGACTTTCCAACAGCAACAATGTTTTAATCAAGACAGAAAACAGCAGAACTGTCTGAACCTGGTTTTATAGTTCCAGTCTACAGGCGTGACGTAACCCTGCTGATTACTGATAGACTGTCACCTGCCAAACAACCCAACACCTGTTAGAAAAGGGGGAATAACAATAACACTTCATACACAGGTTTGAAAGTAACGAGTAACGAGAACCTTGATAGAAATGTAGTGAAGTAAAAAGTACAGTATTTGTCTTTAAAATGTAGTGAAGTGGAAGTCATAAGTTTCCAAATAAAATACTACTCAGGTGAAGTACAGATACTCAAAAACTCTACTTAAGTACAGTACTCAAGTAAATGTACTTAGTTACTGTCCACCTCTGCATATACACCTGTCACATATACACCTGTCTCGTCATGGGTCTGTCTTTGTTGTACTACTGTTTAAATGAGTGATTATTTGTCATTGTGAACACACCACAGCACACAGTGCACCACAAAGAAATGTGACTCATCCGTGAAGGAGCTTTTTGGCAATTCCTGGGGAGCAGTGCTTGAGGACGTCATGTTGCTTCTTGTCTCCTTTGTGTGAACTGGTTCAATTTCAGTTTTTTAGTTCACCTGGGTTTTCTCTTATTCTAGTCTCTCTCTTCCCTTTGTCTTTGTCCATCGACTGTTGTGTTCTAGGTTTTGTATGCTAGAAAAAGAAGAGACTTTGCCGTTGTTGTTCCAGGCCACCGAGCTTTGAAGTTCTCTTCAATAAAACCAGCATATTCTGCAAGTGTGCCTCAGTTTTCTTTTCATGTCAGGTTTTTAAAAAAATATTACTTTTAATTATACTTGTAATGGCTTGTTTATAATAATTGTCAAGCACAGGATGAAATTTGCTAATTGATGAAATAAAGAAGTACTTTTACTGTAGATGAGAGTAGATAATGTAAACAGTTAATGAATGTTAAACATGAAAACAGCTCTTTGCTTTTACATGTTTTGAAAACTGTGAAGGACAAACAGGATCCTTTTCAACAATTTCTACACCCTTAAAAATAAAAGAACCAAAAGTGGTTCTTCGCAGTGATACCACAGGGGAACCTTCTTTGGTTCTACAAAGACCATTTTACTCATTGGTTCTGTGCAGAACCATTTATCATGAAGTGATCATGAAGAATGTCCTGTGGCGTGTTGGCGCCTGCCCAGGGTTTGCACCCATAGTTCCCGGGAGAGGCCCCGGTCCCCGCCACGGCCCCAGTTGGGATTAAGAGGTACAGATAATAAATGAATGAATAAATGAATGAATGATCATGAAGAATTTAATGTACTTAGTATTTGTATCTTTGTACTTGTGTTCATTATGTGCAATATGTAATATTTGCTCAAATGTAATGTTTGTTAAAACTTAACTGAGTCAAGTAATTAGTTATTTTATATAAATAACTGATATCACTTAAAAACAGTGACAGATATAATCTGTTACAATTAAACATTGCACCATAACAATAATTTCTTCACACAGCCACAAGTAAATCAGTAGGTTAGCCATAGGGTCAGTAGCCATTAAGGTCAAACCTTAACAGAAAGTGTTCTTCAAAGCCCTGAAAATGATATGATATATTTTTGCATTCAGTTCCCCAAAAAGCCATACATAGCCAACAGCATAAAATGGTTCTACATCATAAAAAGTTTCTTCAAAGTACTAATGAAGAACCAGTTTTTCTTATAGCAGCTGGAAGGGGTGTTGTTGGGACTCTAAGCTTACTGTGGATCACGTCAGCTCAGCGCAGTGAGGGGAATACCGGTTACACTGTAAAAGGTCCCGTCCTTCAGATGAGATATAAAAAGCAAGGTCCCGATTCTCTGCCATCATAAAAGATTCCTGGATTTCTCGTTAAGGTGCAGGGGTGAATTTCCCACTCTGGGCATTTCAGTTCTGGCTTCCTAATCATACATGGCACCTCTCCACCTAATATCTGATGGATGGTGGAGTCTGGCAGTTAAGTGATTGGGTGACTCTAGAATGTATACACCAGCAAGTGTTCTCAACTATAGTACTTATTAAAAAAATAATATCTATCTATCTATCTATCTATCTATATACTGTATATGTGTATTATATTTTTGTATGTTGGTGTCTATGCTACTAGCTGCCATATCACATTATGAGCAATCTCAGTCATCTCTGCTGTACTCCAGTCATTTCGGTGAAAGTAAGTGATTATTTGTCATTGTCAACACACCACAGCACAGCACACAGTGCACTACAATGAAATGTGACCTTGTAAATGATCAGTACCTTGCTCATAAGTACTTCAGTGGTACCACTACCGGTCTGGGATTCGATCTGGCGACTTTCCGATCACGGGGCCAACTCCCTAACCGTTACGCTACCAACTGTTCCATTTCTGTGAGTATATTTGTGTTTATTTGTATTCGTAACAGTTACCTTATTTAACTTATACATTGTTGTACTGATACATTGTGTGTTATATTGAATAATTTGTATTGTATATGGTATTACATTGTGTATTGTAGATTTATCTGCTTCATTGCATTTATACTGTCTGTTTTACTGTCTTTACTTATTCCTAAATATATATCAATATATAATATATTAACAATATATTATCTGGAGTACTAGAGATACACTTATGAAGTAAATTCCTTGTTCTTTTTTACCTACTTCCTAACCTGATTCTAATTCTGATTTTTATTCATGGCTAATCCGTGGTGGAAAATATATCCAGTGTGTGGGGGTGGCTGTTAGGTCTCTAAAAATATAAAAAGAAAAAAAATAATAATAATTTGGTGACTGTGAAGACATTTTCAGGACTTATGGCCAGCTGTTATGCACCAGCCCTGCATTATTATTCTTGCCATAAAGTGGCCATTTATAAATAAATAGCTAAAGCCTTGAAATGTTCAATCAAGCATTCTGAAGAGTGCTGTTTATACAAAGCTTTTTGTTAAATTCAGTTTCTTGTATGAGAATAAACACGTCGGCAACTACTTGGTTTTAATCCGTTAGTTTCTATTTTATATTCATAAGTGGATTTTCAAGCTACATAGTGCATTATCCATGTACATGATTTCAAGCTTGCTAATAAAATTGACATAGTCTTGACTTTACTTAAATTATTCATGCAGCTTCAGATTGACTGCAACCTTCATTAACTTGGATCTCATTCACCAACCATTTCTTCTTAGACGAAATCAGTCCTTACACATGAGGATTAAGACAACATCAATGTGATTCCTAAGTAAGAACAGAATCTACAACTGCTGAAAGACAATCTCATACAAATTTTATTGCATGCATGTTTGTTCAAAACTGGCTAAATTAGTGTTTTTCTCAGTTTAGTTGTGTAACGTTATACTATGTAAACGTCTTAACTTTCTTAAGATCAAGTTTGTGAATGAGGTCCATTTCTTTGATCTGCAAGCTGAGGCAAAGCTCAACTTGTAATGAACAACACGCCCCTCTAGATGCCGCTGTCTCATTTGCACAGGAGTGTTGTTGAAAGCGTGGGAGAGGTGATATAAGGACAGCACCCAGAGAGCGGTTTAATCCTGGGAAAACATCAGAGGGAGAAGCACTGCTGAGTCTGTGGCCCCTTCAGATATACAGAGACACTGGCTTTATCGCCTAGCCAAATTATCACCCTGTTTACTCACTCCCACTATCAACACATCAAATATTCATCACTCCAGAGCTCTAGGAATCAGGCCTTGCTTTTTCTTCCACCAGCTTAAGATCCCCGCAAAAAAATCCTCTCAACCTTCAGCAAGTGAGGGTGCCATTTTAGCACAGTGATTAATTACTATGTATCAGACTATATTGCATGCCGTCTCTCACTAGGCTATTTGGAATCTTTATAGCCACTGATATGGGTAATGAGAATATAATTTAATAGATGAATGAAAGAAAGAAAAGACTGGTTTCAGTACTGCTAAATATTTCCCTATAGGCCCAACCCAATGCTTGCATATCCAGTGCCGTTTAAGCCTGTAACCTACTTTATTCTGCCTGAAAGCTTTGCTGGCAGATACAGCAGACCCTGTTTTCTGGACGCTGTGCTGTAACCCTCTTATTTCGCACCTTCGCAAGGCTGCCACTGTTTGCACAGATTGCTCCTTGCCACAATTAGATTCTCTGGGGTGATTCATCCTCTCTTCTTGTTACCGCAAGGAAACCTGATCAAAGGCTTCGAGTGGCATTCACATTTGGTGAGGGAAGGCCTAGGTGCCAGATAAGAAGATGAGTCATGGACACAAAGAATAAAAGGATAACTGATCCAAACAAACATTTGGCTGAGCTGAATTAAGCTTTTTTTTTAAAGGGGCACCTCTTCCGAGGATGCTAATGTGGCTAAGAATGAGTGAAAGTCAAAGGGGACTTGTAGCAGAACTCAGAAGGCCGGTTCAATTGAATTCATTGTTAATGGTGGAAAGAATTCTAAAAATTTGTACTCAAGTCGAAATAGTGATATTACTGATCTGCTGGATTATAATGGACAATGCTCAAGTAAAAGAGTTAATCAGAATATTAATGACTTTTTCACTATGTTTAATTATAGAAAGTATTCAAAGCGGATGATGTCATTATCTCATCACACTGCTATTAACACCTAAAAATAAACCTGAATAAAATCCAAGGTCTTTATGCAAGCTAGTCATTATTTGTTTAGCAAGATGTGAAAATGTGGTAAATTTGGTTAAACGAAAATGGACTTAATCTCCTAATCTGTGGCAATAACTGCTGTTACAATATCTGAACTTACTAGATCTGACATGAATGTTTGCTCAGACTTCATAAGAGATGCTGTTTTATTTCATAGCTAATCCTAATTGTCTCTCTTTCCACTTCTAGTTTAAAGTTTACATTTTATATTCTATTTATATATTGCCTATTCTATGTGCCTTATTTGTTCTTTGTTCCTTGTTCTTTGCACTGTAAAGACTGGAGCCACATTATCTTGTCTCTACTGTACTGTACACTTAGCAGTACATAGCAGAGATGACAGTTATAGCAGGTTTGCATGTGCACACTGAATAGCTGACAGTTTTACTTAAATTGTAGGCTGACCAATTATGCTTAAATGTACTGCTCTGTTAGATGGCTTTATGAAAGCGAGTGATTGTCATTTTGAACACAACACACCACAGCACACAGTGCACTACAACGAAATGTGACCTCTGCATTTGACGCACCTGTGAAGGAGCAGTGGGCGGCTAACAAGGGCGGCGCCCGGGGAGCAGTGCTTGGAGATGGTACCTTGCTCATGAGTACCTCAGTGGTAAGTTTACCGGTCCTGGATTCGAACCTGCAGCATCACCATCAGAACACTATACCGTTACGCCACCAGTTAAATTAGGAATGGGTGACATTTGGTCTTTGTGGGCAACAAAAATGCAACTAAAATTTCAGATACAATTCGAACCAATGCTAGTTTGTGTTGTGTTTGCTCTGGCAGTTTTGTTGTGGCAATGTCAGGGCCAGTCGCTAATTATGATTCTAGAAGTAGCAAGGTAGATTACTTAAGTAGTATAATTATGGACTTATAAAAGTTTAAGTAAACCTCAAACAGACTTAATTACAGTAAATTTAGGCCAATAAGTGAGTGATTATCTGTCATTGTGGACCTCCCACACAGTGCATTTGATCCATCCATTAAGGAGCAGTGGGCAGATTTTTGGCAGCAAATGGGGAACAGTGCTAGGGGATGGTACCTTTCTTATGAATACCTCACTGTTACCTTTCCCAAAGTAGGATTTGAACCAGCCACTTTCCAATCCCCGGACTAACTCCTTAACTGTTACATTACCACTTGCCCTAATTTGTTTTCCCCACAACTACAAAATGACATGATTTGAATACATGATTTTGTAACCCAGCAGATTTAGCAGCATAGAAAGTGAAAGAATATACTGATATTGCACATTTACCTCAATCAGCATGTAAATCTACCTTGACATCTAAATCTACCACACTGTTAGCGGTAAACCTCAGCACAGAGATTTAGCACAGAAGCAGGCTTAATCACATGCCTGACTGTGATTTTCCATACAAAGTCCCATTTGCACCCGGTTTAATCCCTGGGTGGAACACTAGTCATAAGACTATTAGAGCATTTTGTGGGGTAACTTTGAAAAAACATGACCTGGTTTCTAACAGCGAATGGTTCGGCCCTGTTGATGTATTCCGGTTAGAAAGCGCGTGCCGTTTTGCCAACCTACTCGCCCGCCTTCTAAATCTCCTCCTGTATTCATCACGTAATGTGTGAAAGAGTGGGATTTCTGACTAAGGCAACTGCGAATGCACACCAAGAGAAATGCGGAGAGGATTCCGGGCTCCGGCACACAGCACAATGTAGCTGAGGACATCAAACACATCCCTACACACATAGGTTATGGCCATGCATTAGCTCCTCATCACTATGGCAACTGCGCAGCGCTGCCAAATTTATTGATAGAAAGGCAGAGCGCCGGAAGAATCTCAACATGCTTCAAGTGGTTCCAGTCACCCAGTCATCCTAAATATAAGTATTATATATTACCTTATAAATGCTTAATTTTTCGTCACATTTTGGTCATTTCTATCCATCATAGTTTTACTTACAAGCTTACCTGGTGTAGTGGTCTACATCTTGGCTTTGTAAGCAGAAGGTCCTGTGTTCAGGTCTAGTGGTAGTGATAATCATCCCTGGACCAAGAAGTCATGGGTTCAAATCCTACCTCCAGCACTACCATCGTTGGGTCCCCGAGCAAGACACTTAACCCCAAGTTACTCTCAGGGCAATGCCCTGAAATTAAGAAATGTAAGTTGCTCTGGATAAGAACATTTGCTAAATACAATAAATGTAATGTAGGCTAGTTTTAGCTGACAAAGTAGTTACATTTTAGTCAACTTTCAGTTGTTATTTTTAGTCATTAAGCTACACATTAAACCTGTCAATGTTAGTCTGACATACAATTGTTTTGTGCATGTGCAAAAAAGGCTATCAACTCGCATGCATATTTGCCATTTAATTTGAAACAACCGACTGCCCAATAACACTGACCAGTAACTATTTGCTTCCAGCAGGATTCACCATTTCATTTTGCAGTTTAGCTAACTTACTGTAACATAAACAGCAAAGGGCTCCTGAGGTTTGTTTTACTCTTCCCATTTACTTTGAGGCAACAGGGCATATACCGTATCGTCCTTTAGTAAAGTGAATTTTGTCTTTAGCCAAATTATAAATAAAGTGTGTCCATCAATCGAACCATCTTTTTTTGCCCAAAGACCGCCGTTAGTTTTGAAGCCATGTTGCCCTGGTTATAGGTTTAGGATATCAGCATCGGATTCCATCTGAACATCTGACCAATCAAAAACAGGGATGAAACCAGACGTGTTTTGAACGTCTGACAGTCCTCTTGTTAATACTCCAGTCCTTTTCTTTCTCCATCAGCAAAACAAATATACAATCACAAATTTACATAATGTACAGTAATTAATTTCATCACAGTTTTATTAAATATATGAAATATACATTTTGTCGCAACATCATCTTAGTCTTGAAAGACAAACAAACATTTATGTCATGCTTTTCATTAATTAAATTAACACTGACCTCCATGTGCCATGTTCTACTTCAGTTGCTGTTCACGTCTGCTAAGTGATGGTCAGTCTGACCTCCGACCCCAAGACTTTGCTAATGTATATACCATTTCAGCACTGACACCGCAGAAGTCATATCACATAACATGTAATGTCAAGTAGGACAAATTAAATCAAACACATCAACTTTTTGCTGCCTGATACAAATAGAAAATGTACCCAGTTTATGTTATCCAATCGCTACATTACTTAGTCAAGAACCTATAGATTCAGTGGTGTTTGAATAAAGCTCAAGGAAGGACAGTAAAACCGCTTTTCTATGCAGATGCACTTTCCCCAAAATAATAATTAGACAATATTTGATGAAAGAAAAGATAGTTTACACTAATATACTGTTTATATAGACAGCACTCACATGGGCATGACAGTGGTCAATGTGTTCGTGTGAGTCACTCTTTACAGCAATGTTGCTGGTGTTTTTATAGGGACAAGTGGCAAAAGGAAAAACCAATATGAAGTGACTCAATAATGTGTTGGACCACAACCAATCACGCATCCATCTTTGTAATGATGGGGTTTATGCACTGCACCCAGACCACAACATCCCTCTCTATGTAATTGTCGGCAGATTGTTTCTGCTGACAGTCGTGTTCTGCATGGAAATTCTGTTGTGTTAGTTTTCAGTTTTTACCTAATATTTTTCAATAGGATCACAGTGACCAAGTGCTTGCTTTCAACCATGAATTTTGACCTATTTCTTCTTATGTTCCTCATCAATTTTAATGCATTTTCTTTAGCCTCTTTCCCCATTGAAAAACTAGCTTTTTAAAGTCTTGGTGCCTGAAGCTCCTGCTGCCATCCCTCACCCAATAACGAGCCAGTGACAGTCACTTAGATCTTTCCCCCTGCCATCTTGATCCAATATTGAGGTCAACTGGTCCTTCTGGGCCTTCATTTTTTTATACGTCACAGTGCATTGTATGGGGTTAATTGCTTGATTGCATCGTGGAGTGTACCTGTCTGGAAGCATGTTTTTCTACTAATTCATTCAAATTTTCATGAAATGCATATGCGTACATAATGAGCTGTCTTCTTTCCTGTATGTTTTGGACTGTTTTTGGGGCAGTGCTGTGCGATGACAAATCCCTATTGGTTTATGAGAGCAGCAGTGTGCGGGCGGCAGCCTTAGGGCTTGAGTGAATAAAGTGGACCGACATCTAGTGCATTACTATCTCCTACCTCTGAGCGCTGAGTGAATCTGTATTCATCCAATGTATTAGAATAAAAACTGACAAGATTGTCAACTAAGTCAGGCTTGCTCCGGAACTTGTCCAGAAAGTATTGCATTTTTACATATAGTGAGTGGCCTTCTGCTTTTTTTTCCAACAACTGTAACAAAGAGCATAGAGATTATGGATCACGCAAGATTTACTTACACAACTTTGCACATTGATTTTCTCCAACTCTGTTCACTGTATGCCTAATCAGCTTCACATAATCAGAACAAGGTTAAAGCAAGGCTTATTGAGTTAGTGGGTTAAAGAGGTACTCTGCTAAACATGCTATCATGGATATCCATCACTGAAAGGGATCAGGGAATCCTTACCATAATTTGCACCAATATCTTCCTAGTAGCCTCCAGTTGTTATAACATTTTCACCTTTCATACACAAAAACTAAAAGAGAAAAAAAACTGTGGTTACCAATGCTGTTCCTGGTGAGCTACCTTCCTGAAGAGATCAGTTCCAACCCTAATCTTGGTTATCTGATTAGGCTAATTGGTCTAATCAATTATCTGGATCAGGTGTGGTAGAATTTGGGTTGGAACTGAATTGTCCAATTCAAGATTCTTTATTTGTCACATTTACATTTATAGCATTTAGCAGACGCTCTTATCCAGAGCGACGTACAACAGTGTTTTGTCACATACATAAGTTATACAGGGAAACGTATCCTGATCTTTTTTAAAGCTGTACCAATTGAAATGCAAAAATTAGAAATTAACAAGAAGTTAAGGAAACTAAATCTAAGAATATACAAAATACAGAGAAAATATAGAAAAGTATGTTTCCTAAAAAGAGACTTACACTATAAAAAGTAACTGTGCATGTACATAATATTGTAAAACTTTACACTTAAAAATGTATATATATATATATATATAATATATATATATATATATATATATATATATATATATATATATATACATATATAAACAGCAGTATTGTTGCAATTACAGCCTGAGGACAATATTATAGATATATTGTAATTTGTTTGCTATATATACATATAATTTAATTATATAAGGTTTTATTTTATTTGTTGTAATCATTATTACCGAATTATAATTATTATTTACTATTTATTTATACTAATTTCAATAACTTCCCCGCGTGTCGAGCCCACACCCAAACCCAAACCCAAACCCGCCCACTCCGTTGGTTCTACTTGTGCCAATTACGTCATTCCGTTGCAACCGTGGAGGGGGCGTGGCCACGGGCGATTCGAACGGAGGCCCCGCCCACCTAACCAATAGCATTTGAGCGCAAATACCTCGAGCAGGCTCCACTCGATATGTGGGCGTGGTCAGCGCTTGGCACTTGGTTCCTCGGCACGGCCATACAACATTTTGAACCCACTGCGCCAAAGATTGTCCGGGCGGAAAACGGAAAAACGGCGAAAAACACGGAGCACGACTGTAGGAATCAACTTTGGAAGGAGGTAAGACTAACTAGGTTTAGGCTTCAGCGTTTCCTCAGTTTGTTTCGAGTGTTTTCATTTTTCTGACGAGGGCTAAAGAACAAGTAGAAGCTTTTCCCCTCAGCTCGCACTTTGCCAAGGGGAAAAGTAGGTGGTGGCTTGTGTTCAAGCGTTCGGTTTGGAGAGCCGCTTGACCACTTCGGGATTTTCTTCCGTCGCATTCCCTCGTTTAGGCTTTACAGGTTAGTTTCGCTGACGAAGCTATAAGAAAACATTCCTCACCCGAAGTTGTGTTGTGTTGTGTTGCGTTTCGATCAACTACCACCTGTTTTCGCCTCAGCGGAAAGCTGGGAACGGGAACGGGAGCGGCGGATCTCCGTGACGACGCTGACCGTGTTTGTGTCCGACACCCGCCCAGTCGGACTGCTAGTTTTTAAGCGGTGTAAATGCGATCTACAGGGGCGAATATAACGTGTTGGTTAAAAGTTTTAGCTTAGTAACTTAGGACTACGCGATATATCGTTGTAGCGTCGGAATGGCGTTTTGGCGCATGCGCAGTATTGCAGGATGTCCAACTGCAGAGCGTCCAGTAAGAAGAATAAAATCAAACTTTTTTGCTGCTTGATCCCAAAGGAAAACTCGACCGATTCTTGTTTACCACGACTGATCTGCAAATGAAGACAAAACCTCATTAACTCAGATTTAAAGGTGTTCATGATAAAGTTCTAATTGGTTTAACACTTTTTTTTGCCACATACATAGAGAATGATGACATTTTTGAGTGCAAGTAGTGTTTTCTTGAACTTTATTCAAGAAGCTTTAAATCTCAGTAAATTGTTTATTGAGAATGATTAACTCTGATTTGCTGTTCCTGAATTGTAACAAGTTGTTTTTGTAATTAATGATAACGATAAAACTATTGTATTATCATATGCATGTGTGCTTTCCTACAAAACCACCCTGATTAAAAAAAAATATATATATATATATATATTGCAATATTTATCACCAAATACATACGTAGCAATGCCAGTTTTCCCCGGTATCACACAGTCCATTTAGTTCTTTTTCTTCTTTTGACTAATCCCAGTTATTACGTTTGTCCACATTTTGATTTGGCCCTTCTTGACAAACCCTACCTATTTATCTGGGCTTGGGTTGACACTGAGAAATGCATCCCTAGTGGCGAGGTTTACCAGCACAGCATTGTTCATAACTTTCATGGAAAAAAATAAGCACTGTATCCACCTTTATGCCACTTAGTATACTGCATAAACATGGAAGCCAAAAATTCCATGAAGTTTCTGGTGTCTCTTGCGCACCGCTAACTTTGGTGGATCATATTAAACTTGCATCAAAATATTTGATGTATTTAACTGCAGCATGAGTTTTGGAGAGACGCTCAGCCTTGACAATTTAGTTAATTAATTTGAGAAACTTGTTCAACAGGAAGGATTACAGTGTTTGTTGACAAGGATTATTTTGACCTCTAGAACCAGTTCCCATTGGAATGCGGCTATTTTTCTAACTATTTCCGTCTTCATGAATTGGAAAGGAAGTCTCTTCTGTGGTGTAAATTGGCTGGAAAGCAGTTTAGAAATAATGTCGCAACATATTATGGTAGTAATCCCTGACTGTTAACTGAATAAATAAATCAGTTTTGGATGTTGGTCATGTCTTGCCGGTCAGAATAGACAGGAGTGATTGTGCAGCCTTAATTAAGTCCTGCTTAATGAAAAATACGCTGATTATCAATTTCATCTGCTATTTTGCCCTCAAATAGCTCTACATTAATTCTTGGAATATTTCTGTCCAAAGCTGATATTTATCTGAAGTCACAATGTTGAAAAGTCACGGTTCCACCTTCAGGTGGTTACCTATTGAACGTCATCATGGTACTTTCACTTTTTAGCCAGGACTTCTTCTTTTTCACACAGTGGCTAATCACAAGTTGTGCAAGAAGCTCCAAATTTGTTGCAAAATGAAAAATTAAACCCCTAAAAAGAATCCAACGTATGAACGGTGAACGGTACCTCACGTTTATGGCTGTAAATAATAAAATGTCTCTCCGAGCAGCTAATCAAAAAGAAGGCTGAGGCTGTGTTGTTTATGCAATATCCTGATTTGACATTATTCAAAACATTTCACAGTATTCATTTTTCCTGTGTTATCTGTAATATTTTCAGCCCACGTGCATGTCATTCGAAGTGAGTCGGATAAAAATCAGATGGGATCTGTCTTGGACCGAGAGGTTTTGGGTCAGATATATTGAACATGCGAATTCTGACTCAGCTGTTTTTCCAGGCTTGCTTGTTCTGAGTGGCGGGTGGGAAAGCTTTTTTTACGGTCCTTTTCTTCAGTACACCTTTCCTGTCACACAGTGACTAAAGATTGGAATGGACTGTAGTTGAAATGGAGCCCACCCGGGAATGACCCCCACTGTAACATTAGCTGACCTAACTGTGTTTGTTGCTTTGGTGCACATACACTACACAATATACTTCATTCAGCTCTTCTCAGGACCTTCAGGGTGAGTAGTCATTAGAGATGGTGTAAGGCTTTTTGTGTGTATGCAAGTTGGCACAATCTCATGCGTATTGTAGCTGTACATTGGGCCATGTTCTCAGATAACTGTAGCTGTGAAGACATTCTTCAGTAAATCAAATACCTACAAAATTATGGTCCCTTCTGACAAGCGTGTTGGTCAAAGCCCGGTCATCACCTCAATCTTCTCCCTCCAGGGTGGCATAGGCCTTATTGCCCTTTAATCTGTTCTCAAAGTTCAATTTCACTTTCATGCCTGGATAAAAAAGGGACGCCATTGTGCATCGAACAACTTGCTGCCTCACTACAGACATGCCACCCTTGAGGTGAAGTATGTGCGCCTGTTTTGTGTGTGTTTTCTTGCTCCATTCTAACACTCCACAATTTCTCCATTAAAAGAGTGATTATTTTGATTGATGCTGCGATTGTGATCAGTAATGGCATGGAGTGATTGATGCATTTCACTCTCCTCTTTCTGCGCATCCCAGGGGAACGCCTGTGATTTGTCAAACTCTTTTCCCCACCTGCATGTTTTCGCAACGCTCTAACCTCACACACGGCAAAAAGGTATTAATAAAAACTAGAAATGCATTAGCATGATTCACTGCACAGTCCCCATTAGCAGTCTCCTAATCCTTTGCTGGACTTAATCTATTATCACGACACACCATTGTAGGATTATTTTCTTATTAATTTTTCTTTCCCTTCTTTTCTTTTCTTTTTAGTCCGTGGACGTACTGTGAAACAGGCGGTGATGTAGCGCAGCAGTCAGCTCTGGCCCCAGAGCATGTTTGGCTCCGTTATCACCCGTTTATGGAGGGATAAATCCTTAGAAAGACCAGGCATTTACAACACTCACTGCTACTTTCATTTAAAACCAGTTACTGAGCTGAACTGTGGGGACGATTTTCTGCCCCTCTCATGCCTTATGCAGTGTCTGCCACATGAATGACTTTACTTTATGAGGTGTTCTTGGGGAAACTAAGGATTAAACTAGAATTAAGTTTACAAAGAGCCTCTAATAGTTAATTAACCAAAGAATGTTTTGTGTATAAATTCTGCCTGTTCAGATTTTAAGAGTTTAACGATTGCTGAAAAGCAATGAAAGCTCATGATTCTAAATTTACATTGTGTCATTCTTAATAAACAACAAGCTTCTGTTACTTTTTAGGGGTCGTTAGACTCACAGCTTCATGTTCAGTTGAAAACTAAGGAAGCAGGATTTGAACGTTAATCATGCATGACGAGTGAGGTGTAAATCGGTGTAAATGTGGTCCTTTTTCCGCATGATTCACTGAAGATTGTCATGTGTGGAAATTTGGTCTCGGCATTTGCAAGTCTGCATCTGGTGCGAGGCGGATTTGTGCTAAATCAGGCTCATGAATGGCTACGAGAGCAGAGCTAATAACGGCATTCAAGCCTCCCACTTACACCGATGCTGCCGGAACAGGGATGTAACTTTTTTTTTGTTGTTGTTATGGAGGCGTTTCATAGCCATGGGAGTGCAGGCGTAGGGGCTACAAGTTCTGATCCTAGATTAACACTCTCTCTTTAAACACGGCGCCTGGGCCAGCCCGACAGCAGCTTTAGGAAGGAAGGAAGGCTCTCGCCACGGGACTCACTGTGGAGAGATTAGCACCTGGTTGTTGGAGGACATCAAGGCACAGTTCCAACGCTGCTAAATTCTGTCTCTATTCCACTCGGAGCCCTTATGCCCTACATAACAGCACAAGCCAGCAATGCTTACGCTATTGGGAACTTCTGAAGCATTATTTAACCGTTTTATAATGCTACCAGAGCTTGTTCTTTGAAAGATGGATGTTGTCTAAGCAATAGTAGGTATCTCTTTGGATCAGCTCTTTTTCAGTAAAGCAGAATCCTTTCAAGAATTGGAATGTATGGCATATATCTGATTCGGTGGCACACTTCACTACATGTTGTGCTTGTATCACATTGCATGTGACAAATAAAAAAAAAACTTCAATAGCATAGTTTATAGACTGTTGTGCAGCACAATCTCATGTTTTTTTAAGAAGACCTCCAGAGCAGGGGCAGCAAAACATTTCTGCTGGTGAATGATCGTTTCCTCTAGCACTTGATGCCAGCATGACACCTTTCTCAAGCATTTAGCCTATAAGAAAATAACATTAGCAAGGAAAAATATGCTTTAGTCACCTAGTGATGGAGGTTTATATTTGTTCATGTGAACAGAACAATGTAACCTCGTACTCCATTGCATAATTTGAGTAACTGCCCAACCCTAACCCTCACTTACTTCTCCAGGCTACCACTAATTTTGGAAAAGTCATTGGAGTTCTGAAGGTCTTGAGGCTTGACCGATGGACTTGCTCACGGATCTGGTCCTTTCTTACCAAAAACACTACCACCACCATTGATGGCCTTGATGAGGCCCTGGACTCAAAATTGACCATGTTACTTTCCCTGTAATTAGGAAATCTAAGTTGCTCTAAGAGTTGCTCCATGGCATTAAATATAAATGTATAAAACCCGAGTCATTCTACTTCATTAATGTACCTGTATATTATTTTGAGCGCTTCATCAAGTGCATCTGCTAAATCCCGCAAATGTAAGAATATGGATGCACCATTATGCATTGTCTAATAACGTAAATACCCTGTAATTTGCTCTTCTATGTACAAAGTCAGCAGTGGTGACAAAGACGTTTGACCCATCTCCTTTTGACTTTGTCTCATGTTGTAGTGTGGTAGTGAAAGCGATGAGTGTCTCTTTCTATACGAATTGGGACCATTTGTACCTCCTCTGTGCCCATCTTGGCGTTGGTGTCCCGCCTGGGGCGCTTCAGACCATTACCTTCCTGATGGCATCTTCATCATCTGGAAGAGGGAAAGTGGAGGAGGGTAACTGGGTCTCTCTTTCACTCTCTCTCTCTCTCTCTCTCTCGACACTTCCCTCTCTAAGAACCAGCATGCTCTCAATTAGGTCAAATGCCTCCTCTGAATGTTTTATAAATTTTGGTGGAGTGGAGGAATGTATGAATTCAATTGTGTTGCTATGGTATCGGGTTGTTCATTTGACTATCATCTGTATGTTTTAGTCGGTGCTAAATCTGGATCGAGGAGGAGGGGGATGTTCACATCGCCTGACCCTTAATTCAGCTTGTTTAAGCGTGGATTGTGTTGGAGGCTTTTCACTTCCCACTGTATTAGCAGCATAAAGCTGTGTTTCACTTCACTTTACCTGGATTTGTGGATATGGATTGATTTTTACATGAATAAAGCTGATTTATTTGGCACAGGATATTGGTTGTTGAGCGCAGAAGAATTGTGTAATTTATGTCTAATGGCCTCAACACTGATGAGCATTTGTTCCAAGTATAAAACATTGATAGAGTAACAGAGGCGGGGGGTTTTTTGGTTCCACATTCTTTACTGAAACTGATGCGTTTCTGTGGTTGCTGAGCACTGTGCAGAGATCAGTGTTTACAGCCAAAGGCACCAAATCATTGGCTTTCATCAGTGTCTGCCTGGTGACGGTGTATGAGTATTGATGCTGTTTTACTTACATTTCTCTCTGTGTCTGATCTTATCTGAAGAGGACATCACACACACACTCTCTTCCGTCTCCCAGAAGGCTGTCGCAATGACTTATTTATTTGCAGCCATAGAAAATAAATCAAAGTTGTTCTATATGGACATTAGTGCTTCTTTCATCCTTGATCTTTGAGCGTGGTGCTGGAGCTCTCTCTGTCTCTCTCTGCCTGCTCATTTTTCTCAGAGAATGACTAATCGGAGTTGATTTTCACTTTCCTCATCTCCAGTATGCTGCATGGAGAATGTGGGTAGAGGATGTTCCTTGACCCTGGGCTAGTTTACACATCATGCTGTATTTTTGAATGTTGGCTTGCTGGCTTTCCTGTGTGCTTTAACAGAAGCTACCTTGTTGATCAGATTTTTTTTATTCCTCAAATCTGCTTTCCTCACCATGTAAATTGACACGTAAATGCAAGAGACTGATCTCTCACCTTTCCAAGGCCACATTCCTTTCAGAATTCCAGCTTCCACTTTCATCTCTTTTTTTTATTATCTGTGCAGATGTTAATCCGGTCAACAGCACAGTAATGTCCTCAAAATGCTTCTGATGTCATTAGACTGATAATTCCAGTTCATCAGCAGCTGTTAACACATGCGAAAGAGTCATAAAACCCTTCTCAGACACGTCCAATCATATCATTTTGCCCTTTAATTAAAAAAGTGATTAAATGTGTGAAATTGTCACGCTACTACGTTGAGATAATATTGCCCAGCTCTGCTGCCTATTCATTCTCATTCGACTGCCCTTCTCTCTCTTAAATGAAGATAAAATGAAGGCATTCGAACTTGCTTACTTTGAATTTAAAGAGACAACTCCTGTATTGTTGCAGAAGCTTTTCTCCCCTGCTGTGCTTCTTATCTCTAACGCGGTGTCTACCGAGTCCAATAGGGCACAGACTCATACAGGCCCGGCTAAGCGTTTGTGAAACCTTTTGCTGAACTTTTGACTTCTTGCTTTTGCTGAGCAAACAAGAAATCTTTTCGGTGTAAACTCGTGTAGTTAGACGATTGTGTGATTCTGAAACAATAGCTAACTGTAACAAATTAGCTGCTCGCAGAATGTGCTTACTTGATTTACTGAAATAGTTACTTCCTGGTAGCGCTGTAAAGATATAGGTTTATCATTATATGTCAGTGTCTCTAAGAAAGTTAATCATTTTATGTCGAGGAGACTTTTAAAAACTTACATTTTTATGTATAGCATTTAGCAGACACTCTTATCCATATAGCAAGTTATATTTTCCTTATTTCAGGGTTAGTTTTCCCTGAGAGCTTTGGGGTTAAGGGTCTTGCTCAGGGACCCAAAGATGGTAATGCTGGAGATAGGATCCGAATCCACAACCTCTTGGTTTAGAGGCAAGTATCCTAACCACTAGACCACAATCCTTTATTTACGCTGGTCAGTATTTAACATGGGGTTATCTATGATAATTAGGGTGGTGGTGGTCTAGTGGTTAGGATACTCGCCTCTAGACCAAGAGGTTGTGGGTTCGAATCCTATCTTCAGCACTACCACCACTGGGTCCCTGAGCAAGACCCTTAACCCCAAGTTGCTCTCTGGGCTCCCTGAAATTAGGACAGGATAAGAGCTTCCGCTAAATACTGTAAATGTAAATTTGTATTTGAAACAGCTATGTTTACTGTTAAACGAGTAACTTTAATTTCTGTTTGCTAGACGGCCAGAATAGACTGTATGATATTATTATTATTATTATTACCACCTAACATTGGAGTTAACTGAGCTAAATGATAAATATGGTCAGTACGGCCTGTATCAATGAGACTTTTAGCCAATCGGAGACTGTTGTGGGCAGGACATTAAATGAAGCAGCTAGTTGAGAGCAAATGGCACAGAGAGAAGAGACGACAGTGGAGCCACTGTAAGGCACCTACTTCAAAATTAAACACTGATTCCGATAATCGGCCAAATTCCTAGTAGATAATCGGTCGACCCTCAATTACGACCACTATACATTGTGTCACCTCAAATATCAATAGAGTTTTATATTTTTTTATGTTCATATTTTGTGCATGGGGTCTGCGATGTGGAATCAGGTCACAGAGTCTGAGACCAGCTGTAATTCTAGCTAATCAATATGGTCAACAAATTTATTTATTTATTGTTGAACAGGAGTTTATCTCCTTTACCACCTTATGTTCATGAGTCTTTTTGAGCGTTTTTACGCTGTTTCCTGGTGTGGCAGTGTCTGTAAGCAACTTTATCATTTTTATTTTTACATTTCTCTCCCCCATTTCAATGAATCACTCCACTACAAAATAACCTCAGCTCAAGGACACTCACTCAAGCACACAGGCGCTCCTCGTAAACACTTTCTTGCTTGCTTTCTAGCACACAGGCAGCAATGTAGACAGTGAGGTAGTGGCAGAAACACGACTGGTTAATAGCATTAATTTAGTGAACTGTGTCCTATTTATGGCTCATGTAGAGTCCCACGCATTGGGAAGAGATTAAAATCTCACATTGGCTTCGAAAGCTGTCTGTGGTGATGTAGCTGACAGACCAGTTGATATTCACACATTTGTGTGTGTGTGTGTGATATTGCTCTCCTTCCCCCACACAGTTTCACATCTTATGTAATTCTGCTAAGCCTGCTGGGTGTGTTAATTACCTTTCATTCGCCTAGCTTGTGAAGGTAACAAAGTCATAAGGAGATCATAAAGGAAAAGTGTGTGTGTGTGTGTGTGTGTTTGAGCCGTGGTGTGTGTGGTTTTCCTTTGAGGGTTGTGGTGAGCCAAGTCGAAGGAGACATTCCTTTGTGCTTACACCCAACTCCCCCCAAAACCACACACACACTCTCACACGCACATTTACGTTCCGCCGCATTTACTATGCATGCATACTAAGGACAATGTGAGATCAAGAGAACCAGGTAAACATTGAAATCTTCTACAAGACTGGAATTTAGCTGTTGTCTGTCTCTTTTCTCTCTGCGAGGAAGCCGAGGAGACTAAATAATAGCTAACGCGTTAGATAACAAACAAAGTTCTAGAAAGTCAAGCAAAGCAGGAAAGGTTCCACCTGATGGTAGTTGGAAGTGTGTTGGTACGGTCGCGTTTTATGGAGTAAGTGAATTATGTCTATGGACACACTCTCCTGTGCGGGCTGTTGACTCGTAAGTATTCAGCAGCACTGAGGCATTCCAGACTTGCCCGCTGACATGCTGACACATCTGCACGACGGTAGCCTGAAAACATTCCACCGCCCGTCGTCCCTCCGTCCTGCCCCACCTCTCCTGCTGCTGCGGATCTGTTCATACAAGCCACCTTCACAAAAGACTGCGACTCTTGTCTCTCGTTCTGTTCCGTGACAGAGATTGGCGTTACTGTTATGAGATCTTAAATTGAGGTGCTGTGGCTTGGCCTCACAAAAGGCTTTTTTGTCAGCACACGGTGCACCACAACGAAATGTGACCTGTACATTTGGAGTGATTATGGTTGGAAGGTTTGCGAATTTTGCCATGGGTAGCGTAACAGTTGTTGGGCCCCATGAGGCCTAAGAAAAAAAAAGTTTGGTTCTGGTTTCCAACCGACCCTGGCAATTTATGTGTGACCCAAATTTATTTTATGAGCTTGGGGAAGAAATAATACAAATTAAATAAATCCACAAATAAAAAGTTTGAGGCGAGTTATGTTTTGTACAGCACCCCTTCATCCTGTACAGGGATGAGCTCATTCTCTTTTTTAATATTCATTGGGCGGGTCGTCCTTTTACTGATAGCTAAACCACAGTTTCCCGTTCCAAACAGATACAAACCGCAGACACAACAGCGAAGGGTCCGTGTACTTTTTGATGTTTGAAATTTCGTTTAAGAAAATATCATTTAAAAAAGAAAAAGAGACACTTATTTAATTCTAAACTTAAAGAGGAAAAATGAAAAACGCAAAACAATTATTTTTTCCTTTTGTCCTTTCACACATCAGAAAAGAAAAATGCAAGAAACAAGAACGAGAAAATGCCCTTTATTTATTTTGTCTGAACCGGAGGTTTTTGTAGGTCAGTGTCCTGGACTGCGGTAAAGTTGGTTTAACGTTCGACATTCATTTGATATTCGCGATTGTCTCCTTTTTTATGACAAAACGAAGCATACAATTTCAAACAACTCGATAAAATACTGAGCAGAACAGGGAAGACAACACACCACAACCCCAGTTTTTTAGCAAATCGCGCGATTATAATGTTTAATTTCTTTAAATACTCTGGCAAAATTACACAACTGTGTTTAACAAATCCATTCTGTTCTAAGGCCACTTAAATTGTATGCTTCGTATTAAATTGTATGTAGGGATGCACCGATTGCAATTTTCTTGGCCAATTCCGATTACAGATTTTTTTGTAAGTGTGATAGCGGCAGATAGCGATTTTTCCGATACTGATTTTTTTCCCAGATAACAGAAAATTAGAGCTGCTGCGAGTAGTCGACGACATCAACACAAAAACATGGGTTTCAACTTTTTAAATGTACGTGGTAGTTACTTTCCCTGTTTACTAGATACTTTTATAATAGTGACGTATAAAAGTGGCAGCTCTACAGCAAATACAAACAAAAATCTAATTTTCTTTAATATAATGCTTTATTTTCATGACAAATTTTCTTTACAAATTTAAATAAATAAAATGTAACTCGTAAAGTGTAAAATGTAACAACTCCGGTAACTCGACGTTCGAAAAGTAACGCCTACTTGGCATTGTGTATTTTGGGCAGAGGTGATTTATCAGATTTCTGAAGCCTGTGTCCTCAACTATGGAAAACGGGTGATCATCTAGTGATCATCTTGTGACTGACTTGTGCATCTGTGTTTATGTTGAATTGGGGACAGACAAGTGGGCAAGGGGAGCCATTGATTCCATGCTTATTAATCGTGTGAGACCTAACTATTAAATTATAATTATAAGGTTAATAAACTATAACTTGTGTTTAATCTACCTGTTGCCGTTCCTCTTTCTACGTCATCTTTGGTTTTTCTGTAAAAACTGTCTGTAGTGTGCAGTCAATCACAAGACCAGGAGCCATCGGCCAATAGGATTCGCAGGCAGAAGCTGCCGAAACCCGACCCCTTTCAAACCGCGCGCGCAGAAATCTCACTCGAGCAAAATTTTTTTTGGATTTTTTGCGTCAAGCGATTTTGCGCACTCTAGTTTTGGCATTGATGTGACGCCATACTCACGCACCCAAAATTCATTTTGTCGCCGCACGATGTCACCCCATTCAAAGTGAATGAGAAACGTTTTCGTTGAGCGTACATGTGAACGCTGTCTGAATGCGCGGGTGGCTGTGCTGCAAGTAATGCACATGCGCAAGATCGGTTTGAAATCAGCAATACATGTGAGTGATCGGCCGATCACCGATCAGGCCGATCGGGCCAAAAATCGGCCGATTCCAATCGCTGGCCGATCGATCGGTGCATCCCTAATTGTATACACAGCAGTCGTCCCGAAAATCTTTAGCCAAGTGTGATGCATGATGCCTCCACTGAACAGCAGCTCCCCATAACTTAACCACTCAGCATTCACGCCGTTCACAAAGACAATCGTTGTTGTCACTTACAAAGGCACTGATAACTTAATATTTGTTGTGTTCTGAATACTCGCCAGTATGTGGCGAGAACGTAATATGCACAGTAAATATAGTAATGTGCAGAAGAAGAGTAAGAATTGGAATCCCCCACAATATCTTAATATATCATAATTCATGTTTTTCTTTTACAAGATGGACACGTGTAACGTAATACAGGTAGGCTATGTTATGAAAAAATAACATCACTGCTGTAAAGGGAAAAAAATAAATAAATAAATTTCCCATCCCTTGCTGCCACTGGGGGAAAAAATATAAAAAAAAATATCCCTACCGAGCCATGACGTCAACTGACAACCAACAGGAACCAAACCTTTTTTTTTTCTTAGGCCTAATCAGAAGGTCACTTGTTCAAGTCCCAGACTACTAACAGTAAAACTGTGTTACTAATGAGCAAGGTACCATCCCCTAACACGGGTGTTGCCCTTTAGCTGCCCACTGCCCCTTCATGAAATGCATAGGCCACAGTTAGTTTTGGTGCACTGTGTGCTGTGCTGTGTCCACAATGACAAATAATCACTCGCTTAAATTAATGTAATCCATTAAACTCTACTTTTTCTGTTTTGCCACTTGGCATATGGCACACACATGTGGTGAGATTATGGTTGTGTTGCTAAGATTTTTGTGGCTCTGTGTTTATTTCTTGGTAGGGTTTTGGATCCTGTTGCGGTTGCGAGAACATCGTTCCTCAGCCACGGTTGTAAATGCGAGACCCGTGTTTAAGCCATGATTAGTCCAGGTTAATTGGAAACATGCAAACGGCTGGGACTCGAGATGATAAGTCTGAACTGAATGAGGGCCTATATGCTGTTCTCAGACCAGTGTTGCCTGTAGCTGTAATCGGTGTTGCTGAAGACTGATTGTAGGGAATCCTTCATTTCTGTCTGGAGAGCATCAGCTCGTTCATAATAGGTTAGAACGGCATGTGCTAGAACAGGGAGAATTTTTGCCAGCATGCACAAGCTGCTTGCCCCTAAGGCTTTTATTTAATATAGGCTTATTGTTAGCAGTGGTAGCATCACCAAGACAACTGTCTATTCAGTAGTTGAGTGGAGTGTTACTTTAAGTGTGAACTAGTTCTTAACAATGGTTTGTAACGGCACAGTGAGTCCAAAACATTAATCTGCATATCTCTCTCTCCCCCTCTCATGCACACACACACACATAATAAAACAGACACACCATCCTGCTGTTTTATTTTATTACATTTAATAAGCAGGGTTTTTATTGGCCATCCCACTGTAAACAGTAGCAGAGTCAAACGGGGGTCAGGACCATATTCCGCCGTTAAATATTATGGGCCCTTAGCAAGCGATGTCTGGAAAACACTTTCCTCTGAACGTTACCTGCTGGACTAATCATTTGTCTGTGGGTGTTTTTACAATATAGGACACTTCCTCTGGGTTTTCAGATCTACTTTTAATTATTGCTTTAAATCTGAATATGAAGTTGCAGGTTGTACATATTACAGCAAGAGGAAAGGATATGACAAGGGGGTAAGCGCTAATAAAGAAAAGCTATATACATGAAGAGCAGCAAGGGGAGAAATCTTAACTTTCCCCGTTAGTAAGTAAGTGAAAAATATTAACAGTCGCGTGTACATCTTTATTGCTGTTATAATGGATTTTCATTTCGCCGTCTTTCTTTACTTGTAGTTGAGATGTAAGCTTTGATCCTCATATCTCAGTTTGTTAATGCATGGTACCACTTTAATTTGCACTACTTCTAAGAATTTTGCACGGTTTATATATTAAAAATGTTAGTTATAAGAAAGAAAAAATAGTGTATGGTTGATCATTTCAGTGCAGTCCACGTTTGCAGGCTTTATGATGGAGTTTCATCATTCTGACTTTCTGGAATGTATGTGTGTTATTGTGCTGTTTTGGGGGTTTTTGTTTAAAAAGTAAGAATCATCAGAATGACGGAGTGAGCTGTTCTTTCATCCTGACCTCATCACTCTCTGTAGACTCTTCCGCTAGTCTGAGAACTGAATGTTTGTCTCATACTGGCTTAAACATCTCTGACACACACACACACACACAGTTTAAAGAACCAGATATTTACACAAATAAACTTGGCTTCTTCTGTTCAAGCAGCATTGCACATAAACATTTGATTGGTGCCAGACCATAAACTAGGTCTTTATCATGATCAGCTCTGTAGTTTGGAAAGTTAAGTCACTACAAAAACAGGGGAACCTTTATGAACTTTTCATAAAATTTTTATTTATACAGTCATTTACTACATCGCACGTGGAACAAGCCAAGTTACATTGAGTATATTTGCTATATCGCCCAGTCATCACAGTCCGCTATGATATGTAGCTTCAGTTTTGGAGCCAGACATTGATGAGACAATATCATATGCTGATTTAACCAATCACTTCCATTCATATTAAATCACAAAAAGAAACTAAAACATCATACTGAGATTTTTATTCCTCAACCAGACATTTAAATGAAAAACTCTTCTCTTTTAATATTAAAATGGACGTCCTGTTTAATGTAAAGTGACATTACAATATGTCTGATGTTTTCATTTTGGATAAATGCTATGGGTTCATTGATCATTGATTTAATGTATCATAGATTGATGTATCGTTACACCCGTACTAAGCAGGCTGAGGCCTGGTCAGTATCTGGATGGCAGAGCAACTATGAATGATGGGTTACTGCTGATAGAGGGGTTGGTGGAGCCCCAATGCTGTGAGATTTTGTGGTGCAAAAATGTTGCCGTCCTTCGGATGTGACATTAAATCGAGGCCCTGACTTTCTGAGATCATAAGAGATCCCTGGGCATATTTCTGAGACGTCCTGTTGAAATGAGCCACCACAAACCTTTCAAATCTAAATTTCTGGTCAGAACTTATCTCTAGTTGGTAAATTCTGGAAGGATCAGAGTCTAAACTTTGTAACTACGTCACTATCAGTAGCTTTACGAGTTACATCAGAAGTTACATTTTATCAATTAGATATTTTAGTGGCCTAATTTTTAAGGACAACCATAGAAATTGGCTCTGCGTGACATCTTGATTTCCAACCCCCAATTATATGTAGTACTTTACACCCATAGAGAGCCCGGACCTACTTATCTCTTTATCTTAACTGCTACTAGTGAGACAGGGCTTGTTTATTTCTCCCAGAATAAACAAAGGTACCGGGGCTTAAAACGAAGCCTTACTTTAAAAAGGGGGACAATAAATTTGTAACGGCCCACTTTTAAGAGAATGGCTTAAGACGAAGGCACTTGTCGACATTTAAAGCTGGATCTGGCTTCTCTCTTATGGAATATGTGTTCAGGTCTCGTCAGAGCGGTCCCAGAGGATCGCATCTAATCATCCGCTTTGCTCCAAATTCATGGAATTTAATTGTTGTAGGTCGTAAAAATGAAAAATGTAATAAAGTGATAAATGTAGTCAAGTTGAATGTAATGTCTCCTCTCTTTCTAAAGTAGACAGAGAGACTGACCTCCAGCTGTTGCAAGGAAATTAATCAAAACTAATCAGTAATTGAAAATTAATTGTTAAACATTCTATATCTTTGGTTATTTTAATATTTTTTGTACAAATTCTGTTAATACTCTCCCTAGTGTGTTTATGTGCTGATCGCTGAAAAACATACTACTACATATTTACTGTACACACCCTGAATATGAATTATGAGAATTTAAAAAATCCAAAAAATTACTAATTAATTGCAGTCAAGGTAAAATGTTAAATTAAACGAATGAGCTTATATGACCCGGCTCTACCTCTTGAGTCATAAAATTTTCCAGTTCGTATCACTTTCTTGTTATCTTTGCATGTCCTAATTTGGTAATGCTTATTTACTGGGCTATGACTAGTCCCAGTGCCAGTATCATTGTGGAAAAGTTCTCACAGTTGGACTTCGAGTGGGGAGCCCAGATTAGCGCCTGGCTGTCAGAGGACTAGTCTAATCACGTCAGGTCTTATTGCATCTTTTTCTGAGTTGGATCACTGTGTACCTAATCCCCCTTTACCCCCGCTCTCATTTCTCCAAGCAGAAGTGAAGCACGGTAATTATATAGTTTTGCACAGACGTGGGAGCGGTTTGGGACGTGTCTGTATCAGGTTCAACACTTAACAAAATTGTTTTATACACCAAGCTCCAGTTGAGTGCTTCTGTGCTTGTTATGTTGTGGCTCAGAGTTGAAAGTGAAATGTGAAAGTAAAAGTGAGTGATTATTTGTCATTGTGAACAGTAAAGGTTGACAGATTATTGGCCGGGCTGATTATCGGGGCCTGATGTTAGGCATTTTGCCGATTATCAGTATCAATGTTTAATTTTTGACCATTACTCATATTAAGTAATTACAAAGTGCACTACTGTGGCTCCATTGTCGTCTCTTCTCTCTGTACCGTTTTCTCTCGACTCGCTGCTTCATTTAATGACACACCCACAACAGTATCCGATTGGTTATATGTCACACGGTTAAAGGCTGAAGCCTTGTCACCACACTCAACCACAAGCGCACAGTGAAGCGCCAAGAAGTAGAAGAGGAGAGTTTCAGCTGAGCTTGGTGTTTGTAAAATGTAAAATTTTGACAGATTTTCTTTTTTTTTTTTTGGATATCAGTTAGCCCCGTTAACTAGCAATAATCGGTATCAGTATCGACCTTGAAAAAACAATGTCGGTTAACCTCTAGTGAGCACACCACAGTGCACCACAACAAGATGTGACCTCTGCATTTGACCCATGCGTGACAGAGCAGTGGGCAGCTGGCATGGACAGCGCTCGTGAGTGGTACCTTTACCGGTCCGGGATTTGAACTGGCAACCTTGTGATCATGGGCCGAACGCCTTAAACGTTATGCTACCAACTGCCTCAGAGTTGAGGGTGGACTGGCATTATGAAGTACTAAATTTTAATAAAACTAATTGGCAAGATACTCCTTCTGGAGTGAAGAGGGTGCAAAGTGCAGGAGGTGAGAGAGAGAGAGAGAGAGAGAGAGGGAAGGTGAGAGAGAGAGTGAGCAAACTGATTGAATTTTCTGAGATTCCCAAAATACTAAATCAGCAGCAGCCGTCTGGGGCTTCCGTCAGGGCTGTGGGCTAAACTCATTTAGCGCAGGCGCTAAATGGAGAACAATGGCATTGTGCCGCCTCTCTCCAATGCTTCTTATTCCAGCCGGTGAATAAGATCACGCTTCTCGCTGGGTGACAGATTAGGAGCATTAGCAGAAGTCTCCGAGTTTAGTAGAATCTCCCCAAAGAAGTGTTTGTCCTGGTCTAATTTAATACGGTTAATAATGTAGCGCTACGAGCACCTAGCTTTGCCTACAGCCTTGTCCCTGATTAAATCAGATTGGGCGGTTGCGCATGCTGTCCTAGTTTGGGTGACGATTGGTTCTGGCTAAATTCAGCATCATAACTGGTAGGGCTGGAGAGTCGGTAAATTATCATATTGCCATGGAGGAGCTGCATGTTGCTGATATGACAAACATTATACAACTGCAGAAGAGACGCGATAGACTGACCTGCTTTGGTACGAAAAATATGTTTTAACCCCTGAATAACAGTATTTATGATACAGTTTTCCCACATTAAATTGTTGTTGCAAGTGTGAACTTGACAGTTCTGAAATTCACTCATATGTTCATTATCTGAAGCTTAATCCCTATTGGGGTCACGGGAACCACAGCCTAATTTGGTATTAAAGGCACAAGGCGGGGACCAACACACAGCAGGGCACACACACTCACTTTCATATCTTATGGGGCCAATTTAGTGTGTCCAGTCAACCTACACTGTGAGCTTTTAGACTGTGGGAGAAAACCGGAGCAACCAGAAGACCCATGAGAACACGGGGAGAGCACACAAACTGCAAACAGCAAGATCTCAAGGCCGACCCGTGGATCAAACACAGGAGCTTCATGTATTGAGCTTGGTGTGTGTAAAAATCAAAATTTTGACATTTTCTTGCGCTTTTTTTATGGGTTCCAAATATCGGTTATCGGTCCCGTTAACTAGTAATAATCGATATCGTAAACGGCTCTGAAAAGCCAATGTCGGTCGACCTTTGCTATTTAGTATAGTAATCAGAAATGACATTTGAACATCTGAGATCGGTCATGACAAAAGCATGATAATTGAGAGGTCAGACTGCTTCACTCTCTGAGGGGCTCTCTACGGACTCCCTGAATTCATAAAAGCTTCGGAATGGAACCTAAAATGATCCATCGTTGCTCTTTCAAGTCTGTCATCCTAATCGTCACCCCGTCTGTAAATGGTGAAGTCTCTCCTGTACCTTTACCACCCTAGCTAGCGTGAGGTGGGCGTGCTGGGGCAGAATCCAGGTTGAGCTGCACATTGGAGGTGGTTGAAGTGTCTTCATATTGTCTCTGTAAGTGATGGGGGTGCACGATTCTGACAAATCTCACAGTTTGATTCAATTCTGATTTTTGGGTTCACGATTCGATTCAAAATCCATTTACGATACATAAGTGATTCATGATTCATAAACAATTCACAATTCAATACAATTCAATTCAATAGATCGCTCTTTTGAGTAACTTTTCCTATTTGACTGTGGCAGAACAACAAACAAATCACACTGAATCAAATGTAGTTGACTAAATGTAATGCATATGTACGCATACTGACTGCATTTCCTGCATGCATATGTACGCGAAGGAGGTCTTTTTGGGCAGATTTCGACATTGCGCCATCTCTAGGATTGGCGAGCCGAACTCATGTCGGGGAAGAAGTAAACTAGTGCCATCAAGTTAGGTGAAAAATATGAATAAATTTTTTTTGGAATCGTGAAAGAATCACAATTCGATTCGATTTTTTTTAACACCTCTAGTAGGTGATTTGTGTATCTAGAGAGGTTTTATAGAAATGTCATGTTCAGAACAGTAGAAGGACTTTCTGAATGATCTTCTTACTAGTTCGAGCTGAGTGCGCTCGTTTTACATTATTATCCATGGGTGGGGGGGTGTTGTAGGACCACTTTCAAACTCCCTGATGAATTCTGCGAGTCATTACCTCTGCCAAGCCGAAAGATTAGCTGAAAATTAATGGTGAAGCTTCTCCCCATTACACAAATACTTAAAGCTCATTAAATACGTCTAATTGCTTCCAGCAGGTTATGCTAAATTGATGTTTAACCCTTTTGCTGATGAGAAAGATACATCTTGCCACTAGGTTCATCTAACCAGCTGCCACAGAAGATTGAGCTTGTCTAAGCTAAAATGAGTTTTCCCGGGGGCCGGCGTTTTAGCGTCATACGGGTCTTCCCGAAGATGCTGATGCAGCTTGACGCGGGCTGGCTTCAGGAGAAGTCTAAATGCTGCAGAAAGTCATTTCGCAGTCGGCTGCGTTTAGGCGTCTGGAGTTTGGAGTCTGTGAAGGGTTTTGGGCAGCAATGTCACATCCCAACGTGTAGCAGGTCCATCTCCCCGAGACTCGGCTCTTCCTGCTGACATCAAATATTAACAACGTGTTCTGTGGACCCTGAAGCAGACAGACTCCCGGGAGCTCGGCAGCTCTTCCTTGTGGGTGCGTTCCCCGAGGGTACTAAAGGGAATTGGAAGGGCATCGTTCCAGGCGTTTTTGGTTTCCCAGCATTCTGTGCAGGGTGTGTGTTGGGGAGGCAGAAGAGATTGGCAGAGGGAGGAAAGATTAATGGGGAACTGGAGATGAAAGCGGACAAGTTCTGAAAAAAACGGCACTGGTTCTGTTATTTTGTGCACAAATACAAATACAGATGTAGATGCATAAAAATGCAGAAATGACATGCTTTGCGATGTGTGTGAGGGGTCGCGACTCTCACGTGGAACGCCATCACTTGCAAAAACGCTTCCATTCAGTCAAACCTTCCCCTTTATTACAGATAAAACTAAAAGGTTATGCTGATGAATAACAACAACCAGCGTTGTACTCATAATACAGCTATTTACTTGATATTTTTAGTGTTTATTCCAGACACACATCCATCTTATAGTTGTGACACGGCTCCGATCGGTGATGATTTTGCAAAAGGACAAAATCATAAATGAAATTCCCCCTCCATCTTACCGTCCTCAGCCTACTTTCTGCCTCAGACCGAATAGTTTTAATGCAACTCGCGCCGTTGCAGCTCACACACGTCACGGTCAACATCAGGAGTTTAGAACCTCCAGCGTCCTCGCAGCTGCTCCGTTACGCACGGTCACGCTGAACCTTGCACTCGGGTCAGACTTCATCAAGGTGAACATGCCGTTCGGCTCTCTGTACGTCATCTCTGTCTGTGGAGAAATAGGCCTGAGAACTTCCCCAACTGCACTCGCTCACCCTGTAAATCCCTGATGTAATATCTTCAAACCCCCGTCCGTCAAATCCGCTCATTAATTTAATCTAATTTCTATTCATTTTCCATAATCAGGCTCTAACCAGATATTATAGATTCTTATCTGTCATAATGAAACTGCCGCTGTCTCATTCTCTTTTGATTGCTTTCTACTGATGCCAGGCCACCTTTCTTTTTTCCCGCCTCTTTATCCAGGGTTTGACTCTCTAAGGAGAATCTCTGTGCGATTGTGTTAGTGGGATCTCTGACGTTTGGCTGCAGTCTGGGCCGTGTGTTTTTTTGGAAGAGCCAAGCGGATTTAAGCCCAGCCCTTCTGTTGTTTCTGTGTGGAAGCCCTCGTAGGCACGAATGCTGCCAAGCGCCGCTCCCAGATCCAGGAAGTGGGTTGTTTTGCTTTGCAGGGTGAGACCAGAGCCTTGGTCGTGTCTCGAACGTACTGCTAGCTGGCTGCGTCCCAAACGCACTACTAACCTGCACACAAGCCCGTATGAAGTGTTCTTGTCACTAATACACAAACAATAAGCTGAACTGCACAAAACTGAAAGCTGCAGAAGATGAGAAGAGCCAGTGTGTTCTATTTGGTACATACAGTAAGTAGTTTGCAAGGTTTAAATACATGTAGGACTGAGCGATACAGTCAGTATCACGATAAACTTAGTATTTTACTTTGATTATGATCAGTAAACATTTTTGGATAGTTGGATTTGCACTGTAAATATAACTATAACTATTAAAACGTATATAATTAAAATGTGTGTTTCTTTAAAAAAGAAAACTGAAGGAAACACAGATGTAGTGTCAGGCTGGACGAGAGTATGTTTTTAAGGGGACAAGTACACGAACACACACTGAGGAAGCTATTTTAGTTGTTTTTATTATTAACTTTTTTTTTTTAATAATTGAAATGTTTACCATGGCCAAGATTTTGTCAGTTAGAGGCATGCCAGTTTTGATAAATTTATGATTAATTGGCCAGCACTAAATCCAAGCTTTATTTTCACACCACTACAGCCTCTGTAAAGGTGCTTGCACGTCATTTATCAGTGTACAATTTTTATACAATTTTTCAAGTCTGAAAGCCCTTTCTGAACGCACAGCCGGGCCGACGTCTGAGCTGCAGTTTGCATTAGCTAGAATACAGGATGGAAAAGGTTGAGTAAACATAGAAACATGTGGCTGAGGAATGCATAGGATATGCACATACAGTACTGTGCAAAAGTTTTAGGCAGGTGTGAAAAAATGCTGTAAACAAAGAATGCTTTCAGAAATATAACTAATGATTGTTTATTTTTATCAATTTACAAAATGCAGTGAGCGAACAAAAGAAAAATCTAAATCAATCAATATTTGCTGTTACTACCTTTTGCCTTCAAACCAGCATCAATTCTTACAGGTACACTTGCACAAAGTCAGGGATTTTGTAGGATTATAGTCATTATATTATTTTGTAGGATTATAGGATTATAGATCTGTGGTTAGTTCTCCAAGATGTTTGGAACAACCTACCAGCCGAGTTCCTTCAAAAACTGTGTGCAAGTGTACCTAGAAGAATTGATGCTGTTTTGAAGGCAAAGGGTGGTCACACCAAATATTGATTTGATTTAGATTTCTCTTTTGTTCATTCACTGCATTTTGTTGATTGATGAAAATAAATGACTAACACTTCCATTTTTGAAAGCATTCTTTGTTTACAGCATTTTTTCACACCTGCCTAAAACTTTTGCACAGTACTGTATATGGTAGAGGAAAACATTTACACAAATCCAGCTTGAAAATTGATCAGTATCTTATCTTTCTCAGATAACATGTGACCAAACACATCGTGATGACGAAAGCAGTACGTAAACACTACAAAGTGTAAAGGGGAAACCAGACCAGTGATGTTGCAGACGGTCAGACTTTGAGTAAATGTACTCTGTGTGAAAATGCCCCAAGTCCCTACAGTGGAGTTAAAGAGCTTATAAATTCCACAGTTGTGATTATTAAGTAAGTGCTTCTAAAATTCTAGATTAGCTAAATTTCCAACTGCCAAATTAACTAATAACATTTACATTCACAGCATTTATTAAATGAGCTTATCCAGAGGGGCTTCCACTTCCTAATTACGGAGCTACTTTGGTTCAGGAGTGGGACGATGCATCAGTCTACATTGTTACATCAATTCAGTAATCAACAAACCCAAAGCATTGACCCAAAATGCAAACATTAAATGTGTCATTGAGCTCAGGAATGAAAATGTTTAAATGATGTTTTCAGTTGCTTTTTGTGGTTTTGATATGATCATAGAAGTGATTACACACAGATGTACATACACACTCCGGTCGCCCAGAGGAGGATGGAGTCCCCTTCTGAGTCTTAGTTCCTCTCAAGTTTCTTACTTCTAGAGGGAGCTTTTCCTTGCCACTGTTGTCCCAGACTTGCTCGTTGGGGGCTTGGGCCAGTTGCGCTTTGAGATAATGTTTGTAAATTTATTATATAAATAAAATTGAATTGAATTGCGTTAAATCAGAATGTTATCTGGCAGAAAAATGGGTTATGAGTTTAGGGTTTCAGCTATTACCGTATTTTTGTTTAACAGAAAATGTAACATTGGAAAATTTCATTTCATTTTGGTTTTGGTAACTGCTATTGGAAAAATCTTTCGGTTTTTGGTTTTAATTTGAAAAACGTACGACCCAGTGATTCTCAGATTCCTGTTCTGCTTCTAGGATGATAAGCACCAGGATGACTGCATAGCTTCCCAAAACTAACAGGAAGCAGCTCCATTGGGTCACGCGTGGTATCTTTAACTTGCAATATTTCACCGGGTTTATTCCCCGTGCTGCAAACCGAAAACACATTCCCGTGCCATAAGCTATATGTCTAGCTGACTAGTTGCCGTGTTGATGTTAAGGAATGTGTTTTTGTTGAGATTTGTGGTCTAGTGCGTGTGAGACCGCCGTGTCCCCGCTGACATCCACATTCTTCTCAGATACTTGTTTTAAATCCTCCTTTAATAGATGCAGTCTTCTGTCGTTTTAACGGGGGAAGCCAGTTAAGTGAATTTTATTTGTTGCCGGGTTTTGTGTGTGTTGCTCTTATGATTTTGAAGGTCGTTTTGACGCTCTGCTTTCCTCTCCTGTGATTTTTCTTGCAAAGCTCCATTCTTTATCCTGACAGAACCATTTCTGCTGTCGGTTCGCCTGCTGCCAGAGATCTGCTCTGCTCGTTCCTGCCCACTTTTCATCTCGGCATCTCCTCCTGTCGCTGCTGCACCACCCAGACCGCAGCAACCACACACACACACACACACGCATTCTGTTGATACTTTTCCCCACTGTCTGTTCCTGTACTATCCCCCCAAAAACATTCTACTGTGTTTATGTAAAACAAAAAACAACCTTTATTTAGATTTACCATGTTGGGAATCACGATGTTAGAGATTATCTGTTTGATTTTAATCTCATTTGCTGACTGACATTTTTTATGTTGCCAGACTGAAATTTTACGATCTTAGCTTAAAAAATGGGCCGTTACTCAAGGTGTGTCTGCTGTGGACGTGAACGTTCTGAATTTCGCTCTCGGACTAGTAGCTAGATTTAGGATGGGAGTGGTCAGCACAGGAAAGGAGGTCAGACCCTCTGCCTCTATTTCCTGCTGGGTTTGGAACTCGCGAGATGATGGATTGGAGCCAAATAACTATACTGTAGAGAGAGCGGCATGGTATATGGGGGAAAACGTTTTTGGATTCTTTAACGCCACAAGTGTTTGTTTCTCGAATTGTTTGTTTTTATTTAAAATTCTTGTCACATACAGTACGTAGATATACTGGTACAATGAGTGAAATTTAATCTGGTTTCTCTTAATTCTATGGTGTAATAAGTGGCGTTTGACTAGAGTGCTGCTAAAGCTACATTTTCAACACAGGTATATTAGTGTTGTAAAAAAAAAAGTGTTGGCATAAAAATGAGTGTTTTACTGTCAGTTGCGTACAAATATAGGTGAATTGTGGCGCCTTTGGTATGAGCATGCGTAGGCAGAGTTGAGCGTGCACAGACAAGATCCAAGACACAAGAAGGTCCACTAAATATACAAAAACTGTACGGTATTGTGATGTTGATATGAGATTTCGGTGATATCACACAGCTCTAATAATTGTAATTGAGGTTGAATGTCCCATTAATCGTGATCTTGATTTGAGCTCGTATCATCCAGCCTTGTGCTTTAGTCTAAAATAATGTGCTCCAGTGACTGTTGTCTTTCATTTGGATGTACAGTGAAGAGGAAGGAGGTTAATCTGCGTTCACTGACTTTTGGGTGATTTTATTCTCCTTGCCGGAAGAGAACACCGGGGATAAGGTCAAACGGAGAGGCGGCCAGCAGCCGGGGGCTTTATGAGCCGCTTGTTACTCATTTGTGTTGCAGTAATTGCAGATGGAGCGGGTTTCTGTCCAATCTGCAGTAAACCTCCGCTGCTGCCTTGAAGTAGCAGACAGGACCTGGTGTAATTGAAGACTTTCTCTTATGAGAGTGACAGTGTGATGAATGTGGAAGTGAAACTGGGACGCTATCACCACAACACACACACACACACACAGAGCTAGCCTGTCCTGCTTTAGGTCTGCTTCCCTTGAGTTTTCCCTATATGTGTGTTGGGGGTTGTATAGCAGTAAAGGTGTGTGCGTGCGTGTGTGAAGGGGCAGAGTAAGAGTAAAGGTAAAGCCCTGAGTACAGTGTTTGGCAGTTGCTAACTCTGATCCATATCTAATCGCCCTCTGTGTCAAGCACAAACCCCAGAGACTCTGCTTGTATGAGAGAGAGAGAGAGAGTGTGTGTGTGTGTGTGTGTGTGGGTGGGTGGGGGTGTGTGTGTGTGTGTGTTCACTGAGGGGGCGGGAGGGTATAGATCTTTACCGACCTTTGGCAGACCCCCAGAAAAGCGTCCCACAGTCCCCAAGCCTTCACTCTATTATTGTCCACTTGTGGGAGCCCTTCATCGATTAGTTCTCTCTCTCTCTGTCCCTCTCTTTTTCTCTTTCTCTCCCTCCCCCTCTCCTTCATGCCTGCACTTTCTTCTTCCACTTCACCCCACACCCCCCTCTCTCCCTCTCTCGCTCTCTCTCTCTCTCTCTCTCTCTCTCTCTTGCTTGCTTGCTCTTCCTCCACTGCCCCCTTGCTTTCTCCATCCTTCTTTTCTTTGCATGTTCTCTTTCTCCGCTTCTTTTCCTGCACTCACACAATACATAGTTGAAAAGTCCATCATATTCCATCTTGCAGCTTTGTGTTCTTCAGTCTGTCTCGCTTGCTTGCTGTTTCCACCTTGTCCCTCTTGCTCTTTCTCTCATGCTTGCTTGCTTGCTTATTCTTTCTACATCTATACTTTTTTTCTCTTTCTCTTCTTGCAAATGATCTTTCTGTTTCTTCCTTCCATCTCTCTCTTAGCTCTTGTGCCCTCTCTAGAACACAGAGAAAGAGAAGTCCATTGTATTCCACCTTACACTGACTTCATTCTCTATCTCTTTGTCTCGCTTTGTCTCTTTCTCATGCTATCTCTCCCTCTGTCTCACTCTATCTCGCCATTTGTCTCACTTTCTCTTCCTCTTTCTCACTCTATCTCTCCCTCTTTGTCTCATCCTCCCCCATGTCTCTCTCTTTTTCTCACTCTTTCTCTCTTTCTCTTGCTCTCTACTCTTACGCGCCATCTCTAGCATATATATGTCCATTGTATTCCGTCTTACACACACTTAGCTTCGTTCCAGTAATTGTTGTTTTGTCTGTATCTATCTGTCTCTTCCCCGCTCTTTCTCTTTTACTCACTTGCACAAACCTCTGTAAACTCCCCTCTCCCCTGTGTGTGTGTGTGTATGTGTGTTGAACTACACACTCACTGGTCCAGGCCGAGCTCTGAGCGGGGCTCGTGATGTGATTTGAGTAATCCGTGTTGCAGCGTTGGTGATTGATGTGTTGCTTGTGTGTGTCCTCGCGTCCCTCCTCCCTCTGGTCCTGATCCCTTACTTATAGACGTCCCTACAGCTCTACTGTCCTTTAGCTTAGCCTCGCTGTGTGTGTATCTGCTGGTCTGCTGAACATAAGTGGAGCAGCTTGAACGGGTGAAGGGTGAATGAGTTCCTCTAAACTTTCCCAAAGTTGCAGAACGTTCTTAAAGTAGGCAAGCAAAGTGACCGCATTGTCCCGAATCTGGGTCTACACAAAACTTGGAATTACTCTTAAAGTCGGATCTATTTAAGGTGGTGTGTGTGTGTGTGTGTGTGTGTGTGTTTTGGTTCCCGTGTTGTTGGAACCGAGACGTTTCCAGGCCATCGTGTCCTTGTTTTCCCTGCGCTCTCTGCAGGAAGAAAAGAAAGGAAAAGGGCAGAGCCGAAAAATACCGTCTGATCTCCCTGTCATTTCCCTTTCGGTAGGGAGGGTAAGAGTAGCCCAAACAACACTATCCGACGGTCTGGCCTCAAGTGTGTTCAGCTACACAATAACACAATACTTTATTATATTTTAATGCGTAGAAACGAATGATGTCATTGCAGAAGACTGCCCTCGTCATTAGAAAACCATTGTTTGTTCTCCCCACAGAGATGGCAGCTATCCGTAAGAAGCTGGTGATTGTGGGAGATGGAGCGTGTGGGAAGACCTGCCTCCTCATCGTCTTCAGTAAGGACCAGTTCCCGGAGGTGTACGTGCCCACCGTGTTCGAGAACTACATCGCTGACATTGAAGTGGATGGCAAACAGGTGAGTTATGACCCGAGGGCAGCTAGTTCAAAAGCCAATTTAATGACCTCTCAATAGCATTCATTTATTATTAGCAATATTACCCTCTTTGGTCAGAGTGGCCCTTTATAGTCTTTCATTTGAAACATGTGTCTCGGCAGTATGGCAAGCTACTACTCTCAGGGTGCGTGTGTTCGTGCGTGTGTTCAATACCCGTCACTCGTTAAATCAGGACAGTTTTTCACTCTCAATATCCCATGCCTTTACTAAGAGCCATAACATGAAAGTCGATGTTCTCCAGTAACTACACTGACCCAACCTCTTCAGCAGTCTGTTCAGTTTGGGTTCATCTTTCAACCGGAGAAGACGAGACAAGACAGTGCAGTCAACTTTGACCCCAGTCAGGCTCTGCATGTTGTAGCAGGACCACCTAAACGAGAGCACAGTTGTCATCAGATTTCACAACCCGCTGCCCACTAAAGGGACACTAGCCCTAAGCACCAGATATGAACACTCATGCGCACGTCACACAGAATGGCCTACAGCTACAACTCATGTTCATTCTATGCCATTAACTTTAATGATATATCTGACTACACTGATTCAATGATAAACAAACCTACGGGTCATATGTGCAACGTCCAGCATTTGAACGGGAAAGTTATTTACTTATGCTTTTCACTGCGGTACGCGTCTGGTGAATGACAGTGGTTTCCTCGGTCGGTCAGAGGTAATAATATGAAACCAGAAAGTACAAAAAAGGAAAACTAATAGGTTTAATAATAGTATTAGTGTCTGTTTTATTTATTTATTTATTTTTCAAAATCAGAATCGTGTGGAGAATGCTGAAATATAGTGTCCTGTCTCAGTTTGATACTGGTGAAAAATGAGTGACAACACGTTCATCAAAAGTCAGAACAAACCTGATGAGACAAATGCTCAATGACACCAGCCTCTGCCAGCCGGCATTACGGTTAGTTTGCATTAGCGGGCTAACTTGATGAGGTAAACTTACTATAACGGTACACTTATGTTGGCTCAAACGTACTTTTACGGTGGAAAAAAGCCAGCTAGGATTAGTTAAGGTGTGCGTCAAACGTAAATCAGAAGAAATATTTCAAAAAGTTACCAGAGATATGGTTTTCTATCAACCCACACAAATCATGTAACGTTAGCTGAGGTAATTTAGCTAGCCGATAACAACTTAACCTCATAGTTGTCACTGTAAGACAAGGAATATAACCCAAAACCTTTGTCCAGTCTGTGGTCTGGTGTTGTTGACCACTTGCAGATCCGGTGGACATCAGATACAGAGATGCGGGAGAGCTCCTGCAGACATCTGCTGTAAAACATCATTTGAAATGTCCCTTGCCCGGAGATGTCAAGCTGCTGTGGGCTGTAACTCAGAAATAAAAATGGCAAATGATATTTTAGTTGCTGTTTATGATTTAATGTGAAGGGAAGTTATTGTGTTAAATCAGAATATGATACCGTCGCACATTAATCACTGACCGCTGAATTGAATCATGTCGTTGTGGTATCTGCAGACATCGAGTCGTCAGCCATATCAAGTTGTGATCAACGTTCTTGGTTTTGGTTGTCAGTTGGATGCCTACTCAAGCACAGATGGATGAACGTGACCACGTTTGTTTGGATGGTTCTAACTCAGTAGCTCGAGCTACAAACGTGCTACAACACTGGATGGAAACACAATTTCACCAGTTTCAGCTTGTGATTTCCAGCTTCAGAAAGACAAAATTACAGACTTTTAAATGTCACCTCAGTTCTCACTCGACATGTTTGCTTGTGGGAAGGTGGCAGTATAATAAAGAGAGAGTAAGTGTGCAGGGATTTGTGATTTCGCCAAGTTCACTCTTTTCTGGATCAGTAGCCACACAGACATTGGCTCACTTTAGTTTTCTCTCAGTGTGGCTTTGTGAGGAACAGAGACATCATACCTGGATTCTGAAACTGTGTTTGAGGGACAGGTTTTAGATGATTGTGATATAAAGACAATGGCTTGTTTGCATTAGGGGTGGAACAGTTCATAAAAAAAACACGGCCGTTTGGCATTAGGCACGTCATTGTGACTTAGATTAATGCTGGGAGCAATTTTTATGCAGTAAATGGAGAAACATTGCTGAGTTCAAAATGCTTTTCATTTATTTGGCTTTTTAAAAAAAAAAAAAAGTTTGCATTAAATTCTTGCTTTAGAACAAATGAAGAGTTTGGTTCCAAAATGCTATAAATCCACAATTGTTAAATTAAGAAAAAACTGGTTGCATGAAAACCACTATTTTCAGTTTCAATCTCCATGAATAACAAAAATATCAATTCCATATTTAGATTTTTAAACATTTATTAAACAAACAGATATTATTTTTGTCCAGAATGCTATATATCCACGACACGTTTTTTACAGTAAAACATTAGAAATAAAAGCTAATTTACTGTATGAAAATGAGCAAAATATAACTATAACCGACACAAGCGAACCAAACGGGACGGATTATTTTCATGAACCGTTCCATCCCTAGTTTGTATGTGAGGACCAGTCTCCATGAAGTGAAAATGGTTTCATACAAACATTCCATGTTTTATTAATAGTTTCCTGCACATGTACACAGGCGAGATTAATATCCGTCTAGAGGATAGAGGTAGAAGGAAAAACGTTTAAAGATTTTACATTGGCGGCCTATGGGGTATTGCTTATGGTCTTTGCCACAGACAGAAATACGTAGGAAGTGACTGAATTTTTGAACAGATGCAAATGCCCAAGCAGCTGTCCACTACTGACCTTCACCGTCCAGTTACACTGTTGGCCCTGGAGGAAGACTCTTAATCCCTCACTGGTCCAGGGGCAATGGATAAATATGCTGACCCTGCACTGTGACGCCATCTTCGCTGCCTGTCAGTGCGTCTCTGTGGCTGAGATTTTGCATCTTGATTTTCTTCTTCCTCAGACTTTCCAACACTGTAGTGTAGTAGTGACTGGGTCAGTGGTCAGATTTCCTCTTTTTTTAATTTGGTCTGGTGGTGAACTTCCTGTATGAGGAAGCCAGAGTTTCGCCCTGGGAGGAAATTGTTGGCTCTGTTATTGTTACTGCTGTTAGTGGCAGTACACAGTTTTCTTCTGATTCTTAGTGTTTCATTTGACTTCTTTTGGTTTAATTGACATTTTGCACTTTCAATTTTTATATGACATTTTAGGTATTTTAATCTGTAGATCATTAGTTTACTAGTTTTTCTCATTAAAAGCAAAACACAATATTCTTTCCAATATTCATATTCAAAACTAAGTATTTAAAAAAGTACCATTTTACACTCAATTTTTTATTGTAGTGTGACCCAAAAATATATGTATATGAATACACCTTCTTCTTCTTCTTTTTTTTTTTTTACTGTGCATAAGAATGGATGCAAGTTTTTGGGTTTTGGTTTGTGGTTTTAATGTAAAAATGAATTGTTTGTATGACTAACAGATGTATTTCACTTTACATCATTATTATTGATCATTTTTAACACGGCACGGCACACAGGGCACCAGGTCAGTAGTGTTCCAGAATATTTCTGCCAATTATGGGGCATTTTCCCAACCTTACACTGACAGTACCTTTGCCCCAGAAATGTGGTGGTTCATTATTAGACCCTGCCTTTAGAATTTTGGAAACGCCAGAAGCCCGTCAGATGGTCAGTGGGCTGGTTGGCTGGCTGAAGTTCTCACTACAGGGCAGGGGGTGTGAGTTTGTACTGCAACACTGTTTAATAACTGGTGGAAGCTTTTACCAAAATTTGACACTTTTCAGGGTTAAAGTGGCCAGTTTCTTGAGCTTACGTCAGCTAGTCGGCCATTAGGTAGAATTAAAACTTTGAAAAATTGCATGGCTTCGAGTCAGCGATTTGCAGACAACCACTGAGCCTTGTGCAGGGTGAACTGTAATAATGTGGATGGAAAACGTGAGAAGAGTAGTCAGCCTATGGAGAGCAAATTCTGCTGGTTTTAGTAAGGAGGGCGTCTCATTCTGTCTATACCATCTAAATATACCTGAGCCCTCTACTGTAATATTCACTCTCCTGCAACTCTGAGTAATAAGATCACCCTGAAATATACTGACCGAGCTCTGACCCGCACTGGCCAGTCAGACACCACAGAGCACAGAGGGATATGTTCTAGGGCTGAACAATTAATAGAAAGTTAATCAAAACAGACATTTAATCAGCCTTTAATTAGTGTAATCCTGTCCATGACAGTTATTTCAATTATTATTCAAATTCTGTTAAAGCCTTTAAAAAATATTTCAATTCTCTCCTCTGTGTGTTTAAGTACCGACCCCTTAAAAACATACTACCTTGTTTGTTGTCACGTGACTCCGTCCTGTTTGCCACTACATCTCTGTGTGTTTCCTGCAATTATTCTAAAATCGCCAAGATATGCACTCTTTCGGGAGAACAAAACATGTTCCAGCTTCAATAGTTCAGCAAATTTTCCAGTGTAGACTTGGCAGCGAACTCTGAGGCCAAAAAGTTCTCAGCATGTAATTCAAGTATATTGAATTACATTTGCATTTACAGCATTTAGCATACTTTCATATCCAGAGGCACTTCCGTTTTCCTAGTTTCAGAGACAGTTTCACTCAAGCAACTTGGGGTTAAGCGTCATGCTCAGGGACCCAGTTGTGCTGGTGGTGGGATTTGAACCCACAACCTCTTGGTATCCTAACAACTAAACCACAACAGGACAATTAATCGTGATATTGATTTTGCGTCGTATTGCCCAACCCTAATGCATACTGCGTACGGTGCCTCGCATGACCTTTGCTGAAGAAGCTGGTTTTGTTTTGGAGCAACTTGTACCGTTCCAGCACGTCTGTCGATCCATTTGCAACAAAGCTTGGAAAGATCTTTGTTTAAAAACTTCTTAGAGAGTGCTTTAAGGCGTGCTCTGCTTAAACAATCCCAAATGTGACCTGAAATAAAAGCAGTAAATGAAAATAAGAGATTTCAGCACATTCTACTCTTCACTAAACTTGCCGTGGCCAAACGTAATAACGTTGCTAGAAAGCCGAAGGGAAGTTCACCCAAATACGCAGCTGTGACAGCGAAAACCTGTAGGACGAATTACCACAAAATGTACTCTTATTGATCCGATTTTAGCAGCAAAGTCCAACCGATACATCAGTACACCGATATTATCAACCAATATGATAAAATTGGTATCAATGTTTGTGATGTTTATAAATGACATTTTTCACAGTAACGGAAGTGGAGGATCCGTACACGGTTATGTCATGCATTAAAAAGAAAAAAAAAAAAAAGAAACATATTGCTGATAAAAAATTACTGTTTAAGAACCTCAAATATTTAGTATTCTTGCTGCTCATTTCCCAATACAAAGGGTGCAAAATGAAAACTGTAGCCCTGAATTTTTATGTATCAGCCAGCATGTGAACACTGAATGCTGAAACCCAGCAACCGCATGCTAGCACACAGTCCTGTTTTAGAGAAATGCGGTGATATTTAGAGTGCTGCAGAAACCTCAACACCCACACATGGCAGACAGAGTACATGAGCATTGTCGCAGTTAAACAGCATCCAGGCGTCTTACTGCTACAAACTAAACCCTACATCAACATGTTAATTGAGTTTATTACACTAGTTGAAGATGTAGTAGTAATAGTTTTAAAGCACTAATATCAACTCTGATAAGTTTAACGTATTTAAATGTAACTAGTTTTGTAGCAGTGAATCATTTAAATTTTAATTTCTGTCCCCATTCGCTTTTCTGTCACCCTGCTGGACATTTGCCTGGTCTTTGTGACTTTGTGAGGACATGTCTTGATGAATTTTTAATACTTTAATACAGACAAAGGTTATATTATTAAAAAAAGATTTGCTTTTGGTTACTGAGGTTAACGTTTATGGTTAGGGTTAACTCTAGTGTTATCTAGTAATTACAAGAGTTAGTGCGAGACAAATGGGTGTGTTATCATTCCTTCATTTCCGTGTCCCAATCGGGGTCGCATGGGGACCGGAGCCTATCCTGGGAACTTACGGGCGCAAGGCTGGGATCAACCCTGGGCAGGCGCCAACACACCGCAGGGTACACACACTCGCACATTCACACCTTACAGAGCCAATTTAGAGTCACCAATTAACCTATAGTGCATGCTTTTGGACTGTGGGAGGAAACCGGAGGAAAGCCACATGAACACGGGGAGAGCATGCAAACTCCGCACAGAAAGGCCCTATGGCTGACCCCAGGGTTGGAACCCAGAAACGTCTAGAAGCGCTAGCCACTGCGCTGACGTGCCGCCCGTGTGTGTTATTAATTATTTCAAAAAGATTTTGTTATAATCCTCTTGTACACACCCACTTGAGTGGAAAACTATCCATCCTGGTATATTATTGAACGTTAAAAGCAGAATAAAAAGTCTAGCGTATATTGATTGTCATTTAAAAAAGATTTTCATATAAAGGCTACACAGGACTTACATTTTAGATTCTACTGTAATGTGATTTATGTTTGACTCCATATTCGAGTCTGCTGGAATGGAGGCCACTGAGCAGCAGCGGTAGAGATAAGGAGATCCTTCATAGTTATTTAAAGAAATGAGGAGTGAAGGTGTAAGTCATGTAAAAGTATAGTAATTTATCCCTCTCCCTCTCTCTCTCTCTCTCCCTCTCTCCCCCCGTCCCTGCAGGTTGAGCTGGCCTTGTGGGACACGGCGGGGCAGGAGGACTATGACAGGCTGAGGCCGCTGTCGTACCCCGACACAGACGTCATCCTCATGTGTTTCTCCATAGACAGCCCTGACAGTTTAGGTACATCACAATTACCGTCCGTCTCGCCTCTACACCGTGTTTTCAGTCCAGCGTAGCGCTTTGCTGATGTTCTCGTTCCGCACCGAGACGTGTTAATATCATTCATAATAACGCATCAGCCGGTAACGAGACAAAAAAAGCTGCTGCCATTAAGCCATGGCAGGAAATCTTCATTAAGCTCTGTGGCGGTGGGGACAAATCTTTGGAGACGTGATTTGTCTTTATATGTAGATGTGCTTCATGTGTCCTCTCTCTTGACTCTCTCTGTCTCATTTGCCTTTTCTCTCCATCCTTCTTTCTTGTTTTATGATTGCACACTCTCTCTATCTAACTCTCTCCCGTACGTCTCCCCGCGTCTTTTTCTGCTCTGCGCACTGTGGAAGATAGTTTTAAGCGGTTGTTTTTCAAGCTGCACGGCTACTTATGTCTCAGCTCCAGCCAGGCTACAGTTTTAATATCGTAGTTAGCTTCACCACAAACTACAGAGGAAAAGTAATTAACTACGTCCAAGCTGTTTCAAGGCCACAGATGCCTGCTTCCATCTTTGTCACGCTGAACTCCATCCAGCTGACAAAAGCATGTTGTGATGCAATGAATGTCCCTCCCTCTTTTGTTCTTATTTTTCTCTCTCTCTCCTTCTCATTCTGTCTCTCTTTCCCCTTCATTCTCTCTCCTCTCATTTTTTGTCTTTCCTTCCCTCATTCTCTCTCTCGCACTCACTCTCATTCTCCCTCCCCTCCACTCTATCTCTTTCTTTCTCATTTCTCATTCTTTCTCATCCCTCTCTCCTTCTCTCTCTCTCACTGTCTCTCTCTCCCTCATTTTCCCTCTCATTGGTTCTCTCTCATTTTTCGTCTTTCCTCCCCTTATTCTCTCTCTCTCGCTCTCTTCCTGTCTCTCTCTCTCTCTCTTCTCTCCTCTCATTTTTCGTCTTTTCTTCCCTCATTTTCTCTCTCTCTCTCTCTCTCTCTCTCTCCCCCCCTCTCTTCCTGTCTCTCTCTCCCTCTCATTCTGTCTCCTCTCATTTTTCATCTTTCCTTCTCTCATTCTGTCTCGCTGTCATTCTCCCTCCCTTTCACTCTCTCCTTTTTTCTGATTCTGCCCCTCTCTCTCTCTCTCTCTCTCTCTCTCTCTCTTTCTCCCTCCCTCCACTCTCTCCCTTTTTCTCTCATTCTCCCTCTCATTCGTTCTCTCTCCTTCTCTCATTCTTTGTCTCTCCTTCCATCATTTTCTTTCTTTCTCTCTCTCTCTCTCTCTCTCTCTCTCTCTCTTTTTGTCTCATTCTCCCTCTCTGTCCATTTTTTTCATTCTCCCTTTTCCTCCTGTCCTCTTTATCTCTCGCTCTCTAATTTGTTTGCTTACTGGCACTCCCCTGTGTGTGTGTGTGTGTGTGTGTTGGATCAGGCCGTTGTAGTAAAGTTGTGCATGTAACACACAGAGAACATTCCAGAGAAGTGGACTCCGGAGGTGAAGCATTTCTGCCCCAACGTCCCCATCATCCTGGTGGGCAACAAGAAGGACCTGCGCAACGACGATCACACACGCCGGGAGCTGGCCAAGATGAAGCAGGTGTGTGTGTGTTTGTGTGTCGTCATGACAGCGGCAGGCAACTTCCTGACGCTCTCTTTGTTGACCTTTCCTGCCTTACAACACACACTAGGAAGTAAAGATGCAGCTGTTTCCTGCTCAGGCAGCACTTCTCTTTATAAGAGTAATACACATTTCACCGTGTGTGTGTTGTGTAGGAACCAGTGAAGCCGGAGGAAGGCAGAGACATGGCTAACAGGATCAGCGCCTTCGGCTATCTGGAGTGTTCGGCCAAAACTAAAGAGGGAGTTCGGGAGGTGTTTGAGATGGCCACCAGGGCGGCGCTGCAGGTGCGCAAGCGCAAGAAGAGAGGCGGCTGCCTGCTCCTATGAGCCCCTGCCACACACGTGCACACACACATAAACACACACACACGTACACTTCTGCCAACCGCTGACACAGTGCTCCAGGAAAACGAAAAGAAACCCTTTTACCGCAAGCCGACGTCATCGCCGTACTGTATTACTACATTTCACGCAAGCCTGACGTGCGCGAGCGAGACTGACCAGACCTGTTTATAGAGAATCCCAGATCTTGTAACGCTTCAGTACGCATCCAGACCTGTTCCGCCCTCGCTCTGACTTTTTCCTCTCCCTCTACCAGCAACATATCTTCCTGCGTTCGGGAGAAAGATTTGATCAACTTGATTTTGTATGTATTTGTACATAAATCTTAGTCTCCTCTTTCTCTCCTCTCTCCTACACTCTCTCTGTCTGTTTTTCTCTCCATTCCATGTTGTATTCAGGCATTGCTTCTTAACCGTTTGTTTACTTCCTGGGTTGAAGCCTGACCGGCAAAACCTGCTAACTTTGGAAAAAGAAAATGATCAAGAATACAGTTATTATTCATTAAAACCCTCCTGCGTCCTGGTGTCTTGTGTGTGTCGGCGACTCGCTGTAATTTTTTTTTAATATGTTTATTTATTTCGAGTCATGCCTCTGGCTAAAGATGAAGAAAGTCGGCAGTGGAAGGTAAGCTGAATGAAGTGTGGTTGGGTGGTGTGAAATTGAGTTAACATGGAGCGCTAACTGAATTAGCTCCTTCAGCTTGTCAATCTCCCCCTTACACCGTGTGTGTGTGTGTGTGGGGGAATGTAAAGTGAGACTGTGACACTGTCTAAAGATGGATGAAAGTGCCTTAGACACAGTTAGTACTTATTCACCGTTGCCATGTTCACACCACGCAGTTGTGAAAGTTTACTACCAGAGTCAATAGAGCACGTCTCAATGCTTAATGGTACTTAAGTGAGTGATTGTCATTGTGAACGCAGCACAGCACACAAAGCACCACAACCAAATGTGACCTTTGCACTTGACCCATCTGCGAAGGAGCAGTTAGCAGCTTTTTGGGGGGAGCAGTGCTTAGGGCATAGATGTCAAACTCAGGTGTAATTATATTTGGCCCGCGAGATAATACCAAATGTGACTGCATGGCAAAACACGTCGCTTGTCGCAAATGTTCAAAATTGAGTTATGTTTTCATGAAACGGCATAAATCAGCCTTCAAAACCTCCTATATCTAATGAATTGGACGACATATGACTGAGATATCAACATTCAAAGGAGTCGGGTTTCTCCTGTCACGCCAAGTGAGAAACGGAGAAATCTGCCTTTGAAGTTGACTATCGACGTAGCACTCACAGACGCTTGGTGCGGTCGCGGCTATGTTTGTATTTACGGTAGCCTACGCTGCATTCACAGGCACACGGATAGCCTACCTGCGTTAGGTTAACTGAACTCGGGAGACGAAGATGGATTCCGGAGAAATATCTTCACGCTAGTCAACCAGTGGATTTACTGTAAATATCGAAGTAGAGCGGTCAAAACACAAACTTTTAACATTCTGCTGGAATTGAATTCCTCACCTCAAGAAAGTCACGTGTTTAGGGTGGAAAGGGTAAGTTTTTCAGCGAAATTTATTCACAACAGTACAGTATAGACCTTCCACTGTTTCAAAACACTAAAAACAAAAAATCCAAAATTTTACCCGATGCAACATAAACGGTTGTTTTTCTCGGGAACCTCTGTTGCGACAAGCGACTGGTTTTGCCGTGGAGGGTCACAAATATCTACTAGAGCTGGCCCGCCGGTAGACGGCGCATGCACCGCTATTACTACAAATCCCAGAATGCTCTGCTGGTGCGTTGGCACGTCAGTCAGGACCCACAAGCGCCCCCTCTTCTGTTGACATTCAAGCAACCTCATGCTGCCAGTCGCATTGAGCTACCCCTCCCAAAAACGGCCAAATGAAAGGTGAAAAAGAGGAGCTTTCAAGACGCGTGGGAGGCAGAATGTTTCCATATGAAAAGGTTCATCGTTATATGTGAAGAGAAGGAAAAACTTCCTCGATTGTAGACGTTTTTTCAATAAATATCAAAGCTGGTCTGCGACTTTGTCCAAGATTTTAATTTTGGCCCACTGCGTATTTGAGTTTGACACCACTGGCTTAGGAGATGGTAGTTTATTCTTGGACTTGAACCTGTGACCCTCCGATCAAGGGGCTGACACTCTAACCGTTACACTTTATTACATTTGTATTTAAGTTTACACCATTTAGCAAACGCTCTTATCTTCAGTGACTACTCTTTTCCAAGAGTCTTGCTCAGGGGCACAGTGATGGTAGTACTGGATGTAAATTCAAATTCAAATTTATTTATATAGCGCTCTTAACAACGGTCATTGTCATAAAGCACTTTACATATAACCGGCCTAATGAGCTTAATATTAATTCAGCAGCTTCTAGTTAAACATCTAGTTATCTAATAGACAAGATTTTTTTTTTTTGTCATTTTCTTGAGACAACTCATTTTCACAGAAAATTACAATTTCTCTTGTACATAATGAAAGAACTGCCCTGCGGTGTGTTGGCGCCTGCCCAGGGCTGGTCCCCGCCTTGCACCCGAAAGTTGCCGGGATAGGTTCCGGTTCCCCCGTGACCCCGGGTGGAATTATAGCGGTTCGGAAAATGAATGAATGAATGAAAGAACTTTTCTCCAGGTCACTAGTTACTTTTGTAGTTGTCTGAGCCACTTTCTCAATTATGATTATTATATGATCATAATAATGATCATATAATAAATATGATGATTATATGATTATTGTCCAGCACCTACAGCTGTTTTAGTTTGTGATTATCAGAGTAATGCGCGGCACAGTGAGAAGGTCCTGGGCAAGGCAAGTTTATTTATAGAGCACATTATCATAAGGGTCATTCAATGTGCTTTACAGAAACAATGTTAAAATGTTAAAATTAAAGATAAAAAGAAAGAATAATGAGAAAAGAAGTAAAAAATTAAAGATAAAAAAGAAATAGAAATAAAACGATTAAAAGTGCTATAAAATATTTTAAAATCAGTCACAGTCAACAGCTCAGCACTCGAGTGTGGGAAAAGCAGCAGAGAAAAGTGCAGTCTTTAGCATCCGTTTAAAAATTGTCATAGTTGGGGCAGATCTGACATTAATGGGCAGTTGGTTCCAGCATTGGGCAGCATAGTGGCAAAACGCCATTTCACCGTGTTTAGTTTCAATTCTTTTCACCACCAGCTGACCTGAACCTGCAGATCTTGGGGACCTACCAGAAGTGTAAACATCAAACATATCAGAGATGTAATTAGGGCCCGACCCGTTTAGTAACTTGTACAGAATTAGTAGTGTTTTAAAATCAATTCTGTACTGAACTGGAAGCCAATTCAAGGACCTGAGAATTGGCGTGATGTGATCTCTTTTCTTAGTTCTGGTTAGAACTCTAGCAGCTGCATTTTGAATGAGCTGGAGCTGTCTAATCGACTTTTTAGGAATCCCTGCGAGAAGAGCATTACAGTAATCAACCCTGCAGGAGATAAAGGCATGTATAGGTTTTTCAAGGTCTTGATGGGACACAAGATCTCTGACTTTAGCTATGTTTTTAAGATGCCAGAATGCTGATTTTGATATTGACTTAATATGTTCACTGAAGTCAAGATCTCCATCCATGATTACACCAAGATTTTTAACATGCTTTGTTGTTTTACGGGCTCTACATTCTAAGTAGGTGCTTAGATTTGATCTTCCCTTTTTGTTTCCAAACAAGATTATTTCTGTTTTTCTATTCCTGTCTCCAAACTCATGTTCTTTTATATAAATTCACTCCCATTACCATGACCAACACACGAATAATATAAGAAGACATCAGCATCGACCTGCTCACTGAAGCTGCTCCACAACATTGTTGAGGCAGTTGGTGGTGTAACAGTTAGCAGAGTTGGTGCCGTGATCGGCAGGTCGCAGGTTCAAGTACCGGACCAGCAAAGATACTACTGAAGTACTCATGAGCAAGTAACCGTCCCCAAGCACGGTTCAGTTGCCAAAAAGCTGCCCACTGCTCCTGCATGGATGGGTCAAATGCAGAGGTCACCTTTAGCTGAAGGGCACTGTTCGCTGTGCTGTGTTCACAATGACAATCACTCACATATTTATGTGCCATATAGACTGGGCTTTAGCTCTGCCATTTAATGTTACTTGGATTAAAGCCTGACTGAATTATTATTTATTTATTAAGTTATGAAGTTATTAAAAGTTACAATATAAAGTTTTTAAAAATGTATATTAATAAATTTATATTTTTTGCAGAAGGAAAAATTTATGTTTAATTATTTGTTCTGAGAGATTTTCCTGATATCATATAATGCAATTAAGAGTGAGTATATTTTAGTTACATTTACATAATCTAGCAGGTCCTACTACCTGGAGAGAATCCCATTTCCTAATCACATGGAGTCTCTGGAGAAAAAATGGGGTTAAGGGTCTTACACAGGGGTCTAACAGTGGTTTTAGATCAGTCTGGGATTTAAGAGACGGCTGCCCCCACAGCACTATTACAGATCTGTTACTTTTTCACAGTTTTATTCTAAGTAGACGTGTTTGTTTTCCCACCGTTCTGTGTCAGCCTGTCTTGGATTAACTACATAACGGCAACACTTATAGTTGAAGAGTCCATCTCCTATCTCATTGTCTATTTCATCTTCACTTATTACACGTTGTAACATTGTAAACTAAGTAAAATCATCTGATAATTACAGCAGGACCACTTATCAGTTGGCATAAAGTGAAAGTGTGTGATTGTCATTGTGAACACAGCACAGTGCACCAACATGAAATGTGTCCTCTCCATTTGACTCATTCATGAAGGAGCAGTGCTTGGGGACGATACCTTTCGACCAGGGGCGAATGCTCTAACCGTTATAACCAGGTCATTTTGAGTTACATCAGCATCAACACGGTTCCCTGAGCTTTTTTGATCTTTTAACTGTTAGTTAACTTTGTCAAACTGTATTTTGTGTGTGTGTGTGTGTGTGTGTTACACATGAGCTTAATGCTGCACTCACTTGCAGTGCTCTAAACAACCAGAAGAGGGAGACATGGTGCTCCTCTGTTTAAAAACTGATTTTTACTTGGCCATTATACCATTTCTTGTAAAGTGATAGATAAATTAATCCATCAGGAGTTACTTTACATTCTCAAGATGAGGTACAGTCTTCCCTGAAATATGTGGGTCTGATAAAAAAAGAAGAAGATCCTTTTAACCATTCAATCTAAATGCTGGAAATTGAATGAGGTCTTGGTGGTATAGAGGGCCGACTGAGCCTCCAAAAATGAGTGCCTTTCTAAGAGAACAGAGGAGTTCAGGATTACCCAGATGGAAAGAGGAAACGTGGCAGTTGAACAGGGCAGTGAAAGATATTTTGGACTAAACACTGGCGCTGCTCTGTTTTCTTCTCCTTTGTTCCATGAGCTCACTGATCATCTTGGTTAACCTCCTTCTCATTACAGACTCCGTGTACTGCCTTTTTAATCCACTAGAGGGCAATGAAGGCTTTTCTAGTAATGTTGTTGGACAAACTTCATCAGTGGTTAATAGTTGATGTTCAGTCTACACAGAAATCTAAAATATAATTCCATCCATGGTGTTTTATGGTTAACAGTTTCAGACTTATATTATTGATATATGTTCTTGTGTATATGATTATCATGAAATCATTAAATGACCATGACAGTGAAGATCATCTGATCTCTGTAATGCTCCAGGTAAAAGTTAAACATTCTCTTGTCAGGTTATGTACATGACAGAAGTGATTCTCCTGATTGAATCCAGTAGTTTTCCACATAAAAAAGGACATTTTGTTCTGGGGAAATGTATTTCGTTAATGCCTTATGTACTTTCAGTAAATGTTTATTCATCATGACTTCTCTACAAGTACACCATTCTTACTGAACAGTGCAAGTTTAGGCCAGTTGCAGTAGAGAGAACAGTCTCAGTTATGAGTGTTATTATTCACACTATATGTTGAAAGTAGTGGCCTGTTTGCAGCACTTTGACCACAAATGCCTGATTCATGTCACCTTCTGATCAACTGATGTTGAGTTGTGTCATTTTACTTCAGCTCACTGAAACACTTATGTGAGCTGTAATCTGAGGAACTAGCTGTAATCTGAGGCGGTAATCTAGAAACTATTGACAAGGCACACATATTAACCAATTATTTATTCAGGTGAACATCTCATGAAATCAGAGTGAGAAGAGGAAACGCTGTCATCATGTCATGTGTTCCTCCAGTTATTGAAAGGACTATGTTGGGTTGTTTAAGCTGGACATCGGGGCATGATTTTATTATTCCACAGGTGTCCCAAAACAGTAACATCTTAAAACACGTAAAAGCAAAATGACATGAGGAAATGAATACACGTGGGTTTCCTCCAGGTGCTCCGGTTTCCTCCCACAGTCCAAAGGCATGCACTATAGGTTAACTGGCACCTCTAAATTGGGCCCATAAGGTGTGAATGGGAATGTGAGTGTGTGTGCCCTGTGGTGTGTTGGCGCCTGCCCAGGGTTAGTCCCCGCCTTGCGCCTGTAAATTCCCGGTATAGGCTCCGGTCCCCGCGACCCCAGTTGGGATTAAGCGGTTCAGATAACAGGACAGTTTTCTGAAATGCTGATTCCTGCTGATTTATTGCCAACTTTATCTTCATTTATGACTACAGAACTTCTCTTTAGTGGCCAGCTGCAAGGAGATTTTAAAGCTGTCATCATCCGACAGAGGCAGGTACTGAACGGTGGAGTATGTTGAAGAAACTTCTCCTACAGGTGCACTGTGTACTGGAAATGTCTCATAATAAATCAGACAAAGATGCTCCTTCACAAGGGAAACAGTGAGAGAAATGTCACCCACATAGTTCGCATGACAGTACTAGTTCAAATTAAGTTAAAATATTAAGTTTAATTAAGTTAAAATATCAAACAGCTGCAAATTGCGTTTTTCTCTGCAGTACCTCGTCTGATGATGGAGAAACAGCAGGTTGTTTTAAAGCTGAAAAACATCAACATTACTTATAGATCACAAAGCTACACACTGACCGTATCTGTATCTTGTGGATTATTGTACCTACATGTGAGGAGTGTGTTAAATGGACTTATGTAGAGAAGCGAAAGAAGCACAGAACACAGCAGTAGGACAAAAAGCCCCCCATAAACCACAGGAAGCTCTGCTGGAAGTAGATAAAATTGTGGATTTGAAAAATGTCTCAGTAAATTAAAGTATATATAGATTAAATTAGCTGAGTCCCTGAAAATATTAACATGTATATATTTAAAAATAATAATGCATTCATTTGCCTTTCCCTCGATTAAACAAATTAACCTCTTTTACTGCTGAGCCAACAGATTAGTGGTAGTACACTGTGTCATTTCTTGTGCTAAACCTTGTCTGGTGACGAAGGATTTACAACTTCAACAATGTTCACGTTTACAAAGTTAATACAGATTTATTGTGAGTGGCTCAATTAAAGTCTTACATATGGCTCAGATTTAAAAGGGTTAATTAAAGGTCAATGTCGTCCACTCCTAGAGCTATAGTAGGGGAAAAAGAATGTTCAATGCAATAAGGTATTTACCAGGAAATGCTTTTGATGCGTTGTTACAAGAAAAATGAAAAGAGTTCATAGCATAAATAGATATGTACAAAAATAATCATTTTCTAGCTAAACTGCTTGGGGCAGTTGGTGGTGTAACGGTAGGCTGTTCGCCCGTGATCAGAAGGTCGCAGGCTCGAATGCAGGGCTGGTAAAGTTACTGCTAAGGTTCTCATGAGCAAGGTACCATCCCCAAGCACTGCTCCCCAGGCACTGCCCATGTTAGCTGACCTCTGCTCCTGCATGGATGGGTCGAATGCAGAGTTCACGTTTCATTGTGGTGCACTGTGTGCTGTGCGGTTGTGTGTACACAATAACAAATAATCACGCACTTTTAAAGTTTAATTGGCTGGGTTTATGGCTATGTTCTTCTTCTGTTACTTTACCATGTGCAAAACAATGACTTCCAGGGTACTTATTTTAAAACAATATAAAAAATAAAAATGTTTAAAAAATAACTAAGTAGATAAGTCATGTTAATATGAAGCTGGTAGGAATGTTCTGAATATTTATTCAGTGCTCACTGTGTGTAGTCCATAGGTCTGTAGTAGTATACGTCAGGTCTGTGGGCTTCTGCGTAGTTTTCCATGTGGACAGTGAAACAGTAGTAATTGCTGAAAATGACCGTTAAAGAGCTGCTTTAACTTTAGGTTGGTCGTTAAGCGTTACTCCGTAATTAAAGTAACAACCATATAAAATCTCACCAAACAAGAGTGAAGGATCTTCCCTTGTGGGTTTGTGTGTGTTGGAAATATCCAGCTGTGGCAGGTCTGTAGGTTTTCTGTTGTGTTTAAGAGTTACAGGAGTGGACACTGTAGTACCTGCTGAAAATAAAAAAAATTCAGAAAACATGTTATAACAGCTAATGATAAATAGTTACAAAAAGTTATAAATGATTTTAATAAAATTCTAATAGTTTTATCATTTTCTGAGCCATTTAATTCCTATTGGGGTCACCAGCACCAGTTCCTATCCCGGAACTTTGGGCACAAGGCAGTAACCAGCCCTGGGTGGGCAGCCAATACACTGCAAAGCACACAGACCCACATTTACAATTTATGAGGTCAATTTAGAGTACCAATCAACCTAAACTGTGTGCTTTTGCTCTGTGGGAGGAAACCGGAGGATCCGTAAAAAAAAACACGTGAACACGGGGAGAAAACACAGACTCCACACAGAAAGGCCCCATGACCAACCCAGGAATCAAGCCCAGGACCTTCTTACTGTGAGGTGACAGTGCTGACCACTGCACCACCGCCTCACCTGACCCATTAGCTTTACTGAAGACTTTTTGCCTTTCTCAAATCTGAAGTGACTTATTATTACTAAAGAAGTTATTTCAAATACGTACTGAGTTGGTAGAACATAGTGAGGCATTTCAATGAAATAAGAATCTGTTTAGTTTAATTAGTCAATTTTTATTTTGTTAATGTTTAATATATTTCTTCTTGGTCACAACATAAATGAAGCAAATTTGCTGTGTGTAAAATCAAACTTGTTCACTTCCACAGTAATAAACTCCAGTCTGCTAATTTGAGGTTTTTAATGGTGACAGAAATGCTCCTGTAGATACAGTGTCCAACAAACTGTACCTCCTGATGTTACACTACCAACTGCATTAGATTTAATTAAAGAAAACCTCTACATGGATCACGACAAAAGTACTTAGTTGAATACAGGTAGTCATCGGGGTATTGACACTTGATGTCCACTCTGCCTCCTACAGTTCCAGTGTAAACGCTACAGCTTGGCTTTTCATTTCCCCAGATACCAGAACCACAAAATAACACAGAGTCACTACAAACTGCAAGTTGTAAAATGGTATAAAACAGCAACATCAAATGCATGAACTGTATTTAAAGATTACAGGTGCAGGTGGAAGCGTAACGGTTATCTATAGGGCCATGTGATCGGAAAGTTGCCGGTTCGAATCCAGTTCGGTAAAGGTACCACTGAGGTACTCATGAGCAAGGTACCGCTCCCCAACGATTGCCCCCTGGCACTGCCCGGCCAGCTGCCCACTGCTCCTTCATATTGATGGGTCAGATGCAGAGGTCACATTTGTTTAGGTGCAGCAGACGCGTTGTATGTCTACAATGGCCAAAATAATCATCACTCCAGATTACACACATAACAAAAAAAAGGAAGGACCTTCAGTTACATAAAATTGTTTTTACCCTAAAGAAATGCAACTGGCTGTCTATTTTTCCAAATGAGAAAAACTACAAGTCAAACTACCTTACAAATCACCTTGATGCACAATATTACAAACATTAACAGAGGTTCCACATTCATTTATTCATTAATGTCTATCAGGGTCGACGGGACCGAGCCATCCTAGAACTACAAGCATGAGGAGGGATTCAACCACAGCACTAACCACCGTAAGGCTGCTCTAGTACCAAAATGTAGAGTAAACTGAAAGCAATAAGGGATAATCAGAAAATAGCTAAATGAACACTACAGAAACACACAAAGCTCTTTTTCTTATCCTTTTACTAAACTGCAGTTAACATCAAATCACACACTGAAATCTGGTATTTAATCAAACACAAATTAGTGATGGGGATAAATCACATCATTGACAAACAATACATTTACCTTGAAAAAAGGGCAGAATCCTCAGAGGTTTTTGCATTTTATTCCTCAAAGCTTTCTTCAGTTTCTTACAACAGTCTGCACCGAGCTTCAACACACTATAGCTTAAGTAAGTGTATTTAGCAACTATTTCTGCTGTCGTGTGGCTTGTCTGAGAGGTGAGACATGCTGTAGATGTGATGAGTTCTGCAAAACACGAGTGCTGCTCTATTATTTCTGTCTCCAATAATAATCGCAGGAGGAAGAAGTCAGAATCGATCACAAACGCTGCCTCCAGCTCTAAAGTAGGTTTAGAACTAGGTTCAACAATAATAAAACTTTACATAAAATGAATATCTTAAGAAAGAAGAGTCTTGAAATAAAAGCCAGAGCAGGGACTTTCTGCTTTGCTATTTTTGTCTGAATTTATTATTTTGAAAGGTACTATAAACCTGTTATCTACGTATAAAGGTTTCTGCTGCCTCTTTGTGTCAAACCTATACTGCCTCTTATCCAATTCTGAAAAACGTTATGGCAGAAAAGTCTTTAAACAAAACCCAAGATACATGATATTACATGATACATGATATTTATGCTCCAAACTATGATTGTCATCTCTTATTATCCCTTTTGTCAAAGTTAATCAACTGAGTTGGTCTTGGTGAGGGCAGCTTTAAATTTTAAGTACTTTAAGTACTCTTTTCTTGGACTGAGTATTAACTTCTTTCACCCTTGACAATTATAAAGAACGAAAATGAAATGTACTTTTACTCCATTACATTTATTTTGATAATAAAGTCAGCTTAATTTTTGGTTACATTTAGCAGCATGTTTGGCAACTAGCAGAAATTCCTTTTTTTTTTTTTTTCCTTTTTAGAAATCGACATGGAAGTTGCATTATCGCCAATTCGCTAACTTCTTGTACATGACGGCATACATTTCTAACACCAGGTTCCTTGATTTCTTTATGTTCTTGAAGATGTTTTACCCTCTCATCCTTGAACTTATCAACTGGAAGAAAAACTCTTTTAAGATAAGGAAACGTCTTCAAAAAACCTTCAAGAAAACCCATACCTTTCAATTCAAGCTCTTATTACACCAATGTCCTATTCCAACCTACACAAACGTGTTCTGTTTACTATTTATCAACCTGGTGATGATTCAAGCCAGAGTCTGGTCCTCATCATTTTTGTAATGAATGGAATCTGAGAATCTGTACAGGGTATAAAGCCCTGTTAAACCCAGGATTTGAACCTCGACTAAATGTGTTATTTGCGTGAAGAGGAACGTGAAGTCACTGGAAGAAGTCACTAGAATTGGTGCCTTATTAAGGGTCAAAAGGCCTGGAAAGAGCCTACACAAAAAGAGAGACGCAGAAAGGGAGCATGGGTCGAGAAGAACACTGTTATAAATAGGATCAGAACGCACCAGCGCTATTAATCTAAAAAAACAAAAACAACAACAAAAAAACATTTAACACTTTTAATGCAAATGAATTATATGAGCAAGTTTGGTCCAAAGTTCAATCGGCCTCCAGGTTTATACTTGAGAAGTATCGCTTAACAAATTCAAATTACGCGAGAAAGTGTCCAGATGAGAAGGAACTTTAAATATGGAACAAAGACTTTTACATTGTTCTTCATGTGCTTGTTTGCTAATTAATTCAGTTTAATTTGGATGTTATGGACAATGAGAAATTAAAAAGTAAGCTGTATTTTCTTACCACTCCTTAACATGCACCTCAATATTCCAGTTCCACGCATGTACTGTGGTATTTGTTTTATGTAGTTGAAAATAAAACCTGGTTTGATTACATAACTGGGAGAAGGGAACAACTCAGTGAGCAGAGGGAAATGGTGAAATCTACGATCTGATCGGTCAAGGCCTGAAAATACTCATTACTTCTTATATTTTGCGGAGTAATTGCTTTAGACATCGACACTGAAGGGGTTATATCCTGAACGAAAGCAGGAAACAAAAGGCTGGTGAAGAACAAAAAACGCCATAAGAAAGCCTTAATGACTAAATTGCTTTAGAGCAAACATTCAGGGAAAAGGTGTGACGAAGGCAGCATATGCAGAGCCATTATTATGAATCCATTCATTCCATTTGCTAAATATTTCTTAAAAACACTGATGCTAGTTGATATTAAACAGTACATGTTAAGACAGTTGTGTTAGTTTAAGGGCATCATCTGCTGTATCTCCAGTGTTTCCTTCCGGTACTTTTCACACTTCCTTTTCTGGTGTTGAAGAAGGAAGTAATCATCAGAACTTGCTCTAATCTGTCCATTATGCTTTCCAGGTCCCACAAGAGAAGAAATAAATGCTAAGGATCAGTTGTAATGAAGTTTGGTTTGGGGTGTCTTTAATTTAGTCAACTTTGAAAGGGATCTGATTTGTGGAGTAAAATGCAAACACTTCTTAAGATTCTGCTTTTCCAAGGTAAATGAAAAATGTTTGTTTATTTATATATTTATATATTTTACAAATTTAAAATCACTATTGGCTTGTTGACTCTTGACTTTCACTTTATGTGAATTTAAATAATGCAATGAGATGTCAGAAAATTAGTTTCAGAACATTTATTTTGGATAGTGATAATTAATATGTAATACTGAATAGGAATATACAGTGAGGCTTCAAAGCATACACACACCAAGAGGCCAGCAGCTTTTATAACATTTATAAGTAAACAAAACATTAAAAAAAATATAAGTTATTTGTTTCATTATAAGTATTTGTCTGAAAATAAAGACGCAAAGATTTTACAACACAAACCTAAGATTCTTTTTTGTTCTACATTTAATATGGTTATGATCTCAAAGATTATTATTGTTGCTGATAAACACTGCATTCAGGTCGTAGTTTGTAGTGACGGTCCGGGATTCGAACCTGCAACTTTCCGATCACATGGCCAAATAGATAACCGTTACGCTTCCACCTGCCTGTAATCTTTAAATACGGTTATTACATTTGATGTTGCTGTTTTAACTCTCGTATTTTTGCTAAACTTGCAGTTTGTAAAGACTGTGTTATTTTGTAGTTCTGGTATCTGGGGAAATGAAGAGCCAAGCTGCAAACGTTTACACTGGAACTGTAGGAGGCAGAGTGGACATCAAGTGTCAATACCCCGATGACCACCTGTATTCAATTAAGTACTTTTGTCGTGATCCATGTAGAGGTTTTTCTTTAATTAAATCTAATGCAGTTGGTAGTGTAACATCAGAAGGGAGATACAGTTTGTTGGACACTGTATCTACACGGAGCATTTCTGTCACCATTAAAAACCTCAAATTAACGGACGCTGGAGTTTATTACTGTGGAGTGGAGAAGTGGGGATTTGATAAATAATATTAAAGTACAAATCATTGTTAATACAAGGTAGGTATGAATAAATTATACCAAATATGTCCATTTTAGTGTAAATCACAATTGCTTTATTGTCTGTAATAAATTTAACTATTGTCTTAATATTAAAAAGTTGATGAAGTGGATCAATGCAAACCATTGGAAAATAGTACATATGACATGGATCTTTTTAAACCCATCAAACCTATGTATTTAGAGTTTATTTTACACACAGCAAATTGCTTCTATTTATGTTGTGACCAAGAAATATATAAACATTAACAAAAGAATGTAATAAACTTGTAATCATTTAAACTAAACACAACACATTCCCATTTCACGGAAAAACTTGACTAAGTTCTACTAACTCGATGCGTATTTGGAATAACTTCCTTTATAAAAATTTAAAAAATGATAAAGTATGAAGTTCATATTGGTGAAAAATTGCCCGAGACCAAAGTTGTTTTGATTATATTTGTGTAGTTTGTAGCATTTTCTCAGATTTCCACTTCAGAGAAGTTTTTTAAAGGTCACTCTAGCATGGAGAAGGACAAAAATCTTCAGTAAACTAATGGGTCAGGCGGCACGGTGGTGCAGTGGTCAGCACTGTCGCCTCACAGCAAGAAGGTCCTGGGCTTTATCCCCGAGTCGGCCGTAGGACCTTCATGTGTGGAGTTTGTGTTTTCTCCACGTGTTCATGGGGGTTTTCTTCGGGTGTTCCAGTTTTCGTCCCAGTCCAAAAGTATGCAGTTTTTGGAATGCCACTCACAAAATTGGCCCCCTAAGGTGTGAATGTGAGTGTGTTAGTTGGTTCCTGCCTCGTGCCCAAAGTTCCGGGATAGGCTCTGGTCCCCGAACCCAACAGGGATAAGGAAAAGTTCAGAAAAGGATAAAACTAAAGGAATTGTGTTCTAATCATTAATAACTTCTGGCACCTCATTGTTTATTATTAGCCGTTTACGAGATGTTTTCTGGATTTTTGTTTCTTTTCAGCAGGTACTACTGTGTCCACTCCTGTAACTCTTAAACACAGCAGAAAACCTACAGACCTGCCACAAGCTTCTACCGAGATAACAATTAGCACAGGTAGAGAAGACAAGCACACAACTCTTAATTAAGTCTTTGATTTTAAAAATGCCGACATAATTACACTTTTTATGTTTCAATAAACTAATGATTCTGGGTGGCTTATTCTCATTAAAAACATCTAGTGTATTTTTCCAACACCCACAAAACCCCATCAAAGGAAGATTCTTCAACCTTGTTTGGTGAGATTGTAGATAGTTGCTCATGGTTGTTGGCTTTCTATTTTAATGGGCTATTTTTATTCTATTCGTTGTCTGGTATTGTTTCAGAAAATGCTGTCAATATTAACACGTCTGTAAGTGTGTTTCAATGAATCCAAGATTCTGTGGACTTTTAATATAACATTTTGCTTATTTCCAAACTCACATCTATGGTATTTCCAACACCCCCACCCACCCAGGGGAGATTCTCTACCTTGTTTGTGAGTTTGTAGATGGTTGTTACTTTAATTTTAATGGAATATTTTTTATAATCTTTCTTGTCTAGCACTGTTTTGAAAATGATGTCTCTTTCCTGTCAGTTGCTTGTGGAGGGACGCTCAGTCTTGTAATAATAGGTTGTTTTCACACTTTCATGTTCTCATTATTTCACATTTGTCCTTTAAGGAATGTATCCCATATATATGATGAAGTATCAACTGAGTATATTTACTTGGTCCAGCTAAAGAAAAATGGAGAGCCTTCAGTAATCTACAGCCTCATTAAACATAAACCTAATTATCAGGGGATCTACACTGGACAAGTTCAACAATCTGATGATGAGAACTGTACATACCCGCTATAGGTCCTTGTTGAAGAAAAAAGAAAGAAGTAGCACCTAGTGTTAGAATCAACTTTTCTATGATGTTTTGGAATGAGGCCTCTAATGAAGTGTTTTCTGTTCTGAGAAGAAAACTGGATTTCACTTTGTGGCTTTTTTACCTTTCCTGATTCCTCCCACCAAGACCAACTCGGTTGATTAACTTTGACAAAAGGATAATAAGAGATGACAATCATAGTTTGGAGCATAAATATCATGTAACTTGTGGGTTTTGTTTAAGGGCTTCCTGCCATAACGTTTTTCAGAATTGAATAAAGGCATTATAGGTTTGACACAAAGAGGGCAGCAGAAACCTTTGCATAAGATAACAGGTTTATAGTACCTTTTCAAAAATAATAAATTTAGATAAAACAACAAAGCAGAAAGTCCCTGCTCGCTTTTTATTTCAAGACTTTCTTTTTTCTTAAGATATTCATTTTATGTAAAGTTTTATTATTGTTGAAAAGTTAAACCTACTTTTAGAGCTGGAGGCAAAGGTTGTGACTGCCCTGACTTCCTTCCTCCTGCGATTGTGTGGAGACAGAAATAATGAGCAGCACTCGTGTTAGCAGAACTGATCACATCTACAGCATGTCTCACATCTCAGATAAGCCACACGACAGCAGAAAGAGTTAAGCAACACACTTTACTTAAGCTTATAGTGTGTTGGAAGTCGGGTGCAGACTGTTGTGAGAAACTGTGAAGAAAGCTTTGAGGAGTAAAATGCAAAAACTGCTGAGGATTCTGCCCTTTTTTCAAGGTAAATGTATTGTGTTTGTCAAGTTGATGTGGATTTGCTCCCATCACTAATTTGTGTTTAATTAAATACCAGATTTCAATGTCTGATTTGATGTTAACTGCAGTTTAGTAAAAGGATAAGAAAAAGAGATTTGTGTGTTTCTGTAGTGTTCATTTAGCTATTTTCACAGTTATCCCTTGTGCTTTCAGTTTTACTCTACATTTGGTACTAGAGCAGCACGGTGGTTAGTGCTGCCTGCCGGGTTCCCTCTCTCATGCTTGTAGTTCTGATAGGCCCGGGTCCTGTCGACCTGATAGACATTAATGAATAAATGAATGTGGAACCTCTGTTATTGTTTGTAATATTGTGCATCAAGGTGATTTGTAAGGTAGTTTGACTTGTAGTTTTCTCATTTGGAAAAATGAACAGCCAAGTTGCATTTCTTTCGAGATGTAAAAACGATTTTGTAGCAACTGAAGGTCCTTCCTTTTATTATGTGTGTAATCTGAGTGAGTGATTATTTGTCATTGTGAACACAGCACGTCACACTGCACCACAAACAAATGTGATTCCTCTGCATCTGACCCATCAATGAAGGAGCAGTGGGCAGCTGATGGGCAGCGCCCAGGGAGTAGTGCTTTGGGGACGCAATTTGCTCTGCGAGTAATTCTCTAGTGGTACCTTTTATCGAATCTGGATTCAACTCAAAATTTTCAGATCACATGGCTCCTATAGATAACCGCGATGCCCACCTGCCTGTAATCTTTAAAATACGGGTTATTACATTTGATGTTGTTGTTTTAACCTGCATTTTACAACTTGCAGTTTGTAGTGACTCTGTGTTATTTTTGTAGTTCTGGTATCTGGGGAAATGAAGAGCCAAGCTGCAAACGTTTACACTGGAACTGTAGGAGGCAGAGTGGACATCAAGTGTCAATACCCCGATGACCACCTGTATTCAATTAAGTACTTTGTCGATCCATGGTGAGGTTTTTTCTTTAATTAACTCCACGGTTGGTAGTGTAACATCAGAAGGAGATACAGTTTGTTGGACACCGTATCTACACGGAGCATTTCTGTCACCATTAAAAACCTCAAATTAACGGACGCTGAGCTTATTATCAGGAGTGGAGAAGGATTTGATAAATACATTAAAGTACAAATCATTGTTAATAAAGGTAGGTATGAAATTATACCAAATATGTCCATTTTAGTGTAAATCACAATTGCTTTATTGTCTGTAATAAACTTAAATTTAACTATTAAACGTAATTTTAGAAGTTGGATGACGTGGATAAATGCAAACCATTGAAAATAGTACATAAGGACATGGACTTTTTAAACTCATCAAAACTCCATGTATTTAGAGTTTATTTTACACACAGCAAATTTGCTTCATTTATGTTGTGATAAAGCATTAAGTTCATATTGGTGAAAATTGGCCTGGAGAGATCTTTCAAAGTTGTTTTGATTATATTTCTGTAGTTTGTAGCATTTTCTCAGATTTCCCCACTTTGTAAGAAGTTTTTAAAGGTCACTTCAATATTGAGAAGGACAAAAAATCTTCAGTAAACTAATGGGTCAGGGCGGGCACGGTGGTAGTGATTAACACTGTCGCCTCACAGCAAGAAGGTCCTGGGTTTTATCCCCGAGTCGGCCGGGGACCTTCATGTGTGGAGTTTGTGTTTTCTCCACGTGTTCATGGGGGTTTTCTCCGGGTGTTCCAGTTTCGTCCCACAGTCCAAAAGCACGCTGTTTTTGGAATGCCACTCACAAAATTGGCCCCCTAAGGTGTGAATGTGAGTGTGTTAGTTGGTTCCTGCCTCGTGCCCAAAGTTCCTGGATAGGCTGTGGTCCCAGCGAACCTAACAGACAGTTCAGAAAAGGATAAAACTAAAGGAATTTTTGTTCTAAAAATCACACAATCTCTGGCATCTCTGCTATTTATTATTAGACATTATAACAACATGTTTTCTGGATTTTTGTTTCTTTTCAGCAGGTACTACTGTGTCCACTCCCTGTAACTCTTAAACACAGCAGAAAACCTACAGACCTGCCACAAGCTTCTACCGAGATTATTAGCACAGGTAGAGAAGACAAGCACACAACTCTTAATTAAGTCTTTGATTATAAAAAAAAGTGTCAATATTAACACGTCTTATAAGGTGTTTCAATGAACCAGGAGATTCTGTGACTTTTAATATAACATTTTGCTTATTTCAAATCACATCTAGCGGGTACTTCCAACACCCCACAAACCCACCCAGGGGGAGATTCTTCACTCTTGTTTGGTGAGCTTGTAGATGGTTGTTACTTTAATTTTAATGGAATATTTTTATATCTTTCTGTCTAGCACTGCTTTGAAAAATGATGTCTCTTTCCTGTCAGTTGCTTGTGGAGGGACGCTCAGTCTTGTATTGTGTTGCCTTCTCGTGGCCCTTGTACTTTATTACAAGACACAATTCAGGACACCCCCCACATGTAAGCCCATCATCAGAGTTCTGAGTATAAAAGTACACTGCCCTAGACAATACAATACAATCCTAAATGACAAAGATACTTTGAGAAACATTAATGTCTTAAGCTCTGAAAGAACCTGGTCCTGGTAACCTGAATGCAAATGCACCACAGATCTCTGTAGAAGCTTTCGCGCCTAAATGGATGCCTAAAAGATATTGAATCTTTTACCTCTGCTCTATGAAGCTAAGTTTGATAGGATTAATGTTTTAAAGGTGTTTCACAGCTTCAATTTTAACTAAAATGCTGTTCTCTAAACAGTCAGTGAATTTCTCACGCTCACTTTCATGTTCTCATATTATTTCACATTTGTCCTTTCAAGGGGAATGTATCCCATATATATGATGAAGTATCAACTGAGTATAGCCTACTTGGTCCAGCCAAAGAAAATGGAGAGCCTTCAGTAATCTACAGCCTCATTAAACATGTTCCACTATCAGGGGCTGACATTTGGCTTGTTCAACAATCTGATGATGAGAACTGTACATACTCTGTTATAGGTCCTTGTTGAAGAAAGAAAGAAGGAAAGCAATATAGTGTTAGAATCCTTTCTATGACGTTTTGGAATGGAATGCTAATGAAGTGTTTTCTGTTCTGAGAAGAAAACTAGATTTCACTTTGTGGCTTGTTCATCTTTCCATTGCTCTCTATAATTTTCGCTTCATGCTCAAAAGTTTGGTTATTCTTTTGAACAATTTTCAACCATCAACAAGTTTAGAAACGATCGCTGACTCTGCTGGTTAAATCATCTCATTCGGAACTTCCTGTGTGACTTAAGACTTTTTTTTCGTTCTCTCACTTTGAATCTTGTTGCAAACTGTCGTACGAGTCTTGTCTATGCATGCTGAATGTACAAGAGTTGAAGAGGTCAATGCATTGACACCTTAGCAGTGCCACTCACACTGTTAGTGTAATGAGGCCTTTGGAACTTGCTAGACTGTCTTGCAAGGACTAACCTGGAGCTTTTTCCAGCAAGTGACACCCACCCGAGGCAAAATGGCATTGTGGTTTTCTGCACAAGTAAAGCATACGCAAACCAAGCTTCAGCTCCTTGAAAAAGGAAATGAGATTCATTATTTAGGAATAATCTCTGTATAAGTTGTTTGATGTGGGCTTGGAGAAGGCAGAAATGGGGAATAAGATGTGTATAAATCTGTATAAATGTAAAAATATACTATGCATAAAACAATTTGTTTAATAGGCATTATAAAATTTCAAGTTGTTTTGTGTTTCTTACTGCCAAAGTTATTTTGATTGCAAAGGTTTAATTTGTAAATGGAATGAAAATGAACAGAATATATAAATGTATACATGTGTAATAAATTTTTAAAACTTTTAGACTGTTCTTTATTTGTAGTCTGTTTGTCATGTCTGGGCTATATTTAAAGAGCAGTAAGTCAACATACACAGGGACTCAGAAACAAGGGCTTTCCTCCTACACAGCCTCGACGCCTGCAGCTTATCCAAGTACATTATGACCTGAGGGCAACTCTAAAAACACAGAGACTGCACAGAAGGATCATTATATAACGCATAGCCTGTGTTTTTACATGTTACGCCGAATAGGTTTTCAACATCACATTATGGGCCATTAAGTTAAACAGATATTTCCTTATGCTTCCCTTTATGCCAGGAATACCTTTTTATATGTATTAGGAAGTTTAAAACACTACAGTTCTTCAGGAAATACTATACCATTCTTTCTTTCAATAGTCTCATCTACTTAATTTCAAATGAACATAAATAAAACATGACTTCTAATACTATATCATTATGGTGCCTATTAGGCCTATGCATCCATTGTTTATTTATTTTGGCTTCTTACGATTTGATTAATAATTTGACCATATTATTGACTAATAATAAAATATTATATTAAATATAAAATATATAATAAAAAATAGACTTTACTAAAGTAGTCTAAAGCAGCACAAATAAAAATGGCAAAACAATCATTCATAACAGAAACCATAATTGAAGTAAAGTCTGATTAAGATATACTCACTTGATTACAGAAGTAAATCTGACTAAAATTTTACTATGAGAAACTCTTTTAGACAATCCTTGTTGGTTAGAGTTATAAATAGTTATAAATTATTTCCCATCTGTTGTTATGACTTCTATCCCACTCATCAGTAGCTGACCACAGAATCTCCAGTGGCTATATATACTGTATTTGAATTTTGGACCACTGCCATATTAGTAGTAACAATGGCCCCAGCAGTGCTGCTGTGCCTGATATAAACACAGCAAAGCAGCCATGACACTAGCTCTATGTTAGTGTCATTCCAGTATTATGACAAAACCAAAAATATCCAAGATTAGGGCAGTCGGTAGTGTATCAGTTAAAGAGTTGGCCCGTGGTCTGTAGTTCGCTGGTTCAAAACCCAGATTGCAAGTTGTTATTTCTAACCATTGCCTCAGGCGCTGCCAAAAGCCTCAAGGTGACTGCTCCTTCATGGATTAATGCAGAGGTCACATTTCATTGTGATGAATCATGTGATGCCATTAGCAGAAGCCAAGAAAAAGACAGGCCGCCAAGAAAGCAAATATTCAGATTTAGTTACAATTATCTACGGCGTGGTTGAAACAACAATATCAACAACAACAATAATAATATTATTAATAATAATAATAATAATTACTATTATTATTATTTATTATTATTATTATTATTATTATTGTTGTTGTTGTTATTATTATAAGGTAGCCTATTTGTGCTACCAGAAAACTAAATAACAAACTAACAAAATCCCACAGCTTCTGCATTTTCAGCACTGCAAGGATGAGCATGACGTTTGGTGTTTGTGCTACATTAGAGCAGATTGGCTGGACAAAACTGATAAAGGCTGCCATCCTTACGTTTGTCTGAGGAGTGCACACCCAGAGCTCAGATGTTTCCTACTGTCTGACCACATCTGTTTCCTCGACTATGCTTAAACAATGACTAGCCAGGAGCTTTTTCTGAGAACTCCAGTGGAGGAAACTGCACCTCCTTCAGCAAAACTTAACTCTCCCATCTTTCTGCCAGTCCCTTAGTCATTAAAGAAATTGCAGAATTATGGAAGTGACATTTATACCAATTTATTATGGCATGATTAATTCCGTATTTAGTTGTTTCACAACTATGTTGAATACGTACTGATAGTTTCTTTATGCTTGTAATCCAATATCAAATATTTATTTATTTATTTATTTATTTATTTATACTTTGAGGCTATGCCTTTTAGGATTATCCTACAAAGAAGTTGTGGATGTCAGTTTTCAGTCTGTGCACATGAAGGCTTTTTACAGTGCATCTATAAAGCAGTTTGCGACAATCCGTCAAAGCAGCGCACTTAGAGAACTTACATGCACTTCTGCACCGCTGTTTTACTAAACCTTGCCAAAAAGCCTTGGCTTCAGTTTTGGTTTAAGACTTAGTCATTCCCTTGAGCTCGGGTTAGCTCTAAAATGGCTCCCTTCTCCCTAAGGAGTGAACTCAATCTGCTTTGAAACGACTCTTCGCGCCCGTTAAGTTTTCTGTATGTCAAATAGGGAGTCATTTGCCTTCAAAACGAAGAATGAATGCGATGTGGCGGATTTCCGGAGAGCGGCTTCGCTCACTGTACAGGGCTTAAGGAGCCGTGTGAGACTCACCCTGCATTTCTGCCCCGTTGCCCTTTTAAGGACGCTAGTGGGGAAGCAGGAGAATGACGTTCGCAGCAGCGAGCCAGGAGTCGCTCTCAACGCCAGCGGAGCGGCGGGGCGAACAAGACACGGTGAGTCCGCCGCCAACTTTACCCCCTCATTCTGGGGCATCAAAGTAGGTCCTATGTCCGACTCGGTCTCCAGACAGGAATTTACGGTCGAACGCGGAGCCCAAGTGGCCAAGTATCAGGGAACAATTGTTAAAACAATCCCGTTTTAAAGGCAGAGGCGGGGGATTTAGTGGAACACAGGGCCGGCGGAAAGGAGCTAGTGAGCTAATGTTAGCAACCTGCACTAACTCCCGCTTGAAACGGGCTAGCGAGTTAGCGTTAGCATGCTAAACGAGAAGAATATGGCGGCGTCAGATTACATGCCTCTACACATTTTATTTACTTTTTCTCTTGTCCCCAGTCACTGGGTGTGTTTTGTATATGAAATGTGCCCTTCACCTACTTTTAAGAACGAAATATGAGTCAGTTTATGGCTGTTGTTAGCGAGAAATGAAACGGAGTCCAACTAAAACTTTGGTGGCTAGTTATAGCTAGTTAGCTGGATCTGGCAGAATTAGCAAAGATAAACAAGTTAGCAGGCGGACAGTCAGCGTTATAAAGCTGTGTATGAAATCTGTGTGGTCGGCTAATTAGCCAGCTCACACGATTACTTCATTGTGTTGAATGGTGTAAGTGAGAACTTATGCTAAAAAAGCTTGCGTTAGCCTTCGTTAATTGTGAGCCATATTAGCCACGATGGGCGTAGTGCCCCTTTAAACTTGGAGTAAGTGACTGTCACCTTGCACGGCGAATTCTATAGTATAACCAGATGATTTTAGGTGTTTACGGTTGTTTGCTTAATTTATGGATCCACGTACTGTACAATTTATGGCCCAGAAGTGGTGACGATTGTTAAATGTTAACGACAACACTGAATGTCCAAAGTTAAACTAACTTTTCTCCTCCTCCCCCTGTATGTGTGGCTTGCATATCGTGGCCTAAGATTGTAGTATTGTTCCCAGCATAAATGTTTAATGTTCTTAATGTTGACGTTCTGTTTACAAGACGAGTATGGTCATAGCATTGTGCCCACACCTTAACTTTGTAATTTATTTCACACCCCTTCCAGTGTTTAGTGTTATCACTTTTCTCAGTTTTATGTTTACAGCATTTAGCAAATTACATTTTCCAAGTACAGGGACTTGGAGCAACTTGGTGTTGAGGGTTCTGGCCAGTGATGATTGTACTGGTGTCAGGATGGAGCTGGATTTGAACCTGTGATATCTTGGACCATAGAGAAGTTTGCCTCAGAAGTATATCAACTCCCTTAATATTTTCAGGATGAGTGTTGACTAGATGTGGAGTGGATTTTGATTCCACAAAGTCACCAGTAAAAATCTTTTAGGCTTTGGGGTTTATAAGGGGGATGGCATTAAAACCTTGTATCTTTTTAAGCTGAGACCAAACCAGCCCCAGATGTGTGCAGGGTTTGTGAAATGATGGATGTGTGTGATGGTGCATTTGTATCGGTTGGGTAGCGGCTCTGTATCTCTGTGGTGGCGTCTGAATACCTGGAAAGCTCTCCAGCTCTTAGCAACGACTCACCGTGGCATTCCGGGCTGTTTACCGGTTACACAAGCAGTCAAGCAGATGATCCTGACAGATGGCCTCTCTCTCATTCACAAACTCCCTTGCAGTCCTGTCCTTCAAATACCTCACTCTTCTCTCCTGTCACTCTCTACGTGCATATCACATGACGTAATTGGGTTTGGCGTCGTGTAGCATTACATGTAGAAGACGATGTTGGTCGTCTTGGAATTCAAACTGCTTCCAGAGTTGTTTGACTGGGAATCTCAGGCGCCGGTTTCAGTTCTCTCTCTGTATTTACTGAGTGCAGAGTAATTGAGAAGTTTAGACACTTTGGGCTGCTCATGGATTAAGCATAGTCTTGGACTAAGTTGTAATACCAATGGAGATTTACCATTCAAACTCAAAGTTAGTGTAGGACTAGGCTTAATCCATGACTGGAAAGTTGGCTCTTTAAGGTGAATTATTTAGATATTTAATTTGAGCAGTATTGGCAGTAGTGATGTGAAAGACTTTTAAAGGTTAATTTATTTGATTACAATGCTTTTTGTCACTATTATTGCTTGTGAGGATTTCACACATGTCTGAAGTTTCTTATTTTTGAAAATGAACTGATCCAATTAATCATCAGCCTGATAGCACATAAAGTATTTAAAAAATGCTCAAACCTTGACCTCTGAGTAATTCCCCAATGAGTCATCAGTGCTTTATGTGTAGTCATTATTTCACAAATTGCTTTGGCTGCCCTATTGATTCAGTGGTCTGTGAAATAGACATTATCAATTACTTTGTGGCTTGGGAAGGAAAGGCCTTTTCATCTGGTTATGGTGCTCAGAATTTCAGACCACCTGTGTTTGCTGAAGAGGCCCACAGGAAACATGCCAACTGTGCTTAACATATCACCTCAGAAAAGAAATAATTATATGATTGGAAGGTAATATGATGATTCTCTGTGCACATTTGGCACGTCTGAGCTCAAGGACACACTTTTTGTCCTTGACTGACTCTTCTTTTGATAACTAAGGGCTGATCTGGGTGCAGTTAGACATGATGGGCACTACTTACAATAATAACATTGCATATTCTTTCAGATAAAAAACTTAATACAGAACAGAAAGAGTGACACTATAAATAGGGTAGAGTAGGGTTTATCAAGGCCCGTATTTCCTTAGGATAGACTCATGTAAATTTTGGGGAAGTAATGGTCTTTAGAGATAGAGAGAGAGGAAGAGATAGAAAGAAGAAGGATAGAGTTTGAAAGCGCTGACTTCATTCATTTTTATGTTGCTGGTGACCAGAAATGAATCTTGGTTTAGATGCTTCCTTTATTATGGTAATAGTTTGGTTTCACTTGTCAGGCAGCTCTTAGCAGCCATCAGTACTTCTCTCTGGAACTTTCCACTGGGCATATGTGCTGTTCAGGAGATTTGTTAAGCTGACTTTGATCCATTCGTGTCCTCGACCACAGTGGAATGTACGGTGCAATCTCCAGTCTAGACTGCAAACAAAGGCCTGCAAACCAAATTCTTCAAAAGCTTTGGAGATCTCCATCCATGATGAATAAGTGATAGTCTTGCACTCCAGGATCAGTGTCACCTGGATTTACCTTTGCATTACAAAAGTCTTATAATGCATTTAAATACACCTGATGCATAAAAATATCAACTAAGGTGTGCCTCTTCAGCAATGAACAATGACATCTAGTTCTTTATAGTTCACTTTAAAGTGCTACGTGCTGTTTGCATTGGCTTGTTCTGCTTCCGTTTGTGGAGGCTTTATGAAGATAAGAATGATGTAACAGTTATACGTACACTTATCATATTGTCCTGTGTGAAAGAGGGCCAGTTCTTTCTTGCTTATACGTTGAGAGAGAGCTGGAGTTTTTGGATTGAATGCAAACATGAAACAGCGCTCCCTTGTTCTGCTTCCACTGTTGGGAGCCATTTGGGAATGTGTATGTAGGTAGTGAGGGAATTGCTGTGGGCTTGAACAGATTTACTATTTATTATTTGAAGAGACAGAATGCAGTTTATATGCGAATGTGATGTATAGATCTCTCTTCTGTAGGAGGTGTCAGTTTGGTCATGCACACCATCTCATGGGCTTCAACCCCAAACTCCGCTTGAGTTGATTCAAGATTTATAACTTACATAGTTAGGGGTACAGCATGCAGTGAAATATGAACTCAAATGGTTTTTGTTTTGATTAAAAGTAGCAAAAATGTAGGTAAAATACTACATAAAAGTAGTGACCTAGAAGGTGTTTTGAGTGTTGCCATGTCATACCGGAAGCATAATTACTGTAGTTTACGTGCGTGCGTGTGTGTGTTTGCACTTGGGCGGGACATTTGAGTTTCACTGCACACTCATCAGGCTGCTGTATGAGTATCTCTCAGTAGGACATGTCCATAGACTTAATGAGTGCTTAAATCCCCAGAATTTCTTTAAATGCATAACTTTTAATTGCTCTTTTGGAAATCGAATGTCAGCAGTAAAAGGTGCAAATCATTTATAACGTATTCACATTCTTGCTTCTTGATTGTGCAATTCATTCTTGTTTTTATACAGTCTTCTTTCAGTGTGCCTTTACAGAAATAAAATAAGAATATTTTCACAGAATACAGAATACATAAGTTTGTAAAGATGTAAAAATTAAAGTTTTCAATGAAAATTCGTCTTTTAATTAGTGTTTTGAAGACCTGACCTACATGAGACCATCTGTTAAATAACTGAAGTTTAACCGTATCAGTTGTTTTTATTTTAGGGTAAAAGCTTTTCCGCAAGTTTCCACTGAGCTTTGTTACTGCATTCTTACAGTTACAGTCCTCCCTTACTTGTGTCCGAGGCAGCTTTGAGAAGGTGTGCGTGCATGTGCTTGTTGGAGATAAAGTAGCATAGCTTGTGCCACTTGTAACCGCTTTAGCCTTTTATCAGTGGAAATGAGAAAGAGTGAGATTAGCCTCCTGTTTTCCAAACACAGTGTCGCTGCCCACTTTTAAACAGCACTCTTATCTCAGCAGCTGGCATTAATACGGCGCAGAGGCCAATAGACTTGTACAAAGAGCTGCTGATCCTGCTCGCACTTTACCCAGCCCTGACCCTCCTAGGGCTGTGGAATACTATGCCGTGCGGTGGTTTACTCTAGAAAAAAAATCATTCTGAATGTTCATGAATGTTAAGCATCTCATTATATAAACAGAGGTTAGTATTTGGGGAGGTAGACTGTGAAAATGATTTTCCTGTTAAACCTGAGCTTATATTTGACCGTTTTAACATGTATGTAGGTAGCCTGAATTTCTGACGTAGATTTCAGCTCATACAAGTGCTTGTTTGCTGGTGAAAGAGGACAATTGCTTGCTTCGTGCCACGCTCCCATTGCTGGGGTGTGTATTAGCAATGCTAATGAGCTGTGTGTGAGAGGAAGAGAGAAAGAGCATGGCAGTGCCAAGCAGAGAATACTGGATGATTATCAACGAACAACTTGTTTAGGTACATGTTTGGAAGCTAAGAGCGAAATTTAACGTGACATCGGCCAAAAAGACTTAATTGGCAAAAGGTGTGATTCGTAGCTTGTGTTATGTAGGATGTGGTAAATGAGTATATTGTGAACAACTTTGAATTTGTTTTGCTTTTTTTCTTGTCCTGCTCTCTTTGTGACTGTCTTAGTTTACCAAACCCACAAAACACAGGAATATGTACGTCACCGGGTGTGTGTGTTTTATGTGTGGAGGAAACAAAGAAAGGGCCTGCTTTGAGGTGGCAGTTAATTGTCGATACAGTCAAGTGTCACAGGAGCTTCTAGAGTTATAATAATGTTCATTTGAGCTTTTTTGTGCATATATCAGATGTATTGTGTATTGCAATATAAGCTAAAAATATTGGCCTAAGCACCACCGTTGCTTTAATGTGTTACAACTGTATTGTTGGGGGGGAAGCTCCTCCATGCAGTGTAGTTATCCTTTTGCAGAAGTGCACCGTAATTCAAATGAAGCTGGGACAAAGTGTTTTCCTCAGTAATTGTCGTAAGTTGCAACAGTTTTCATGTTGGTTCATGGAGTGATGGCTGCAGGTGTTGTTTGTTTGTTTGACCGGTCAGTGTCTAAGGCAGAATTCGTTTAACAGCTCTGAGACAATGATGGAGCAGAATTCAGTTTGATGCTATAAAACTGTCAGTTCAAGGTGCTGCCTTCCAGACCCTTTTCCAGAGCTCTCCTGGATACTTTCATGTGTACTCAAGTGCAAAATAAACTTGCTCATCCAAGCACTGTTCTCTGCTTCCAAATCCAATCTAGCTTTCTCCTGTGTGTGTATGTGTGTGTTAGTATATATGTAGCATTTCACATATTAATCTACAAGCTGGTAATCCTGCTGAGTAAAATGTGCTTTGCTTTCGATGATAATAATTACTGTGCATATATTGTATTGTCTCTGCTATTGTGGAATTATTCGAGCAACTAGTGTGCTGTCCTTATATGGTCAAGAAACATGGAGAGTAGAGTAAGGGTGGCAAGAGCAGTTCTAGTGTGAAATTTTTCTAATTATACCATTATATTCTTGCTGATAAATCTGCAGCAAAAAGTAAATTTATTCCTGTCTGAAACAACTGCTCTTAAGTATAATAACAAAAAAACAAATCAAACAAGTAAATCTAATGTAAATTGTAAGAGTTTATCGCTATTTAGCTGTTGTTCTCTGTAAAAGTGAATTACTTTGACACTGACAAACATGTCTGCTGGTTTTCTGGGCATCTTGCTTCATGTGCAACCTGCATGTCTGTTTTGACAGCCTGTGCAGATGAAATTGCAATTAAACAAATGCAACAAGCGTAACCTCAGTGGGACAACCACAGCCATGAGTGAAACCATCAAACCCTTTTTCACCTTTATCCTCCAAACCCAGATATATCTACACATGCTCACTCTCAACGGTGCTGTGCCTTTGATTCATAACTGTAGTGTGGTTTTTATTTTATTTATTCTGTTTTGTTTTCACAGTAGTTTGTAAGGCTGTGATTGTGCAGACAACCTTCTCTTTGTATTCATGTCACCAATGAGCAGGAATCATACTGCTTTTTGTGTTGATGGGGTTGTGCTTTTTGTTCTCTCAGCAGGCTTTAGAGGTGTGCACAGGGAGACCCCAGCATGCGTGAATATAAGCTCGTGGTGTTGGGCTCTGGAGGTGTGGGGAAGTCAGCCCTGGTAAGAGATGCAAAACCTTTCTGTAAGAATGTGTAGACACGCAGAATAGCGTAGACAAGTATATCCCATAATGCACCAAACTTTTTCTTCTTTCTTTCCCCCTGTGAAATGTGTTTAAATAAAACTGACATTTCCACACAACTTGCCACTGATTTCTGACTCGCATCCTCTTTTTGGTTTGATACTTACACTGTTCTAATGGTTACTTTTGTTCCTCTACCCAGACAGTCCAGTTTGTTCAGGGAATATTTGTTGAAAAATATGACCCCACAATAGAAGACTCCTATAGGAAGGTAAGAAGTTGTTTATTTCTAGCTTGTGAATCTTCAGTGAATGGCCTATGTCATTATCACATCACATGTCTAGCACTTGAACCATTTTGCTCTTGCGTGTGTTTTCTCACTTTATTCTCTCTCTTTCTTCTTCCTAGCAAGTTGAAGTGGACGGGCAGCAGTGCATGCTCGAAATCCTTGACACGGCAGGCACAGTACGTACGCCGTGAACTTGTGTTCCTAACAAAGCAGTGAAATGTAAAACCTAAACAGAGCTGTAAAGCTTAACGTTTACAAGAAGTCTTCTTAAGGACCCACCTGGGGAGGAACTTCCCAGAATTACCATTGGCAAAGTACAACTGGAGCGCAGAGTGATGATGTGATGTGTTTGTGTTGCTGTTATAGGAGCAGTTCACAGCGATGAGGGATCTGTACATGAAGAACGGTCAAGGCTTTGCGCTGGTCTACTCCATCACAGCACAGTCCACTTTTAATGACCTGCAAGATTTGCGAGAACAAATCTTACGAGTCAAAGACACAGAGGATGTGAGTAAATACTGCAGTATTTTTGTGCCTTTCACAGACAGTTGGATTTATCATATTGTAAAAAGTTTACTGAAGTACAGTAAAATATCTTAAATATATTTTTACATTAAAAACGTTACATGAATATTTGATCATTTGTTTAAGTAACAGTTGTAAAGACTTTTCTAACCGAACCCACTTGCATCAGGTAGTTCTGAATGAATCAAATTAATTAACAGTGTACATTCAAGCAGCTCCTCCTCCATTACATGTGATTTAGTCACATGATCAAAACCTGACTTCCTGCACAGTTGAACAAGCCGCGTAAGCACGTGAAATAAAGTGGTCAATTCTATTGTAAATGTGCAATACTTTTTTTGTTGTTGTTTTGGATTAAGACCATGATAAATTTTATAGTAGTGTTGCGCGGGTCGGCTTTTTTTTAACACCTGCCCCAAACCGCCCCGTCAGGAGATCCAAACCGCCCCGCCCAACCCACAAAAATACGTGTGGATAATGACCCAAAACCCGACCCGACCCGAGGAAAGAAAAAAAAAAAACACCAGTGAGCCTGTATTGGGTACGTTGGCGTATTAAGGTCATTGTATATTTAAAAATGTAAATAAAACGGGGCTGGGGAGGGGGGTAAAATTACGAGGAAACAGTCAGAAATTCTGAGATTAATGTCATATATTTGCGTGAAAAAACTCGGATATTCTCTGACATTGTAAAGTCATACATTTGCGACAAAGTGCAAATTTTCGAGATTAAAGACAAATTTATGAGAAAAAACTCATAGATTCTCTGATATTGTAAAGTCATACATTTGCAAGAAAGAAATCTCCAAAATCTGAGATGTAAGTAGTAAATTATATATTCTCTGAGATTATATAAATTAAATATTCTCTGAGTTTAAAGTGGTAAATATACGAGATAAAACTCACAAATTTGCGAGGAAAAAAAGGCAGAGATTCTCTGAGATCAGAAAGTCGCAAATTTGCGAGAAAAAAGTCAGATTCTCTGAGATTTTAAAGTCACAAAAAAGGAGGAAGTCACGGAACCACAACGCTTGTGTGAAACTTCGCCACCGGACGCTTCACACGGAGGCACACGCTCACGGTGAAGAGGTGGTTATTGACAGAGTTTTTTCACGCAAATATATGACATTAACCTGATACGCTGTCGTACCCCATCCGCACTCTATTTTAAAAAAACCAACGTGCTGAATTCGAACTTGCGTGCACTCTTGTTGACACAGAGGACCATTGCATCTTAAAATGGTGCTAATATCGCAGGTTATGAGTGAGAATATGTAGGCCTATTTATTAATATTATGAATTGGAGAATGCATGTCTCTTATATGTCTCATGCTCAATGCATCAATGAATTGTGAGAGCCTCCCTGAATGTGATTGCGAGTGGAACTAGGAGATCCTCGTGGTAATTCGAACTCCGTTTACAACACGTTTTGATCGATAATGAAATGCGTTTTGTAACTTTAAGACCCGCCCGCCCGCACCCACGATATTTTAAAAATGTCTGCCCTAAAACTGTCGTCACCTGCGGTTACCCGCGGGTCACGGGTCGACCCGCGCATCACTACTTTATAGCCCCAATCAGTCGGCTGAACTGTAAATCAAGTGTAAATGGTGTTAGTAAAAAATAATTCAATCTATGAAATAGTGAATAAAATATAATCTGTGAAGTCTTTTTTGGTGCATGTGAGTAAGTCTTCTGTGCATCACATACTGACTGTGTCTGTTTCTAGGTGCCAATGATTTTGGTGGGAAACAAGTGTGACCTGGAGGACGAGAGGGTGGTGGGGAAGGAGCAGGGCCAGAGTCTCGCTCGCCAGTGGAATAACTGTGCCTTTCTAGAGTCCTCCGCCAAATCAAAGATCAATGTCAACGAGGTGAGAGAGAGAATTTAATCTGATGTGGAGAAGCTTGCACACTTACACAATATTAATATATACAGTATATATAGTTTGAACATTGTGTGTGTTTAGATCTAAGGTTTGCACGTTAGTACGTTTTAAGTTGGTTAAACAATAAATGGCACCATTTCATTTAAATTGATGTCTTCATGGCAGGATGGAAGGTTACTGCTGTTGAAGTGCAGATTAAGCCTAATCTAGCTCCTGGAATCCAGCCTTATTTTCTGTATGCAGCCCTAAATACTATTTTAAGACTTCCCTCTCTCTGTCTGTGTCAGATTTTCTATGACCTGGTCAGACAGATTAACAGAAAAACACCGGTGGAAAAGAAGAAAACCAAGAAGAAGTCCAACTGCACACTGCTGTAAAAAGTGCGCACATACACACCCCAGCAGCAGCTCTGAGCCAGGTAATCACTACTTTACATGAACCAATACATCTCTCAAATATCATTCTGCAGTCAGCGATACAGCTGTAGAATATAATCACAGCATAACAAATTGGAATTTCTTGATTAAACCGAGATGAAGTTAAATGCTGCCAAACCAAACATAAACCCTGGGGATTTTTGCAGTTTGTTTAATAACTGAGACCCTGATCTTAACTGAATGAACCCACTTTGGAAGAGTGGAAGGGTTTACTTTAACCCACTAAGTTTTGCATGCTTACATCACAGCAGATTGCATCATTGTGCACCTCAAGTTATCATAAAAAATGCACTGATTCTGTTCTGAAATGGGATTCGGTAAACTGTGGTTGAAAGATTTGCAAAGACATAAATGTTAATTTCGTTTTGTTAGAACCTGTTTTAAAGAAATACATGTTTACATTCCCAGCATTGCTGGTGTTAATCTAGAGCACTGCCCCTGCTGGTAATAATGATTATAGCATGTTTAATTATAACTTGGCGAGTCTTTTGGTCCAGTTTGTGTAAACAGATGATTCCTTTTATGTAAGAAAAAAAAATGTAATAAATGGGGATTGTAAAGATATTATTAATTTTGTATAGAAAACATCACTCCCGTTTTATTTCTTTTCTTTTTAGAATGCTGAAATGAAGACCTGTTGCCCTACTGACCAGCATTCCAGGCCCTTTCAACAGTTATTGGAAACCGTTTTGGCAAAGGCAGTAAATGACTAAGACTTGCTCCTCGTCTTACAGAAAGGAGTGAACAGGAGAGAGAGAGGGAGGAGTTTAACTTCTCACATACTCTCCGTTTCTGCTTTTCCTACCCAAATAATCTTAACTCTTTCCCCAGGTCCCTCCCAGGCATGATACATGCTTAAATAGATTTTTGTTCTTTCTCAAGCGCTTACAGTTTTTTGCAATTACCATTTTTAAAGGACTATAGATACAGGAATATTATGTATTCATTTGGGGGAAGGGAGAAGTATATGCTGTTCATTAACACCTTCAACAAGCATGGGCACATTTAACAGGAAGTGTATTGCTGTTTCAAGTTAATCCCCCGCCTCCTCTTGACCCCAGTTTTTGCTAATCTACCCTCCAGAAGTAGGTTTGGGGCCGTATGTGTTTTTTCACTAATTCATCTGGACCAGCTCCTCATCAAGTAAACATTTTTTGCCCAAGTGACTTTGTTTTATATTTGAAATTGCAACACTTTCATATTTGCCATTATATATTCTAATTCTTTTTTCCATACAAGAAGCTTTGGAAAAATGGTTTCTTTTATTGAGAGATGGGGAAGTAAGAAATAGGTTTCTGTGTCTCTCATGCTGAAAAATATATTGTACTAAAACCAACTCTAATATTTCTTCTTGTGTTCTTCTGTCACACTGAAAGTGGTAATAATTTTCCGACTTTTATGAACAATTAAATTTTAGTACATTTTCATTAATTCTTTGGTCTTTTTGTATTTTGTTTTAGGCGTTTGCTAAGATCTGGAAGGTTAGCTGATCCATGTTGTGCCTGTCTAGGGAGAAGAATGAAATCAGGCCTATAACATGGTGTTGACTTCTCCATCTGTTAATCAGTACTCAGTTAATAATTCTACATTGTAAAACAGGTGTCCATACATCAAGAATAATCATGTCCGATTTTTGGCTTGTTTCCACAAATCTGTCTATAGTCATGGTGCAGCTAGGTGTATATGGTCAGCTTTTGATTCCAAGTCTTTTGTCTTAAACTTATTTTATGATTTTTATTTCTGATTTAAATAAATGTATTTCATATTGCTTTAAGCGTACATCTCATAAATTACATTACATTTGATGATCACATTAATTGTTATGAAGGATAGCAATCAAATTGAAGTTTATTTAAAAAAAATATTTTAGCCTTGGTTAAATTTGAACAGTGGCCAGTGCCATGATGCGTAAAGTCTGCTTGACCTCTGTGGATCAGGGTGGGCTGTCTGTAGCATGATATTCTCCACTAGAGGGAAGCAAATTCCTACATTTTACTTTATCTCTACGTATGCCACATCTGCGCAGGGGCACGTGGGAGAGAGATTTTCATGTGATTTTTGTTTTAAGGCTGTAATTTGAACAGCAAGGTTTACCGGAACACGCTTTAATCTACACACACTGCTGCTGTCTGTATGTTGAATTATGTACACACTAATTGACTGCCTCCTTATAATTGCTTTTTGTTCTTGTTTGTACTGGGCTCTATTTGCTGCATATTAGATTATGTTCTACATAAAGGATTTTTCTGATGTATTGTTTGTGAAAGATTAAACTAGACACACACAGTAACAGGAGATTTTGCCTATAAAAGGAAACTACAACAATCTCACAGTTTCAGTTCACTAATTATTTTAGTAAAACGGTGGCAGTGTGAATTCTCAACTCCTATTCTGCACTCTTTAAGTCCTTTGCATTGTGGCATAAAAATGTTTTCGTTTGCTCTTCACTTGCGTGATCGTATTGTAGAGTTGTCATTCTGCCTCAGACAATATAGTAAGACCTTTTACATTACAGAACACTAATTTTTACATTGGCGCTTTGTAACGCCCTATGATAAGTAGTGTTAGAAGTGTTGTTTGTGAAGCTGTTTATGAAAGTGATTATTTGTCATTGTGAACACAGCACAACACAGTGCACCGCAGCGAAATGTGACTTGTGCATTTAACCCATCCGTGAAGGAGCAGTGGGCAGCTAACAAGCGCCCGGTACCGTCTCCAAGCACTGCTCCCCGGGCGCTTGTTACGCTTGGAAGCTCTAGTGTGACTCCAGTAAAACAACCCATTAGAGTACTACTTTTCGAGGCAGGTGGTGCCGTAATGGTAGGGTGTTCGCCCCCTGATCAAAAGGTCACCAGTTCGAATCCCAGGACCGGTAAAGTTACCACTGAGGTACTCATCAGCAAGGTACCATCCCCAAGCACTGCCTCCTGGACGCTGTCCAATGCAGAGTTCACATTTTGTTGTGGTGCGCTGTGCTGTGGTCTGTGGTGGAAATTCTGTTTACCCAAAGATCAGACTCGGAGACAGAGTTTAATGATAGTTGAGGTTTTTAATAAAGTATTGCTTGCAAGCATAGGGTGCTGTCACAGCTTTCATGCGAGATCGAGTGAGTGCCCCACCTCACAAGCTTTACACATGGGTATTTACAACAAAATCTAGTACAAAAACAGGACATGTACGCACCTGGTGCTCGACATATCGTCACAAAAGATCAGGGCGCTTCTTAAAACCACAGATTACCTGCAAGGACAGCTGCTGGTGCAGAGTCGAGTCTAAAATGCAACTGGTTTCACACTTCTAAGCTAGCATAAACATTTCTTAGAATATCAACACAAAAGGTTGCACCAGGGTTATACGTGATCTCGAAGGGTCATCAAGTACAGAAGACCACAAGCTCATCATGACTTGGCAGAACAAACAGTAAATTTCCACTTGTACACACACACGAATAAATTTTTCATCACAGTTCACAATGACAATCACTTTCACTTTGAGAATTTCATATTATTGACTAAGTATAAAAAGTATTTTGCTGCTATTAGTTATGATTAGACATTATAAGGAAATGTGCTTCTTTTCTAAGTTCCTTAACTTTGAGCAATGAGCAGCATCGTCCCACAAATTACCACTCATGTTGGGACATGTTGGAGTAACTGGAATAAGCTTGGGCATGTTGTATGAATTCGAAGTTTAGGATTTTATGTTGTCAGTAATATAAAAAGCCAGCAGGTGGTGCCATCACATCTTCAGGATCAGATAATAAAAGATAGCAAGATTTTATTGTCCGTGCAAACAAATTGGCGTGTGTATCTGTTAGCAGTAGAAATGTAAACAAAAAACTAAACTTATTATTGTATATAGTTGTTAATTAAAGCCTAAGTGCAAAACACTCAAATCTTCGGCACACAAAAGAAAGACTCGAATACTACACACCACTGCATATTTCAAGAGTGTAAAGATTTTTGCTGGCCCCAAAAAAGGATTGTAAGAACTGTAATGTGCTCATGTACATTTATGCACATTTTTGATGGTTTTTGATAGTTGGAAGCAGATCCTCCTCTAAACGCTCACAAACGGATTTAATGTGCAGGTTTTATGAACTACATCTTCACTTTCCTGCTTTTCTGTAATCACTGGACTCCATGTTAGATTTTAAATCCGCGCACTTGCTAAACCACTTGTGTGCTCATAAATAAGCTAATTGTAATTCCACTAAAATGCCGAAATGCAATTTGAACCTCTTTACAGAAGCCACTGATGATCACGCATCTGATGACCCATTTAATCTTCATCATCACAGCACCAGGTCAGGCTGATGGAGCTTCATCACCACATTGTGACAGTGCTGCCTTATCTATTTCCCAGTGTCATGTTCTGTTATCTCCTGGTGCTGGCCTGTCTCTCTCCTAATTCAGTACAGTCCTGTTCTGGAGTCAGTTGACATCCTCCTCTGTCCATCCTTGTCACGTTTGGTTAAACTGATCTGGAAGCAGTTTGACCCATTTTCTCTCAGCTGGCCGGGTTTCTAGGTCTAGGTCTAGGTTTGCCTGATAAAATGTCATTCAGGTGTAAAAACTGTCACAGAAGTTGGGTAAGAACTATTTGGATTTGTAGAGTTGTTAATAGGTGATTAAAAGTTTTTATATAATGCAAATAAATATAACTTCCTTAACAATGATAACCCCGTGCGGCTTTTTAAATATAAGCTACAATTAATACCTGTAGAAGTTAATATCTGTAAGCTACTGATATTAGCTACAAATATTAACAAATTGTTGGTGCCATGAGAATTTTTTTGGAGAGATTTTCATTTGTTTCTGTTCTCAAGGTAGTGTTAAAATTTAAGATGGTCTGCAGCTTTGTTAGCTTGAGACTTTCATGAAATGTGCGTTCCCATATGTAGGGTTGTATGTGTGATGGCAAACGGATTTTGTTTGTTTGCTTTAATTCTATTTTTTAGATTGAAGACCTTTGGATCTTGAAAAGGAAAGTAGAAACAAAAAGAAAGCTTGGAAATCAATACAGCAACGTTTTGGACTTTTAGTACATGAGAATAAGAAGACAACAGCTGCTATTGCAGGGGTGGTGAGAGAAAGATAAACCTAGAGGATGTAATTCTTGGAGACGTAGAATTTGTGAAACAGTTTAGACAGATGTAGATATGACATCTAACGTCTGTACACACTGACATGCACATGGTCATCATTGCTGATTTTTTGCCCCAAGGATATTCTGAATCCTATATGACCTTCACCGTCATCACACCTGTTCATCCTGGGGGCTGATTTTTACTTGTGCGGTGTGAGTGGATGTGGGTTCGAAGCCTGTTATTAGAGCTCTTTAGTAATAGTCACGACATCAATCATCGTTTGTCGATACCAGCAGCATGTATGACTGAAACTGATGTGTGTTTGCGTGAGTAAACCCATGTCTACAAGTACTTCCATTAAAGTGTGTGTGCGTGAGAGTGGGTGACTAAGATGATTTGTGGTTTATGACAAGCTACTTGTACAACTGAATCAGCAGAGCTTGCTTGTACTATACAGAAGAGAGTTTTGTGGGAAAGTTTTGCACTAAAAAGTGACCATCCTACAGCTCTTTATATAGAGATATTTATAATAACAGCATTTATTAGACACTTTTCTCCACAGCAGCTTCCATTTCCAAATGGAGAGTCTAACTGCAGTGAAGATCCTTGTTCATGTGCCCAACGGCAGTTTTAAGCTCTTGCAGGATTCAAACCCCCAATCTTATGGTCACCAACACAGTTTCAGTCACTCAGACCACAGCCTAATGACCTTCACTAACAGTCAATGGGATTAATTTAATTAAATGGATTACGTTCATTAACAGAATGAGTGATCTAATCCCACCATTGTCTTAATTGTAATGTGGAAGTGTCTACAATCATTTATTACATTCATGCCAATGTGCTGAATTATACCATTCCCTTTCTGGTCATATACAAAAATAGCCCTTGTCCATGCTGTTAGTTAATGGATTACAACAGTCCTGATTCTGATTGGTATGTTGCTTCTCGTCCAGGAAATGTGTGCTGCTCATGCTGACATGGCTCCTGTAAAGAAGTCTGACCCCTGGGTTTTTAAGTCCAATAGCTAACATGCTGACCCTTCTCATGGCTTTGTGGGATGGGTGGGAAATCAGAGGCTGTGTTCAAATGGAATATTGTGATATAAAATGCAAATATAAGATATAAATATTGCCTAAAATTTGGAGAAAATATTGGTGATAGAAAGTGGCCAGAGGTAAAACTTTCAGATGTATTTAATGGGACAGGTTTGTAAAAGTGGCACACATATGACTCCATTGTGTTGTAGCGTCATTGTAGTGGGTAAACAGTTAACCGTTACTGCGTCCTGTTTACAAAATCATTGGACAGAGGAAAGAGAAATGAATGACGGGAAACTGTAGTGCTGCAGACTGAACTGCTTTTAATAACCCCACGTATTAATTATAGCATTTAGGGGACTGCAGTAATAAAACATCTTATAAATACCTTTAGAAAAAATGTGGTATATATTTAGAATAAAACTACATACAACATAAAATAATTGCATAGAACTGTTTAATGAAAGGCTGATGAATGCAAAAAAATAACAAAAAATCCAGAGGAACTGTGTCCATTTAAAGACGTTGGGGAAAAAATCAAGTTTATGGAAATGAATATTTAGACATATACATAAATACATGCCATGAGTTTCAGACATTTTTTGGTATCCAAAGTAAACACTGGGAAAGTTATTGCTATGATAAGGTTTTATTAGACAGGTCAAACTGTGCTTGTTATAATGTGTGTTTTGGGTTATTATTTATGACTACATTTTCTGTTGAATATTGTAAAATCCAAAACATGGCTTTTAGATCTATATGTCTATATTGATATTTGCTCACATTGGTATAGTATACTGTATTTCTTGGTCAGTGGTACAGGAAATGGGAAGGAAAGCTGGAATACTGTAATATAAATGTTACAACTGTTAACTGTGGATAATTAGAGGTGGATTGGGATGACTGTGTGAAGAACCTGAGAGGTTTTGGGAGATCAGCAATGCTGGTAGTTTGAATGTCAGATTGAAATCACTGCTTAAACAAGAAAATAATCAGTGCTCAGACTGAAATGAGTTCATCCGACTCAGCAGGAAGAGACGAGTTGCTTTTCCCAGACAGACATCACAAAAGCTTCATATGTTCCTGCAGTAGTCAGTTGTTACCTGTTTTGAAAGATTTATCTACAGTTTTGGTAATATTTTTCTACTCAGATGTGTGGTATCTGCTGTATGTATGTTTTGTAGAAGGAATGTACAGTACTGAAAATAATACACAGCTTCAGTCATCAATTGCATTCTGAAGACAACAGACAAAATGGTTCATTCCACATGGTACCATTAAATATCTTTGGAACAAGCTGGATCACACAAAATTACCAGAGATTGTCAAACAACCTTTTCTTCATCATGCAAAAAAATGTTCATGATGTGAGGTTATTGATTCCGAAAGTTTTGGACCTGAGAAATCTCCACGTCCAGTTTCCTCAATTTCTCTCCTTGTAATTATCACTGTTAGGTCAGTAGCTTTAGACCCAGACTGCAGAGTTATAATCAAAAACGGGCTGCCCAACGTTATCTGACCTCGTCCTGCTTTTCCCTCTCAGTCCACCAGCTTTGGCCCAGAAAGGTCTATAGAAGCTTCCTTTCAATTTCGAGCCTTTTCCCGTCTTCTTCTTCTTCTTAGCTCGTTTAAAGAGCTCTTCCTCCTCCTCATCCTCCGAGGTCAGCCAGCCAGGTCTCTCCTTCAGCAGCTTGTCCCGGTCGGGCCTTACGCTGCGCAAGACCTTTTTGAATATGTTGGTGGTTAGAGAAAGACGTCGGCAAAACTCCTGAGAACAACTCAGGCGAAGTGGACGATCAGACACTTCAGAAAACCTTGCTGCCCGCTCCTCCTCCTCCCCCTTCACAACACGGCACTCCAGCTCGGGCAAGTTCAACCAGTTACCCACTAGATCGGCAAGTACGTTGTCTCCGAGCACCAGCGGCTGCCTGTTGCGGCTGTGGCTCATCAGAGAGGACGTCCAGTCGCTGGAATCGTCAGTGTCGCAGTGAGAAAAGTCGCTGTCGATGGAAGGCCCTTCCCGAGACAGTGTGTCCATGAGTCCCTGCAGTTCTGCCATCGTTGCTGGGTGGAAGGGAGGGTGACGCTCCTCAAAGTTGGACCTGGAGTCTGTACGGCAAGTGGTCTCCCACGAAGGGGCGCCACCTTGAGGCTCGTTTGATGAGAAGCTGTCTTCGTCCGCGCTGGAAAGGGAAGTTGAGGTGCAAAGACTCCCTCTGTGGTGGGTCCCTTTGGGTTCTGGTCTCCGAGCTACTAGACGTGGACCCACGCGCTGGTTCTCTAATGGAGTACTGGTGAGTAACAAAGATGGTTCCATTTCCAGGTCTGAACTACTTGGTTCCCTCGTAAATGTGCAATTCTTTGAGCGATCTGATCCTTTAGTATCTTCTCGTCTGACTCCCTTTTTAAAGAATTCTAGTTGATCTATGCACAGAGTGTCTGTGGCTGTAGGATCCTGAACTGAGCGCTGGGAGCACTGAGCAGTTTTGCAGGAAATCTGTAGTTGCTCCAACGCTGTTTGCACCTGAAGGAGTTTCAGCTCCTGCAGCGCTCCCATCATAGAGTTCATCTGAGCCTGGAGACCATCTCCTGCCTCCCTCATGGAGATCTAAATGAAGATAAAACAACGGTATTTTAACATAACGCACATCACGTCATACCTCAACTTCAAATGAAATGGAACATGAGATTCCTTTCCTTTTTCTTTGTTCCATCAAAGCCAGATAAAGTCCTGAAGAATGACATCAACAACTATCATTCTCTAACAAAACACCTCCCCACCTGTGCTGCTCTAACGGAATACCATAGCAGAATTTTGTGGTTGGCGGTGAGCTACCATTCTGCTACCTCAGAATTTCCCCGCAGGGTGTTAGATTTAGGAGGAGAACAAAAGAGATGAGTCCCATTTTTTGGCTGAGTGATTTAAACTGGCATTACTCCGCCTTACTTAAGCCCAGAGTCATGCCAAGTATGAGGGAAGAGAACACCTGGACGATGTGACTATGTTCAGAGCTGTTTTTCACACCTGTCACCTGTTCTTTTTTGTATTCGTCCCATGCACTCCCTTTTACTCAGAGCTTTTTTCTCTCTCCACACGCCACATCCCGTCTGTTATTTGGTAACCTTATCCCTCACGTGACTGCAATCAAGGAGGGAGTCGAATGTCCTTTACTGTAACTGCATTAACCATGTGTGTGTGCATCTGTTTTCACAGCTTTTATGAGGTGTGAATGTAAATATATTTTGCCAGCAAACTGAATACATTAAGTTAAATTCATTAGACAATATGCAAAAATAAATAACTCATATTCTTTTTGAAACGATATATGCTGTTTTGTATGTACATTTAAAGAATAAGACATTTGTAACAAAACTGACTTTCATGCAAATTTTTAAATGCAGGAATTTACTTGCATTTCGCATTCAATCAACTGTAATCCATCGTCTCATTAAGGCACATGAATTAACTTTGGTCCAGGAACTGCTGCCTGTAAACGTTCCTGCATCTCTTGGATTACAGATCAATAGCGGTTATTGGCCTCAGGCAGGATGGAAGCTCTACAGTCCTGATACAGTAACCTTGGCTAGATTAAGGCAAAGATACCCAAATGTTTTATTACATTCATCACTTAAATTAAAACTACTTATCAGGAAAATGAATGAAAGTCCACTACACATAAACTATTCACAATAACTAAAAATGTAGTTTATTTTTCATTCATTTTCTTCCTGTTCATTTTCAATACAAAGCATAATATGTATGAATAAAGTCACAATGTACAAAATGCATACAAATAACAGGAAATAAATAAAAGTTTAGTCAGACCCCACAGAAAAAAATAGGAGAATCTATATCTTCTTTCATGAGTTTTTAGCTTTGACTAATCAGCCTATTCATTAAAAAAAAATCTCTACCGTACCTTCTTCCAGAGATCTCTCAGTCCTTTATGTCTTTCTATCCTCTCTCTTTACCTCTCTTTCCCTCTCTCTGTCCGTGGTGTTTCTGACTCTCAGCCGATCAGGTGACCATCCAAGTCAAGCTTCAAATTGATTTTTCTGCCCCAGGGTATTTAAGAGGGCATGATGGGGGCTGTAGTTTAACGGTAATGTGACTAGACTATGGGTCAGGTTCAGAGACTCGTCTCATAAAGTGTGATGTTTTACATGCAGTAGTAAAGCTGGAAGGGTGTGTCTGATATATCTATATTTATCACATATTTATTTATTTATTTATCTATTATACATTGATATTAGAAATCAATACTTTCAGAATTTTATGCACAGAAAAAGGAAATACACCAAGTGTATATGTAAATTTTTCCTTCAATCCTTTCAAATAAACCAAAACGTTAACGTTGTCTATTTGTTTTCAAGCTTTTTATTAACAAAATTTACTTAAAAATCCAATAACTTCATTTTCTACTGTGGTTCAGTATGAGGGATGTGGATTTTTAAAAATTAATTTCTTTGCTTAAACAGATTTTTTGAGTAGAATTTCTCCACTTGATACATTTTTCCCAAGAATGTTATCATTTTTTGACATTCTTCAGTACAGCAACAATAAAGCAACACAACCCAGTACTACTGTATGCAAAGACAAATGAAAAGAGACTGAAACCTACAGTATTTGTAGTGAAGGACACTCACACCCATTTCCGATTTACATGTTTCATTCTGAGCAGTTCATTAAAAATGAATGTGGCCGTGCTGTTAAAGTGGTTTTAGAGGTCATGTGCTGAAACATTATCTACGGACATGCAGAGCATTTTAGGTCAGGACGCACAAGAAGAGGTTCTGTAGGCAGCTCTGTGGCAACGGTGACCTTTTAACTGTTTATGACGTTATAATGACAATCTCTGCTGCTGCTGGTGATGCAGTTGGTCTGAAGAAAGACTTCTTTGTATGAAAATGTCAGAACTACAGGAAGACAAGAAGGAAGGCATGGCAACATGGATTGTATGAATACATATGCTACACTACAATATGTTGGGTGTCTAGTTTTGTTCATTTAGGTTGAAATATGGCAGTGTTGTCTGTGAAAATGACTGCAACATGGCTGCACCTCAAAACGGCTGTCACTTTTTAACTGAAAGAAGTTTAAAGAGCTAATCCAGTTAAGAGACTGATTTATATTCTGATTTAATTCATTACCCAAACCTCTTAATCCCAACCGGGGTCACGGGAAGGACTGGAGCCTATCCCGGGAACTGCGGGTGCAAGGCTGCCAACCGTGGCAAGGACCAGTACAAACCCTGGCGGGCGCCAACACACCACAGGGCAAACACACTCACACAATCACACTCACACCTTATCGGCAATTAACCTATATTGCATGCTTTTGGACTGTGGGAGGAAACCCATGGGAACGCGGGGAGAGCCAACCTGGAGATCGAACCCAGGACCTTCTTGCTATGTGCAGCCCCTTTCTGATTTCATTGATTATTTTATATATGAATGTCTTAAAACATCTCTGCAAGTGCCAAAGAGTAAATACTATTTGTAATTATGTAAACAAGCCAAAGTAATAATACAATTTTAAATAAAGCACATAAACACACATAGCAGTCAACTATATATAAGATATAAATACAGACTAACATTATAAACGGAATTGTTCCTCTTTTTATTTTATCACTCAAAATGAAAGCGTTTGCAACATGCCCAAGGCAATCTTACCTCACCTCGTCAGCTTCACACACACACAAACACACACACATAGGAACGAATGATACATGGACTGGGGGAGCGTACAGTCTTTTCTCATCTGCCCCCAGCATGAACAGACATGTGCTGTTAGTAGCAGAATTACACATCATCAGTTACTGGTCATTCTTCATCACAGACAGGGATTATCAGTGGATCGATACATCAGCAGGCATATTGATCAGCTAGTCTTAATGATAATTATGTGCCAGTGTGAAGAGATTTGCAAGTAATTTAGTCACCCGTTGATCAATGGAAGTAATGACAGTGACAGAATTGGATGGCATCTAGCTAAAAAGAGGAAATGAATGAGTTGACTGCTTAGAACTGTTCTCGTGTCTGTGTTAATTAACATAGTTACTATGCCCTGGCTACTGGTAGAACACACAGTAAATCTGATGTTAGTCTTACACTCTTTGAGCATGCAATCACTGCTGGGAAGCTCTGACCCAGTTCTGCTCCTTCACATGAGACAGAGGGAAAGCTTCGGCAAACAAAGAAGTTCTCTCAGACTTTCCATTTCCTCATCAAACTTTCTCATCAAAGAAATTGAAACGAGTGGAAAAAAGTGTTTTTTCACATTTGACTTTAGTTTGACATCTGGTTTGGTTTATAGAAACAAACATCTAATGGATAATATACACATTTTTACTGTATATTATTTCCTGTTACCGTTTTTAGGATAACTTCGTATAAAAATGACAGCGATAAGAAACGTTTGGTATGGGGCAGATGCAAAACAGATAAGATGCTGCAGAAAAGAAAAGTATGAATCTGATCTAATTCTGTAATATATCCATCCTGAGGATCAAGGAAATGATGGTGATCATGCTGGGCGACCATATGTAAGATATGATGATGCTCCTATATGGTGAAACGTTGATAAAGTATCATTACACTGGCCATAACTGACTCAAACGTCTCTCTTGACTAAGATTTCATTGCACTTCTTGGCTTCAGATTTGTCCAGAAGACATCACCTCGGCTAAGAACAGGCTCATCAGGCCTTCAGAATAAAGGGACCGAGGATGAAAGGCACGAGTAATGACAGCCTTTAGTTTCCCAAACCTTTAACCTGGGTTTGAACTGTTCTCGGAGTCTTTGATGGTGGTGTGGTAAGTAACAGACTCATACATTTACTTTCATGTCATCAACTATCACTGCTTTCAGCATTACTGAGTCAAAGTGAGTCTAGCCACAGTAAAGTGTAGTTATGCAACCACTTAGAGATTAATATGAATTCCTGTGTGCAGTACCAGGCACATTAACCCTGATCCTGGTTCTCAGAGCTGTCATCAGCAGTCATGTTCACTTTGGAAAGGACACCCAAGAGTATTAATCAGCATGTACTTTGGAAATCACTTCAAATACCAACTGCTTCAATGCACTTTTAACTTCACTTCTTCCCATTGTATTTGCATAAATGCGTGGACAGTACAGAAGACACTGTGGTTTCTCATTCTTTGCATATAAAAAGTTTTCCCTTTATTCTTGTACAGCCAACATGCTCAAGGCGCTCTAAACTCAGGCGCCTGGCAGAGGCAGACATGTCATAGAGCTTTAAGCCTGACTCTGTTTTGGGAAGCTTTTGACTACAAAGCCAGCCTTTGTTTCATTCCACTTCATGGGGCTATATAATGAAGCAACAGCCCCACAGTGAAGTCTAAAGATCTTGGCTGACATACATAACACAAAAGACTCCTCAAGTCTTGGTTGGTCTTAATACAGAGAGCGCTGCTTGAAGTAAAATTCTATTTTCTAATTCTATTTCATGAAATAATTATTTATCTTCATAATTTGGTCAGTATATTTAATGTTGTGAATCAGGAGTGACCGTGTATCAGCAAATACAGAAAATAGCTATAGCCTCAGCTGTCCCAAATGCAAGGGTTCAACATCAGAGCATTTTTGGACAGCATGTATAGATACTGTCTTATTAGAAATCAGACACTAGAAACCTGTGACCTACAGTGAAAGGTCTAGATCCTGTTTTTAGGGTCTGTATAAAGCCACATTACAATTCTCACAACAGACATTGAACCTTACATTTCAGTGTTAGTGCATCTTTCTTATCAAGATTGCCTTATATTTATTTATTTCAGCGACAGTCTTCTCCGTAATGGGTCTTGCTCAAGGGCCCTTCAAGGGTGGTAGTTCTTGTAGTAGGATAAAACCTAGATTTAAACCTACAACCTCTTGGTCTATAAGCAAGTATCCTACCACTGAGGCCACCACTATTCAGTACTAAATGACCCCTAATGTGTGCATCTGAAAGAAGAAGAACTCACTTAGTGTTTCAGTGTTTATTTAGTGATGCACATTACATTAGTGCATTATGGCCTACCAGATTAATGCAAATTGTTTCAGAGATGGCACTGCACAATTTCCATAAAATTTAATTGTTAAAAATCTATAAAATATATTTTGTGGAGCACAAATAAATCAGTGAACATTAATAGACTAGGTTTTATATTTGTAAAAATTCATTCATTCATTTTATGAACCACTTAATCCCTATCAGGGTCGCAAAAAGACCCCATGGCCGACCCAGGAATCAAACAAAGGACCTTCTTGCTGAGTGGCGACAGCACTAACCACCGCACCACTGTTCCACCCTATTTGTAAAAATGTTGCTCATATTTGTTTTTATATATTCATTTAGGTTTTAACAGTAGGCAACATTGCTAGATCTGGTGGCATAATGGTTGAGTGTTCGCTCAGTGATCAGAAGGTCAGCAGTTTGAATACCACACCGGTAAAGTTACCACAGAGCAAGGTACCAGACCCCATCCACTGCTCCCCAGCCGCTGCCCTTGTTAGCTGCCCACTGCTCCTTCACGGATGGGTCAAATGCAGAGGTCACATTTGGTTGTGGTGCACTGTGTGCTGTGCTGTGTTTACAATGACAAATAATCACTCACACAATATACTGTTTGTGGAAGAAATGCCATTATGCCGTATGTGTAAATTAATGGTGGGCTGTTATTGGCGTTAACGTGCTGCGTTAACGTGAGACTCTTATCGGACGATAAAAAAATATCGCCGTTAATCTATTCACAAAGTGGGGTTGGGAGCTGAGTCTATACTATGCAAGCTATGATGACTTTCACCTTGATATTTTAGCGCGGATGTATACCTAGCCGAATTGCACTGTAGGGGGCGAGAACGAGTCTTCGAACCTGTGTGTATGCCTACTGTGAAATGTTTAACTGAATAAACAGTTAGTAAACACAAGTACATCTTATTGAACATAATTTATTTTCATCACCAATTATCATAGTAGAACAGTTTTCTCAAGCAGTTTGTGATGCATTTTGGAAACAGGAGATGAGCCCCTGGTCTAATGCGCCACCTGGCTTGAGAAACCCGTTCTCAAAGACTTACTTTTAGTCATTATTTGGGTAGCACATATATTCTGAATGGCTTCGGCAGAATTCAAATGAGACATTTTAATCTAGATTAATCTAGATTAATTCCAAGATTACAGTGAGATTAATCTAGATTTAAAAAATGAATCTATGCCCACCACTAGTGTAAATACACTTCATTACAAAGAGTGTGTTTTATGACCACAAGACGACCTAACCGATACGGTACCGATATTAACAGCTGCAGTATCGCGCACCACCACTGAGAGGACGCGTCACATCAAACACGCGCAACCTGTGCGACCAATCAGCTCGCCGCATTTCAAACCGTGCTGCCACGTGCGTCACACCTGCACTGCCGCGCGCAGTTCGATTCACACACACACACACACACACACACACACACACACACACACACACACACACACACACACACACACACACACTCAGTCCAAACACATCCCAAATCACACGCATTTGTTTGTGAAGTGTGGGCTCACTGTGTGACTGTGGGAACAAACCAATGATTTAAGGGGGAGCAAATGAAACAATAAAGATTGCAGTAATTTAATACATTTTTCACAGAACTGAGATTGCGTAAATTATGGAATTAGGGAAAAAAGTCTATATTGATTTATACAATTAATAGCTAAGAATTAAAGGCTGTATTGACTTAGGAATTAAGTATTAATTCTGCGTTAATTTAAGACAATCATCAATAATTAAGGCTGTGTTCATTTAAGAATTTTAAGTATTACGTCTGTTCATTTAACACCTAATAATGAAGAATTAAGACTTAGTTTATTTGCTTAATAAGAAGGAAGGCTGTGTTCATTTATAGAAACACCAGCATTGACATCACCGCATATAAAACGCAATAATTAGGCACGTTAACCTGAATAAAAAATCTTACCAGTTCCTGTTTTAATCGTCTCAAGCTGTTGTCCATGTCCTTACTTTGCGTTATGAAAGCCCTCACGCACTTTGTTCTTGAAATAAATATTAAATCGAGTTAAAATCAAAGTAGGACAGACTGTTGATCCCCATCAGTGGAGTGTCTGCAGCTCCTGTCCAGATCAACCGGGACTGTGAGGTGAAGGTTGAGACTGAAGCGCTTTATCCGGATCTTTAGTCCGCCTCCAGGAGTCACTGCAGTCAGAACTGGAGAGTCGAATCACAGCAGAGGAGTCGGGATTCAAGATTCTTTATTAGTCACATTATTACGTAGTTATACAAATTCAGCATGTAATGTAATGTACACCTGCTTCACTATATGCCTGTTCACGCAACAAAAAAGCAAAATTAGCATTACGTTGATTAAATAGGTAAATTTGCATTTTAAAATATTTAATAGAAATTATATATTATAAAGATGTATAGTAAAATACATCTCCAAAATAATTTAACACAAGTATAAACATAGCAATAAAACAAGTATGTGACAAAAACTTGTGTCATCGTTTGGAAGGTCGGAGGACAGATGTTTTCGGGTTTCTGAACTCGCGATAATGAATTGTTCGCCTGAATCATAGCGTGGAGTCGAATCTCAGGAGCGGAATCACGCATCCACGACTCGAACCGTAGCGGGTTTAAACGTGTGGGACTGAACCAGTCCGGATTTAACTAACGGCTCTCCGCGTACAAATCAAGAACCAGCTTTAGGGTCTGGAGTCAGTAGATGATCAATAGAGTCACCGCAGGGGTTCATCCATAAGAATGGAACTGTCCCTATTGTTCTCGCACCGTCGGCTTCCACACACTGAGCAGCTCCGCGGACACTTCTGATTGGACACGAAGCGGTGGGAAAGTGTGTATAGTTTAAAAGAAAAGAAAAGAAAAAAACACACGCACGGATGCACACACACGCCCACTACAATATGTAGAATACACCAAGGCATGCAATACTGCAAAAGGTATTAGTATTTTCCTGCAAAATTACGTTAAAACTACATCTTAAAGTATGTGCGTGTTTGTGCATTTTTTGCAGCAATTGCACCTGATTTTTATATACAGTAATCTACTACTGTAGTTTCATACCGAGAATTTTTCTTTGCAAATATTTAAATCACTTCAAAAGAGTAGAACAGTCATCTTTGTGTCTTTGCTGAACTGCACAACCATATATATTTTGTTTTGTATTTTGTCGTATGATGTTTTAAAAAAATCCAGACATTTCTGCAAATATAGTGATCTTTTATTATTATTATTATTATTATTATTATTATTATTATTATTATTATTATTATTATTATATTGAACAGTTATGTATATTCTCAAGTAAGTTATTTTAAAATATGGGCTATTGTTCCAATACTAAAAGAATCGACGTAATTAATATCACTAAAACAAAGTGGCAACGGTAATCGTATGTGGCTGTGCAAGTAAATTTAAAATTAAGCATACTGATTAAATTAAATAATTAAATTAATTATTAAAGTGTTAATAATACTCCTTAGGTTTTGTGGCATATATAACAAAACATTTCCCAAAATATGTATTAACATTTAAAATATAACATGCAATATGTGTATATTTTTCCATTAATACTAAAAATATAAGTACATTTTTGTGCGGGATAGTCAGATATTTGGTATGAGACTTCAGTTAAATGTTATGATTTGAATCTAAAAGATTTTAAATTGGAACAATTATTTATGATGGACCATGATAAATCAGACCCACAGCGTAGCCACAGATGATAATATAATTGTCTTTGTCGCCCTCTGCTGGACATAAGAATAAACTACACCTGCAGTTCATCTCCGGTACAGCAGAGGCACCACCAGCTCTGTGAGAACAAGACACACGAATAAGTTAAAAACACCATCAAAGTAGTGCGCGGTGCTGGACGCTTGTTTGAAAGATGGCCGCGGCTGTGAGAAGAGCAGCGCATCAGGTAGAGAGCCGAAAGCGGACTGACGATGTTCTGCTGCCCGGTGGAGTGGAGTTCAGCTCGCTGCTTCTCTCCAGACCGGTTCTGGACGGACTCTCCTCCTCCGGCTTCCTGCGGCCCTCACCGATACAGCTGAAGGCCATTCCGCTCGGACGCTGCGGACTCGGTACGATCCTCTACAACTCCGAGAGATTACAAACAGCCTCATGCAACAATACTTAGTTGAATTTTTGATTTAAGTTGTTCTTAAGAAATTTAAATAGTGAGTTGTTCCTTCCCAGATCTTAATAAACCCTTATAAGCTGATGTTTTTGGTCCAGCAACCACTGACGCAATAAAATGTGTATAAAAGGCTCTTGAGCAGATGTAGACCCCATTTATACATAGCAACAAATCTTAAATAAGACTTAAATGGTGACTGTCAGAATCTTTCTGAAAACTAAGTGGGGTTTAAAATGTCTTAAGGTTGGTGAATGAGGTCCAGCGAGTTTACAAGGCAACGTAAGAAGAAGAATGTATTCAAGCTGTAGTGTAGTTTAGACAAATGCTCATTAAAGCTGCAGAACATATCGTTTCAGCATCAATACATACATCGCAGGACGCGCAGTGCCAAAAAAACATGAAATCAAACTCGTCAGCGTTTTGCTGCTTGACACAAAAGGACAAATTGCCCGTTTCTCATTTTACATCTTTAATCTACAAGAGCGAGTGTCATTGTGAACGCAGCACAGCACACAGTTCATCACAACCAGGTATGACCTCTGCATTTGACCCATCCGTGAAGGAGCAGTGGTCACCTTTTTTGGCAGCTCCCAGGGAGCAGTGCTCAGGGACGGTACCTTTCTCATGAGTACCACACTGATACCTTTCCTGTCTGTGACTTGAACTGGCGACCTTCTGATCACAGGGCAAACTGTCTAACTTTACACTACCAACTGCTGCTAAACAGAGAAGTCTCTTCAACTTGTTATTCAACTTCTTTCTTGGGTAAAGTTTGAAAATGGATCGTTTAGGTTTAAATTCTTTAGAGTTCTTTCTGTTAAACTTTTTTTATTAGGGTTTTTTTTTTTAGCAACTTAGAAGTTAGTGTTACTCTTTGTGCAGATGCACTTTCCTACAAATTCACCCATTCATTTAATATTTATTTCAGTGGAAAAACTGTTTGATGACAATATTAGTCATAATTATAATTATAATAATTATAATAATTTTTCATATTATGAAACACAGAACAGAGACTTGTAAAGGTTCTGATTTAGTATTTGGAGAGTTTTAACTTCATCACTGTGGAATTTTCATTGCAATCATGAAATTGAGATATTTGATAACCTATAACTCGCCCATAAGACTCTGTGCACAAACATAATGTAAGTGATGTGGTAAATGTTGTGTGACTTAATAATACTCTTTAATGCTTTGTGAATATGTGCATGATGCTGTTTTACTGCTTTTTAGATCTTATTGTCCAGGCGAAATCTGGCACGGGTAAAACCTGTGTGTTTGCCACCATTGCTCTGGACTCGCTGGTGCTGGAGAACACATCCACTCAGGTAGTGTGTGCACATTTTTTTTAATTTTTCCTCAGAAAAACATCTATTCATTGCATATGTCCTTTATTTATTTGCGTATATCGTTTATAATTTCATGATCATGAGGTCATTGTGTCATGATAAAACACACTTCTGTTTTGCTGCTGATCTGTGACACTGTTCCTGCAGGTCCTTGTTTTAGCGCCAACCCGAGAGATTGCTGTCCAGATTCATGCAGTTGTCATGGCAATAGGCAGTGCCATGGAGGGTTTGGAGTGCCACGTCTTCATCGGTGGGCGACCCGTCAGTCAGGACAAGCAGAATCTGAAGAAATGCCACATCGCTATTGGATCACCAGGTATAATGAGATAGAAGGGAGGCTGTTTCAGAGCAGACAGGGACTTGCTCTTTATTAGACTCTCATACTGACAGCCGTGATGGAGCACAGCATTTCCAGAGAGTCAGACAAGCTTACAGTACCGTCCACAGTAGTTAATGCTGTGCGGTGTGGGATCAGGTGGTGCGTTTGAGGATTTTTATTTTAGATCATTGAGGTGCTGAAGAACCTTCATCCTTCACCTCTTAAACACAAGAATTAGATATATAACACAGTGCATGAGACAGTGAGAACCCGAGCCCTGATGTCGTGTGTGTGTGTTTGCCGTGTCAGGTCGCATAAAGCAGCTGATTGAGATGGGAGCTCTACAGACCACCAGCATTCGTCTGTTTGTTCTGGACGAGGCGGATAAACTGCTGGAGGAGGGCAGCTTCCAGGAGCAGATCAAGTGAGACCCTGATGTCTTTACCGTAGAGCGCGTTGTGCAGAAGTAACCTGGACAGTGGTCATTATTCATTGTCTGAACTCATGTAAACCTTCTGATTATATCTGTGTGTTTATTTTCTCTTTCCCCGGATCTTCCAGCTGGATCTTCTCTTCTCTGCCGGTCAACAAACAGATGTTGGCACTGTCAGCCACTTACCCAGAATGCTTAGCGCAGCACCTGTGCAGGTACATGCGGGAGCCGACGTTTGTGAGACTGAATCCCACAGACCCCGGACTCATAGGTGAGTTTACTGGCCTGCTTTACACAGAGACATGGGTCACTTATATGATCAAGTGATGACCTTCATCTCCCTCCTTCTCTCCATCTTTTTTCCCCTCTGTCTCTCAGGTCTGAAGCAGTACTATAAGTTGGTGCGATCTCATGCGCTGCCTCATAAGGTCTTTGAGGAGAAACTGCAGAATCTTCTAGAACTCTTCAGTAAAATTCCCTTTAACCAGGCGCTGGTCTTCTCCAACCTGCACACAAGGTCAACACGCTTTATAACCTCTTTGTGTTCTTGTGAAAGGTTCTCTTACACCCGAAACCTGGTCATGTTACTCATTTTATCAGAGGACAGTAGGAGAACTGTATTCAGAATAATTGGAATTGATAAAGAAAAAAAATCACTTTAATAACAGCGATTAATCATGATTAATTAAAAGTTTAAAATTGATGTGTGTGTGTGTGTAGAGCGCAGCACCTGGCTGATGTACTGACCTCCAAAGGCCTGCCTGCTGTCTGCATCTCTGGTGAGGCCCTAACATTGTTATTATTATTATTATTATTAAGAATAATTATTAAAAGTTCATTTTAAATCCCAATCTGCGTATTTAAGTCAGTGAGGAGTTTGTGAGGTGGTTCCTGTTGAGTTTTTGTAGGTTAGTAAAGCGTGTGTCCGTACGTGTGTGTGTTTGTGTGTGTGTAGGTGGTTTAAGTCAGGAGCAGAGGCTGGACGCCATGTCTAAACTAAAGCAGTACCAGTGCAGGGTCCTGATCTCTACTGATTTGGTGAGTGTTTGTGCCGATAAAGACAGCAGTTAGATGTTATATGAAGGAAAATAATCATTTCTCTCACTTTGTGTCAGACGTCTCGTGGTATAGATGCAGAAAAGGTGAATCTCGTGATAAACCTGGACGTTCCTCAGGACTGGGAGACGTACATGCACAGGATTGGCCGAGCGGGACGCTTTGGTGAGTTACAGTCCCTGCGTGTTTTTGCGTCTGCATAAAAGTCCAGAAATTCCATGTTGGGTGTTTGCTGTTCAAATTCTGCCTGCTATTGTTTACTCTTACAAGAATAAAGAGCAGAAGAAGACAGTCGTGTCTTGGTGACCGGTCGTTAACGGTTTAATTTGAAATGCTAACTAAAGCTAAACTGTTCTCATGTTCCAGGCACTCTGGGGGTCGCCGTGACCTATTGTTGCCACGGAGAGGAAGAGAACAAGATGATGGCCATCGCTCAGAAGTGTTGCCTTGTTCTTGAACCTTTACCAGGTGGAGATGGGGAGTGACCCGAGAGCGCTTGCAGCTTATCCTAACTGACATCACATTTGCTGGCGCACAAACACGTGAACTTTTGTCTCACCTTTTTGTTTATATTTTATTCTTACTTTTGCATGAAATGATTTTGTCAGTAGCTATTGTAAATTAAGCCAATAAATTTGGGAACATTGTCACAAATCCAATACCAACTTTTTGAACTCAAGAAATTACAATTTTGCAAAATTAAAATTTAATTTAAAATGACAGCCGTAAACACTTGTGTATTTAACCGAAACCGAACTGAAACATAAATGTACATGGTTTAAGAAGGAGTTTCCCTCCCTGCTGATGTCATCTCTGTCGATTTTCCTCAGATCCCATCCCGGCCAGCCTCATGGAGGAAGCGTGTGATTGGGACGTTAATGTTCAACCTCCTTCAGCATCTGATCTTGCTGTGTGCCTGGGCCCCAAAGTGGGCAGAAAGAAACGGATCAAATCTGACCCTGTAGACTCCAGCGCAACCTCCCCAGATCCACGGCGTGTGGCTCGCATGCAGGAGACGACGGTGTCTCACAGTCCAGCTACAACTCAGCAACCCAGTGTTGAGAAGAACAAGAGCAAACAGCATGCCCAGAACCGCAAAGGTCCAGCAGCTGCTCCTGCGGCGAACACGGAGGCTGCTCCAGCTCTAACGAGGAGGGAGATGCAGGAGGCTCTACCCAAAATCCCTCCCCTGCCCTCTTTCAAGCCCAAATCGAGGAGACCTGTGTCCTTGGTTGAGGCAGTGGCCGACTTCGAGAACTTTATAATGGCTGGTCCTGGTCGATTTGTTGAGATAATAAGACAGTACGGAGGGAACGAAGAGAGAGGCGTCCCAGTTAATGGTCAGTATAAACATCGTGCAGGTGATGAAGCTGATTTGATTAGGTCTCACGCTAGAGACGAGGCACCAAACCCATCAGAAGAAACCACACTTCCATCTCAGCGTTCTACAGCTTCGATTCGCCCTCCCGCTACCTCGCAGACGATGTCCGACTCTTCTTCGTCCTCTTCATCCGAGTCTGAGATGGAGACGGAACAGAAAAATGACGCGTCCGAGTCCAGCTCACCGTCCAGCACTCCGCTGCACAGTGATGCCTTCAAACCAACGCTGCCAAACAGAGTGGAGCTTGTTCCAAAGCAGCAGTCACATGCAGACGAGTCAAAACAGGCTGTAAAATCCAAACCTCAAATCAAGACTCATCATCCTGAACAGTCTGGAACTCATCACCGCCACCAACAACAACGTTCAGGTTCAGGAAAGAAGACGAGACATGAACCTGACCAGGTAATACAAAGACGGAGGAGAGGGAAGGAGAAGGAGGAGAAGGAGGAGGAGGAAGACTCAGACGATGAGGAGGAAGAGGAATGGGACTACTGGACAGCACATTACAGAGCCTGGGAGGAGTATTACAGGTCTCTGGGATCAGCCTATTACTATCACTCACCTTCTAGCTGGCTGGCAGCTTATCGCATGAACGCTGTCTACATGGCAGAAATGATGAAAGACTGACACGGAAAAAGGATTCTTTAATTCTTGCCTTTTTACTCCACTCGGCTACAATTAAACAGCAACATAGTTAATCCTGAAACGCTCTTCCTCTCTCTGGGAAAATGTTATGTACTTGCGCTTTAGTGAGTTTCTGGGGTGTTTCCTAGATCATGAAAAAGAGCATTTAAAATAAATCCTCATGTCATGTCGAGGGTTTAAATAATTGACTAATAAAGATCTCTTCATACTGTCTTTAAGGAGTCACTGAATATTGGTTGAGAATTAGACCAGTTTTCACTGTGGTTTGAGTGATTTAACGCGGACATGTTCAACATTTGAATGTCATTGTAAAGAGTGTTCACTCGTTTGCACGCACTTGTCTGTCCCAAGAGGCAATCAAATCCTCGGCACCGACCAGCCCCAGATCTACCCTGATAGCTGAGCTTGATTAAGTGATGTTGCCCTGATTACCTGTAATCACCTTCCAGCTCTTATTCGGTCAACGACCTTCATTACCGACCCTCACTCGCTGGCAATTAGAGCGACAGAGCGCACAGTGGAAATCTGTTTGACCGCCGAGTCCTTTTGTGTGTAAAACCTAAAATAAAATATGAAAATACGATTAATTTCATGTTGTGGTTGATGTTGCTGCAGAAAGAATGAGGAAAAGAGTTATAATGTTAAAAGATGCAAAGGGAAGAAAGTGACAGGAGGAAAAATATGTCCTGTAGATGCTGCAGCAGCTTCGCTAGCAAATGAACTCCAATAAAAGACAACATTTACTACGATTAAATAATTAATATTAATATAGAGTAGAGCAGGTGGGTTGGGTTTTACCCTGACAGCTTCCAAACGATGAACAAAAATATCACACGACAAAAATATTTTTATTAGTACAAATACGTTTAAACATGGTATGTTTAAGTTTGTAGTTAAAAAAATAAAACAATATATAATATCTACTTCCTGTTTCAGCAGATTCAAATTTATTTATATAGCGCTCTTAACAACAGTCATGGTCACAAAGCACTTTACATATAACGTAATATTAATGTATTGACACGAACTAATTCAAAAGCATTAGTGAATTAATCAGACCATTTGATGCACATTTGATCCATTACCGCACCGTTTCTGCAATTTCTGACTAATCAGTGTCGTTTCCCGCAAAATGTTGAGCCACATGTCAGCGAACTCGGCCCCTTGTTGTGTTTAGAAGACGCAGGAGACGGGTCATAAAAATGCCTCACGTTTACCTTCAAAAATAACTAAATGATTAATGGTTAATAAAAATGATAGTGGTTGTGTTCCCTTCATTTTATTACATTGTTTAAGAATCATTATAAATGGGGAGAAAATCACAAATTTTTCCACTACTTTCACTTGCTCCCGCAACTTTATTGCAACAAAACGCCTAAAAACAGCAACTTTAATCACATTTTTGTTAAGAAAAGCTGCCGCAAAATCAGGCATTTTAGGCCACAACAATCCAAAAAAAATTGTGCAACCCTTTAATAAACTCTTAGTTTACTTGAGTTTTTGAACTGTTGAACATTAAACATTTCATCAAATTAAATAAATGTTTTTTACAAATCTTTAAAAAACAAAACCAAAATTAACATCTATTTTATGTACAACACCATAAAAACTAGAAATTTATATTATCCATGTACTTGCAGAAGGTTAAACATGTATTAAACATTTTATTAATTTACTATGTGATCATTTTCTGTTTTAGAAGGTTTTATAAAATTATACTTTACTTTCCCTAGTGTTTAATATACAGTACATTCATAAAATATTTTAGGTAAATTGTTATTCTAGATAAAAGTTAATAATAAAAACAACTTAATAATATTGGGATCGTCCTAATTAAACAAGTTCCTGAAAATCAAAACCGCGAAAGCCAACCCCCGTCTCCCTGAAGTGCTTTGGGTTCTAAATGTAAGCTGTAATTGAACATTTTGAGGGCAGATCTTAATCAGTAGCTGACCTGACAGGACCGACGTCATCGTGGGCAGTTCCTCCTGCATCACAGCGTGGGTTGACAGCAGCAGCAGGGAGCAGGTGAGCTGAGCTTCATCTCTACGGTCTGGAATCTCCTTATTAACAGTAATGTGTAAAATATCCTCGGGCAGGTGCGATGGTTCCACACGGGACCGGGTCTTGTAACAACGAGCAGGAACATGGAGGAGTCCTCATCTTCAACTGTTTTCTGCTCGGCTCCACCTCACTGATCGGAATCTCGGCTAATCTACTGGTGTTCGTGGTCGTCTTCAGAAGCAGAATTTTGCGCACCCCCAAAGTGGCACTGCTGGTGAATTTGGCCGCAGGGGATCTTCTCAGATGTTGCCTGGATTCTCCACTTTTTCTCACCTCCTTACTTTTAGGAGATGTTAATTCCAGATCTGTGGTGTGTTTGGTTCAGCAGGGAACTTACTCCCTGTGCTCCTGTGTGCAGTTACTGAGCGTAGTGGCCATAAGTGTGGACAGGCACCAGGCCGTCGCCTTCCCCTTCAGGACGGACAGGAGGAAAGAGAGAATTCGAGGCTGGATTCTGCTGATCTGGCTTTGTGGATTTTTTGGCGCTGTTCTCTCCCTGACTCTGTGTAAAGAGCCTAAATCTTACATCATGTGTCGACGCTTGCATTTGGACGAGTTGACCGCTGCTGAGGCGGATCCGTTCGGAGCTTACGTCCTGGTGCCCGTCTGGACCTCATCTATAGTTCTGATCGTAGTCCACTATGTGCGCATCTTTCTTGTTGTGAGACAGCACAATAATAAGATATTTGACATGGGCATGCTGCCAAAACCTCGTCCACCTGAAGCCTGTGCGTCATGCCAGTCTAAATGCCAACACCTTGATGGAGAAGAATGCCAGACTAAATGCCCACCTCAATCAGGGGTGAGATGCCAGTATAAATGCCCCCACCTTGATGGAGAAGAATGCCAGACTAAATTCCCACCTCAATCAGGAGTGAGATGCCAGTATAAATGCCCCCACCTTGATGGAGAAGGATGCCAGTCTAAATGCACAAACCAGTCTGGAGATGAATGCCAGTCAAAATGCCTACCTCAATCAAGAGTGAGATGCCAGTCTGAATGCCCACACCTTGATGGAGAGTTATTCCAGTCTAAATGCCAACACAATGATGGAGTGGGATGCCAGTCTAGATGCCCACAACAACTTGGAGAGGAATGCCAGTCTAAATGCACACATCTTGACAGAGGAGGAAGCCAGTCTAAATGCCCACCCCAATCAGGAGAGAGACACCAGTCTGAATGCTTCCTTTTACCCAGAGAGGGGTGCCAGTCTAATTGCCAACAACAGCCTGGAGAAGGATGCCACTCTAAATGCCCACACCTGTCAAGAGAGAGAAGCAGGTCAGAATGCCCAAAACAGCTCGGACAGGGAAGCCCATATCAGTCCAGAGAGGGAAGCCAGTCTAAATGCTCACAACAGGCCGGGGAAGGATGCCAGTTTAAATGCCCACACCTGCCAATAGAGAATTGCAAGTCACAATGCTTTCAACAGCCTGAAGAGAAACACCAGTCTCCATGCTCACGTCTGTCTAGAGAGGGACACCAGTCTAGATGCCCGCAACAGCCCAGAGTGAGATGCCAGTCTAAATCCCTCCGGCTGCCAGGAGACATTGTGGGTGCTGTGTGTGTTCTTACCCCCAGAGCCAAAGAGTTGGGCAAGAAGAGGCTGGAGGGCAAACTGGCCAAGAGGTTCGGCTACATCATCATAACCATCATCCTGTTGTGGATCCCACTGGTGCTGATGCTGATGCTCAGGGGGTTAGTTGATGAAAAACGCTGTGTGAGTAGAGCACTGGAGGCTTACCGCATAACAATCATTATTACCATTAAAACACCATCCATCCTCATGCTTCACTGCATTTTTATCACTAATTATTGATCAGTTACTGATATTTATATCTGGCAAAAGGAGACTTATTATCAAGTGTAACACACATCCTGCCAAATAGTGGACCTGGATCAGTGTTTTATGACGTGTTTATTACTGATTATTAAAGATACAAAAACTACAACCTCATTATCAACCTGATTATAAATCATAAATATTGTAAAGTGGTAAATGACTTAATTATGACTCAATTATCTCAAGAACTTCAATAAAACATAGTAGAAAGCATAAGGAAGGAGGATTTCGGAACTGTGTTTCTTTTCTTTTTGCACGTGTCGTGTCGTGCACATGTATTAAACCAGAGTAAAAGGAGTTAAAATTAGAGCTCATACACAAAACACCCCAGAATCAGCCATGAGTATGAGTATATAATTACTGAAATGTATTATTTTTTGCTGTTACACAGTGATGTAAGGCATTACTAATACATCTTCAGTAATATTATACTTGTAACATAGTTCAGTAACTTGTATTACAGCACACTCTAAACCTGAAATTAAGGTTATTTTATTTTTTCTAAATTTATTTTTGCTTTTACATATAAAAAATCACCACTGTGAGTCAAAGAGCTATTTGCTATAGACCGCATGCCCACAGGCATTATGCTGCAGCACATCGCCCTCCACTGGATGTAGAATGAACTGCAGTGAACACACCAAGTCGTTCTTCCACAGTTACTTTGGTGAAAGTAACTAAAAAAGTAATGTAAGAATCGAGTAACACATTACAACTAAGTGACTAATATGATAACAAATAACTTTGAAATAATTAAATAGTATGTATAATGTATAATGTGTTACACTTTGTTTAATTTATTTGCAGAAGTGGTTGCTGCAGGAGCTGGAGACCTCAGCGCTGGTTTTGACGTGTTTACCTGCAGCTCTGGACCCTCTTATATACACACTGCTCCATCAGCGCTTCCGCACAGAATTCCGCAAACTCTTCTCCACCGCCCAGATCTGCTGACTCTTTTACACTCTCACAAACTAGCGCGGAGGTGAAGACCTAAAGACGGAGCCAAATGCAGAAGTTACATGGAACACGCAATGCATTAAACTGCTGTTTCGTGAAGGGGAACCTGAAAAACTCAAGTCTCCGATCAGAAGCTGAATTAACATTAAAGAGCGGAGGTGGATCTAATAAAACACACAATACGATGTGGCAACATGATGTGAAAATGCAGGTAATACAGTTATCAGTGTTATTAGCAGAACCTTAGTTGAAATGTTCATACCTCTGCAGCCGCTGTGGTTTCTGTGTTATTTCTATCATGTTTTAGCATAAAGGTCCTAATCATGTTTACAATGTTACTCAGGTTTCCATAGCAACAGTGCTGTCTGTCAGAACTGCAAACTGAACTGAAAAAATAAACACCTTTATATTATGTATGCATTCAGCTTTAGATTTCTTAACTTTTAAACTGTGTAAAAGCAGTATCTGAGGTCGCCTCTTATCACGTATTAAAAACATTATGGTGCTTTACTTCATCTTACAACAAGAAGAATGCTCTAAAACCGTAAACTATTCTATTCAGATAAATCTGAACAAATGATCTTATATACAAGGCAGAAAGTTAGACAAATTTCCATGAAGTTATATATTAAATAAAAGGTATGATCATATATGACGTTTGACTGGATTTTTCTGACGGAGGCAATTTACACCAGTTAGGTTAATCTACAGACTTTGTACTAAATTAAAATAAAATCTGTGTTGTATTGGGACAGTGAAATAGTCAGATTTTTTTCATACAAATTAAACTTGGCACGATACCACGTTTTATGTCCAATACCGCTACCAATTATGTAAATCTGCTGATGTGATACAAATCCGACACAGTGCCTTTTAAACAGAAAATAATGCTTTAAAATGCCTGAATACGAGTGAGATTATTGTTATGCTTAAGGAAATATTAAATCCTGTTTTCTTATCTAAAAAATGTAACATTTACTCCCCTATACGTATATGCTTAATTATTTATTATTAAAATAACATCTCAAAAATTACAGTTGTGTAATTTAGTGACGGTCCCTAATCCTGCGGCGCTAAACCATCAGGGAGCTTGCGAGTGGGAGCTGGTGGTGTTAAGGAAATTAAACAGTATAATGGTGTGATGTTTTTGGGGTTGTAGTGTGTTGCGTTGCCTTTTCTGTTCATTGTCATATCAATATGTAGGAATTAGCGTGAATGTCAAACAATAAACCAGCTTTACCGCAGTAAAACTTCCCACATTGTGCCCACGCTCAGTTGGTTCAGCATGGGAAGTTTTACAGCGGTAAAGCTGGTTTACTGGCTCCATAGATCGATGCCAGCGATACCCCATCCAGCTGTTTGAGTCGGTATGGGACCAATATCGTATCGGTACCATCTTGAATGCAAACCACTTTAGGTTTGTACATTTTTCTTCATCTCTGATAGTATGAAAACGATATAAGAAAGCCGACATGAGAAAATTGGGAGAAAAAAGAAACTGCACACATCAATCAAGTTTGTGACATATACAGATCATTTATCTCACAGTTGTGACAAGACGAGATCATAAATTAGATTTAACATCTGACAGAGAAAGGCAAAAGGTATCGGGGCAACAGAACAACATGAAAATTTCCGAACCAAAGTGAGAGAGAGAGAGAGAGACAGAGAGAGAGAGAAAGCAAACCCAACACAGAGGAGAGGAGAGGAGAACCTACAACTGGAAGGTAGACGGACGAATACAAACGTCTTCACTTTGAAGCGTGAATGGAACGAAGAAGCTTTATGGTCAACTGAATGGAGTTACATACAAAACACAACAGATCTCAATATCGACTACCCGCCATGCCTTAGGTAGACACAGTATAAACCCAACAGCCCTGGTTCTAGAGTTCTCAGAGCTGGAAAAACCTATTTTACACACCCTCACTGGAGCTGACGTTCGATGTGGCTTTAGTTCCTAAGTGGGAGGAGGCTGATTCAGGGTTCTGGTTCATGGAAAGTTGACACAACATCCAAGAACAGTAAAAAAAAAAAAAAAAAAAAAACCCTAATTTGATCTGATATTTCACACCCCGTAAACAATCATATGCAAACCAGAACAATGGGTATGTCTTGTGATGGAGTTACTACTTAAATGGCTCACTAAATGGTAGTAATTCATGATTCATATTAATTCGACAATAAATCTATAAACGTCGTTATACAGCCGCCTGCAAACAACTTTAACAGACACAATTTTCATTATGTTTTAACACGTTCTGATTGTTACTGAGTCCTGAACATACAGAACATACTAATGATCAGATTTCTTCAATAAATCATCGTTTAATAGGATGGATTGTACACGCTGACGTTTCTAACTTTTGTGAGCTAATCATGTGTTGTTTCTCCTTAACACTGGTATTAGGAACATCTGATGACACGCACAACACGTCTCCTAACACAGCTACAGTCGAACACGTTGAAGCTCAAGTGTCGATGCAGATCTAGTTTCCAATTAGTTCACATTTACAACATCCATTTAACTCCAGTAATATTGGGCGATGGCCACGTGATGGTTCACAAACTGCATTTGGTCAGATAACAGGAAAGGCTGCGTCGAGTGGACAATGAGCAGCGGCTACTGCGGAATGTTTAGCGATGACTGTATTAATGCTCTTCCTCCGTAGACATGATTGATTACAGCGATCTGGGATTCGTGAGAATTTAAAGTGAATGGAAGATTAAAGAAAACCTCAAAATTCTTGAACTTTAGCTGTCATTTACCACTTTTAATGCTCAATGTTTTTATTGGTATCATTTATTAAAAGGTAAGAAAAACGTCAAAATAAAAGAAATAATATTAATAAAGGAAATGCCAACACAGTCAATCAATGGTCTGGGATTATTATTATTATTATTATTATTATTATTATTATTATTATTATTATCCTAGATGCCAACACAGTCAGTAAGAGGTCTGGGATTATTATTATTATTAATGTTATTATTGTAATTATTATTAAAATTACAATAAGGGATGAAAACACAGTTAATCAGAGGTCTAGGGTTAACAACAAAAGCAATAATAATATTAGCTATAATTATAAAAACGATTACAGTTAAAATGAAAGATGACAACAGATTATTATTATAATTACTACTAATAATGGTAAAACAAGACTTATTGTTACTATTATTGTTGTTATCTGATGAGATGACGCTAATTTTATGCTGGTGTTTCTTTAAATTTAATTTAAATGAACTTAAGTTTCAGCAGAGGTTTTAGAGAACTTGTACTTTTTAACTCTGACATCTGTGACAAATCTCGGCACTCTAAGGTATAAAGAGGAAGGTCTATGCTTTTAAAATATTACAACTATTAAAAGTGAAAATGATTTGATTAACCCCTTCATGCACAGCGTCCACCTGAGTGCTGAGAACGGTCAGATCTGGCATGAGACGGTCGAACCATGGTGGTTTGGTCGTTTATATTCAGTGCTGTGTTTAAGTCAGAGCAACTTTAGGTGTGTGAGTGTGTGTTCACCTTCTGATCACAGATGTGCCGACTCTTCCTAAGGTGGAGAAACAAGAAGAAGAGAAGCGAGGCCTCGGAATATTCAACAAGCTGAGAAGTAAGTCTGGGGGTAAGAAGTGACCAATAAAACACACTGAATCCAATTAGGGAAATGTGGCTAATGATAAATAAAAGTTAATGAATAAACCTTTAACAGTTTGTGTCAAAGGGCCTCGTTAACTTCTCCTCATGTTTAGCCTCATTAGCTTCACAGGGCCGAGTCTCTCTCCAAGTAAACAGCAAGCGACACGTCTGGGTTTAAGGAACATAAAAACAAACATAAACCAGTTCAGTGGTTCCCCTCTAATTACACACACACACACACACACGCAATTGGCAAAGCCATTCATCCAAAACATGGCAATCGCTAAGTAACCGCATCGCAACGTTAACAATGCTGGAGATCGGGTGTAGAAAAGAGAAAAGATGGAGAGATGTGATTGGTCCATCGAGGTGTCAATCAAAAGTTTGTGGCTTCCGCTGTGGCCTTTGCAACTAATGACTCAGGTCGAGTTCATTGAAGTCCGTTTTCAGAGGCAAAAAAATGAACTCAACATTAAAGCAGAACAAACATCGAAAGTCTCTATGTGGATAGAACACACACACACACACACTCGCACACAATCATCCAAACACACACACACACATCATCACACAAAACAAGAATTACATTTCCAACAAAATGCCAACTACTGAGCAAGAAAGAAAACAACAAGAACAAGGACCAAAACAATGTGTTCTTTTGCATGACACGAGCGGACGGCAACAGGACCACAGTGAGAGGAGGCGGCGGAAGAGGAGGAGGACGGCAGCTGCACTGGTTTTCGCCAAACCCTGGCCAAAATATTACAAAATATCCTATTTAACAATATTCACAAGTGAAACGAGGCTTAATCACACCCTACTCACAAAGTCTTAAACTAGGTCTTGTGCTTGTCATCACAGAGAGTTTGAATACTTTTTATCTCATAGATCGTTTGAAATATTCTTTTTTTTTTTTTTTTTTTGTCTGGCTCGCAAGGTGATTTCGGAGATCGGCATGGAATCGTCCACTCAGCAAGCTGGACCCGAGGAAGGACGTGGGTTCCTGACATGGGACAGGGATGGCTGGAGGGAGGGAGAGAGGGAAAGGAGGGAAGAAGAAGAGGGAAAAAGCTCCTTTCCCCAAGAGAGGCACATACTGTGTGAAAGGCTCCAGGCTGATGCACGCTGAGAGCTGACAGGGATATCTCACACACACACACACACACACACACACACACACACACACACGAAAGACACAGGTCCTAACATGTCAAACCACATTACACTTCTCTTAAAACATATAGCAGAGAGCACTCACTCACAAAAATGTAAAAACCTTGACAAATCCTTCGTCACACTAACCCTAATGTTGTCTTTATTGTCTTTTCGGAGCTTAAATTAAGTGAATCATCGTCGTGAGGAAACGAGGAGGGTCCAGAAAGGCGGCGACGATCTCTTTGTAACTGCTGACCGATAAATAGATTAATAGCAACAATAACAACACAAATGGATGAAGGAAACTTTTTAAGCCAGGCTTAGATTCCATCCTGCTCAGATGAAACGAGTCTTGCAACTTTCGGCCAAAGTCTAACCCAGTTGCAGGTGGTGTGTTGCAGCCTGCGTCGGGCTAAAAAGAACACAGTCCTGGGCGATGAAGACGAGACGAAAGAAAAAGTGCTTGATGCAAAGTCCTCGTCTCATCAACCTCGTGACAGACGGATCAAGTTCTTATGGCTCTTCTACTACTCATATATCACTTGTTCTCACTTTCTTTTCCTCTATCAACCTCTCACTCTCTCTCACACACACACACACACACACAAACACACACACACACTTTCAGCCGTCTTTCTTTCACCCTTGTATTTGAGTCGACGTGACGTGTCCAGCAGGGGGCAGGCTTCTCCGTCGGTTTTCTCTCATCCTGAGTGTCTCCTCCTTCTTCACTCTCTCCCTCTCACCCCATTCCAAATCGCTCCGGAGGCGTCCGTCACAGCGCCGACACCTTGACGACGCCGGTGGAGGTGGAGTTGGGGGCGGGGTTGGGCGGGGCCTCGGGGCTTGAGGCGGAGCTGTTGGGGGCAGAAGTGGGGATGCTGATGATGGCGGTGGTCACCTGACTGCTGCTCTTACAGTTCAGACCTCCAGTCTCGTCTGGCATCATGTTGAGACTGGAACGACTGATGAGAGAGAGAGAGAGAGAGAGAGAGAGAGAGAGAGAGGGATAAGGGGAAAGACATAAAGGGAGAGCAAGTGGTGGATAAGGGTTAGAGAGAAGGAGAAAGATGGAAAAGCAGTGAAAGGGATGGAAGGAGAGAAAGGGGGAAAGGAGAGAGGGAGAGAGAGACAAAGAGAGGGATGGGGCAGATAGACAGGGAGAGGGGGAGAGAGAGCGAGAGAATGAGAGAGAGAGGAAAATAGGGGGAGAGAGAAGGGAGAGAGAGAGACACAGGAAAAGACAGAGAGAGAGAGAGAGAGAGAGAGAGAGAGACAGAGGAAAAGAGAGAGAGAGAGAAGCAAAGAGAGATGGCAGAAAGAGAGAAGAGAAAGATGTGGATAAAATAAGATAAAAAAGAGAGAGAGGGAACAAGGGAGGCAGAGGAAGAAAAAGAGCAGGAGCGAGTGAGAGAGTGAGTGGGGGGAAAGAAAGAGTGGTGGGAAATGCAGGAAGAGAGAGATTGGTCAGAGGAAGGGAGGAAAGTTTAGAGAGAAAAAGAAGCAGAAAGGCAGAGCGACAAAACGAAAGACAAAAGAGATTTAAAAATGGAATGAAAACCATAGGGAGAAGTATAGAAAGAGAAAGAGTGAGGGGGAGAGAGGGAGAGCGAGAGGGAACGTGAGGGAGACAGAGAGAGAGAATGATGAACTTGTACGGTTTATAAATGTTCACTCTATGAGGTTGAGAGTGGTCTGGTGCTGTGTGGTCACCTCGTGTTGAGCGTCTGCTGTTCTCGACACTGGATGTGTATGGCGCTGAGCTCCTGCAGGTTGTGTGTGTGTGGGTGTGTGTGGGCGTGAGCGTGTGTGTGTGTCGCGTTGGGTGACGGGCTGGCCTTCTTGGCTCGTCGGGAGCAGCAGGTGCCCGTGATGCCCTCCTGGCTGGAGAGAGACGGGCTGCGCGACGGGAAACTCTGTAGCCCGGCCTCCAGATAACTCTGCTCAAATAGCTGCTGGTCCACAAACTCGTGATTCTACAGAGACAGAGAGAGAGATGGAGGGATGCAGATGAACAGAGGGAACAGGAACATCTCTGCATGTTTAACAGCTAAATGACTTCTTGGCTCTTAGACCCGGCCGCAGACCAGTGGATTTTTTTGGGGGGACACACAATTAAAAAACGTTAAAAAATGTAAAACACTTCCATCTATGGCTCATAGATGGCGCTAAAGCAACACACTTGGTGAATAGTTATGCACTTCTATCTTGTTTGTGTCCAACTCCACTCCCCACCCCCCACTCCAACTCCGGAAATAAACTCCAAAATGAAACCAAGGCGGTTGAAGACCACTGTCTCAGAGAACATGAACGTAAGCTGAATTTTACTAGGGAATATTTGTGAAAGTGAGTGATTATTTGTCATTTGTCAACACAGCACAGCACAGAGTGCACCACAACCAAATGTGACCTCATTTAACTCATCTGTGAAGGACAGCTAACAAGCGGCTGGGGAGCAGTACTTGGGGACGGTACCTTGCTCATGAGTACCTCAGTGGTGACTTTACCGGCCCTGGATTAGAACCTGCGACCTTCTGATCACTGGGCGAACACCCTACCGTTACGCCACCAGCTGCCCATAATGTGTTAACATTACATCTACACCTTTAACAAACCCTCTTTAATGCAAATGAACTACAAGACCAAGTTTCGACTAATTATACTTTATTATACAGGACTGTAAACATTTATTAATGAGAAGTCTTTTTACCGTCTAGTTTTAGGATACTGCAGTTAATTATGGATGTTATAAGCAATAAAGAGTTAAAAACAAAGCTGGTTTTCTTTCATTTCTCATATTTTTTTTTACTCCTGTACCACACCTACATTTGTGTTCTCTAGCTACAAACAAACATTTTAAACTGTGATTAATCACTATGATAAACACTGTAATTTTTAAAATAATTGATTCCCAGCACTAAATCATACTAAAACAATAATCACATCATCCGTCATTATTTCCCAAAAATACAACACAAATAATGACTTTCCCTAATATTCAAGTGTTTTTATTTAAGAGACTTCGCTAAGATAAAGGACATAATGCAGTTTAGATATAAATATAATTAATTTTCATAAAAAAGCACTTTGAACTACAAAAAAATATTTGAGTTTAAGGTCGAAAATACACTCAGAACATGGCTGAAGGATCTGCTTGGTTTCGTCATATATATGTAAGCGCCAATACCGATTCATGATGGATACCACCTTACTGGTCAGCTTCTACTAGAAATCAACTGTGATGTTTTCTGACCTGCGTTTCTGAAGTGGAGCTGATACAGTGACTAGACCCAAACTGATCACATGTCTATGGGCAACTGTAAACACGAAGTTAAAACCCAGCACAGCGTGCAAACGTGTTCCTCACGTATAATAACTCCGTACAGTCATCACACTCTGCTGCACTATGCAGTGAGCAATTTCATGTCCTATATATCTTCAGTTACACTGGGCTGCTGGAGTCGCTGTGTGTGTATAATGCATGGTGTGTGTCCAGCTTGACAGGAGCGCTCTGCTCCCTACACACCGAGCTCGGAAAATCTGCAGCCTCACTTCATACGGGATGTGTTACTATGTGTGAACGAAGCATTATGTCTTTATGATTGCTGTTGTATGTCGTTTTCCTTCTTATGTACAGCATGTGTGTGTGTGTGTGTGTGTGAGAGTGTGTGTGTGCTGTTGTGTGTGTGTCTGACCGTGGTCTTCTCCAGGCAGTGCAGTAGGTGGTGGTGTTGACTCTCTATTATTGATGTTGTCTTATTCAGCTGATGCTCTCCTCCTATGGAGCTCTGTAACAAAGGGACACACACACGGGAGAGAGGAGGAAACACAAAAACAGATTTCTACATTACTGATATTTTCACTTGTATAACACACACGCACAGAATACAGAGAAACAGAGAGGGAGACAAAGAAGAAGAGAAAAAGAGACAGAAGACAGAAACAAGACAGAGAGGGTAGAAGTGGCAGAGAAAAAGAAGACAGTGAGACTGTAGGAGAAGAAGAGTGTGTGTGTGTGTGTGTGTTTGGCCTCAATACCTGATCTGAAAGTCTCATCTTGTACGGAACCTGCTGCAGTTCAGAGTTCAGAGAGAGAGACAAGAACACGGAGAGAAAGAGGTTTATTGTTTTGGAAGGTACACAGACATTTTTGCAAATAAAGCCTGGAACTTTGATGTTGATGTTTGTTTGCTCCTCACTAGAGGTCAACTGATTATCAGCGCTGATATTTATCATTTCTATGGTTATCAGTAACGATTATGTGTCATTTTGTAAACCTAAATGCAGATGTAAAAAATAGTTAAATTATCATCATCTTAAAATAGTCATATTTTCAAGTTTTTCTTGAATAAAGGCCATTATTCTACAGGGGTGGGATCGCAAGACCTGTTCAACTGAGGATGTAGGTGATTTTACCAGAGGTGGGCAGCATCATGATGAGCTGATTTAGGAAAAATAATTAATTAAAGAAATCATTTTTGTCAAAGACAAAATGACAAGACGTTTGTTAGACGTCAGGAGTTTAGCACATCAACACCATCAGCACTGAACATTTGTCATTCTTACCCAGTAGCTAGGAGCTCCCCGCACTTTGTGATAAACACATTATAAACACTCTCATAATTAAGTAAAAGAACCGAAATCAATTAAAATTTTTATTTTAAAGCTTGAAATCAATATACTGGCTGAAAATATCCGTCTCCTTGATTCTTAATAATCAGTATCGGCCCTGAAAAAACATATCGCTCCAACCCCTAGTCCTCTCATCCACAAATGTGACTCTGCACGGCGAAACCAGTCGCAACGGAGGTTTCCGAGAAAACGATTGTTTATGTTGCGTGGGGGAAAATTTTGGGATTTTTTGTTTTTAGTGTTTTGAAACAGTGGAAGGTCTATACTGTACTGTTGTGAATAAATTTAGCTGAAAAACTTACTTACTTACTTTCTTGAGGTGAGGAATTCAATTCCAAGATTCAAGATTCAAGATTCTTTATTTGTCACATGCAAATTATACGGGTACAACATGCAGTTAAACGTATCCTGATCCGCTCTTTGACCGTGCAAATTAAGGCAAAAATTAAAAATTAACAATAAAATAAAAATAAGAATAACGACATACAAATACAAACAAATAACTTAAGCAGAATGTTAACAGTTTCTGTTTGGACCGCTCTACTTCAATATTTACGGCAAATCCACTCCTTGACTAGCGTGAAGATATTTCTCCAGCTCAGTTAACCTAACGCAGGTAGGCTATCCATGTGGCGTGCATAGCCTGTGTGGCTGTGAATGCAGCGTAGGTTACCATAAATGCAAACATAGCTGCGACCGCACCAAGTGTCTGTGAGTGCTACATCGATAGTCAACTTCAAAGGCAGATTTCTCCGTTTCTCACTTGGCGCGACAGGAGAAACCCGACTCCATTGAATGTTGATATCTCAGTCGTCCGATTCATTCGATATAGGTATCGTTTTGAAGCTTGATTTATGCCCTTTCATGAAAACAATTTTGAAAATTTGAGCGAAGCGACTGGTTTTGCCATGGAGGGTCACATATGTCCTCACAAATCCAACACATCATCAATGTTCAGATTTTAAGAATAATGGTGTAGAATTGGTGTAGAGTGGACAGTGGGGATATGACCCCACCAATATCTAACGATTGCCGAAATGTCTCCACCAATAATTTTGATTCAAACCACAACGTAACGCTCCATAAATGTCTAACATAACGTGCCTAAGTACATAAGGGGTTAAACTGTGTTCTCTACTCGAGGTTCACCTCCCAAACACACATCACCAGCGAGACTCGCTTTTACATTTTCCTTCTGTCGTCTGAGAGACTGTAGCGTTGTTGTGAGCAACAAAGACAAAGAAGACTGACGACGGCTGCCAAGTTCTAACATCATTTATATTCTGATGTATGAAAGATACTTAAGAGTTGTGCGAAATCCCGATTAAACTGCCGCTTTGGCGGTCACTTGTTACCTCTAACATGGCAGAATTCATTAAACAACATATTATTGTATTCAGAACGGGTTTAAAAGTCAGTTTTTGAAAATAGCATTGCTATTATTTCTGTTAAATCGTTTTTATTTGATATGGTGTTGTGTGGCTTTTATGTCCGCACCAGTTTCAAAAGCAAACCTACACCCTTCCCAAGAATATCATCCCTCACTACACACAAAAACACACACCTCACAGAACCTTCTCTCTGTGTATCGCTGTCTTTTTAAACACACACACACACACACACAGGCACACACTCCCTGCTTCTGTTTCACCTCAACTTGAAGAGAGAATACACTAAAATAACAGCAGTGACTCAGTGATCGGCGAGTGGGCAGATAGACAGAGGGAGAAAAGAGAGGGAGGGAGGGATAAAGGAGAAAACAAAGGAGAGAGAGAGAGGGAGAGAGAGAGAGAGAGAGAAAGTGGGTGAGTTGCTGGACAGACTACAGTCCAATGATCCCATGCAGCTGATATTATGACTGACACTGGACATGCTGCTGTGTTCATGATTCGTGATTTCTTTCTGTATAATCGGTATTACAGCAGGGTCCGAGAGAGGAGAGGACAGGAATGAGCAGAATAAGACATACGGAGAGAGAAAGAAGGAGAGAGGGAGGGAGAGAGAGAGAGGGAGGGAGGGAGAGAGAGAGTAACCCCATCAGTGAGAGTCTTGCATTAATTCAGTCCTTCTGTTTACATCTCACTACAGCTCTGACATCATTAGCCTTTGATTAAAACAGCAGAGGAAGGAAGGAAGGACGGAGGAAAAAGAGAGAAGCGGACGACAGGGAGGAAAGAGAGAGAGCAGTAAGAATGAGAAACTGATATCTACAGCTCCTCGTCTCTGATGTGTGAAGTTATACTGCTACACACACACAGACCCTCACACACCTCACTTATAATGAGACCTCAGTTTTACTCTCTTCATCTTCCTCTCTCTCTCTCTCTCTATTCCACCTCTATTTCTCTCTCTCTATATATATTTTCCTCTCTTTCTTCCCCTTTCTCTCTTGCTCTCCCTACTCCCCCTCTTTTCTCTCTCTCCATCTCTCTCCCCCTTTCTCTTGTCTCGTTCTCTATTCCTCCCTCTATTTCCCTCTTTCTCTCTGCCCCATTTCTCCTGCTCTCTCTCTCTACTCCCCCCACTTTTTTCTTTTTCTCCGTCTTCATCTCTCTCTCCTTTTTCTCTCATTCTTTCTCCATTCCTCCCTCTCTATTTTCCTCTTTCTTTATCTCTCTTCTGCATTCTCCCCTTGCTCACTCACCCTCTTTTTTTCTCTATATTCCACCGCTCTATTTTTCTCTTTTCTTTTCTCTGACCCCTCCTTAACTTTTCTTTCTTTCTCTCTCTCTCCCCCATTTCTCTTTCTCTTTTCCTCTCTCTTCCCTCTTTTCTCTCTCAGTCTTTCCCATTCTTCTCTCTCCATTTTCCTCTTTCTTTATCTCGTCTGCGTTCTCTCTTGCTCTCTCTCTATTCTCCCCCTTTCTTTTTTCCTCTCTCTCTCTCTCCCTCACTCACCCCCTTTTTTTCTCTATTCCCCTTCTTATTTCTCTCTCTCTCTCTTCCCCCTCTTTATTTTTCTCTCTTCCTCTCTCAAAAGCATTTGTGAATGTAATGTGCAGAAAGCTTGTTTCTTCCCCTCGTTCTCTCTCTCTCTCTCGCTCTCTCTCTCTCTCTCTTTCTCTCTCTTCATCTCGTTTGACAAGCTGAACGATTAAGAATATGAAAAATTCAAAGAATCAACGTGTCCTACTTTCTAGGTAAAACCCTTTTAATGCTTAAGGTCCAGTCAAATTGCTACACACACACACACACACACACACACACTCTACGTTCCTGACATAAGAGACAGCTTTATGAATCCGCTCTAATTTTTGGAAGAGCATTCGTCTATTCAGAATCATCCGTCCTTCCTTTCATTCATTCGAACAAGCAGTTGAATTTAGGGTCAGTAAGCATTCGGATAAGGGTCTGCTTTCAGTGACTGAGGCCTTCCAGTGTTTATAAAGAGTTACTGTGTGTGTGTGTGTGTGTTACCGTGAGCTCCAGGGCTTGGTTGAGCATGCCGTTGCGTTTGCTGTGCATGAAGGCGTTTGAGCTGCCCGTCTTCGAGATTCTCATTCTGGCCAGTCGTGCTTTCTGTGGACAGAGCAGGAGAAGAGACCAGCTGTTAGACTGCGCTGTTTGAAAGGGTGCTTCAGGGATTACATTTTAGGGATTTTATTTTGCATGTTTATGCGTTGTTTTGTTGTTGCCACAAAGCACTCTATGAAATTGTTCTTCATTTCAAAAATCTCAAATATAGAACTGAAAATCAGGTGGTGCTAAGTCTTTAGGTGCCATCTGTACATCTGGAGCTCTAAATTTGGCTGAAAGGCGTGGGAGGTCTTCTGTGGTCAGCTGCTTCTCATATGACCAACGCAACACGGCATTGCCATTCTAGAGAGGATTATTCATCTGCTGTCTTTAAGGATACGAATCGAAGCAACAAGCAAAGAGAACCTTCATAAAAATCTAGGGGAGTCAAAGCATGTGTCTCTCATGTGTGACCCTCCACGGCAAAACCAGTCGCTTGTCGCAAATTGTCGCGGTCAAAACAGAAACTTTTAACATTCTGCTGGAATTGAATTCCTCACCTCAAGAAAGTCACGTTTTTAGGATGGAAAGGGTATGTTTTTCAGCAAAATTTATTCACAACAGTACAGTATAGACCTCCCATTGTTTCAAAACACTAAAAACAAAAAATCCAAAATTTTACCACACGCAACATAAACGGTCGTTTTTCTCGGAAACCTCTGTTGCGACTGGTTGTGCCGTGGAGGGTCACACATGTAGTCGAAGGAACGTCCAAAATTATGTTTCCAAAACAGTATATCCTAAGCGTGGTACTCAGGTATTTTCACTTTGTTAGTGTACATTTGTACGTTGTTACTAACTTTTTTGATAATATTCCCACATGGTTTGAAAACCAGGCCAAAAAACAAACCAAAAAACAAACCAAACCAAAAGAAACAGAATTTTAAGACTAAATATTGCTACTATAACCCTGCAGCTGTGGAAAAAACACAATCAACTTCCAACAGCCTACACAACATGCCGCTACACAATTTATACATAGTGTACATCTGTGATGCAAAAGCACGCTAGCGCAAACACACACACACACACACCCACACACACACACAGACCCTTCTCCACAGAGAAATACATTTTCTTTGATGAGAATGCTTATCAGCTGCCTACACGCGCCGCAAATCTTCAAAGTGTAAACCCAGCGCACAGTATGACATATGATGAACACGTGCCTGCATGCATGAACACACACACACACACACACACACAAACACACACAAACATAACACACAAGGTCACACACACGGCTGCACGCAGGAAACACACACATTCTCACACAACATACAAGGTAGTGCTACTGTTGAGAGCTACTTACTTTGACTGACATAAACACTCCATATTATTAATATTACACGTGCACTCAACAAATTTCTACTCTTTTTAGCTACAACTACAAAACTACAAACATTTCTTACAACTTTATAAAAGAGGACTTTTCCGTAGGTACAAATACTGTCACAAAGCACAAAAATCGGTCTCATTATGTAAGATTGTGGCCAAAACTGGTACTGCAGTCAAATTCAAAATACTGCAGCGTGTTTCCCCTCCCCCTCCTGCCCAGACTCGAGGTTGCCAGATAGGCTGGCGGATCCTGCAAGAACAGATCTACAAGGAGCTACAATGGCAAGCGAGTTCTACACTGCTGTTGGTCATCCGTTGATCATATAATGCTTGATTATTTGCAGAGTAGTTACTTATTTATAGCATAAATTACGTTTTTGAGAGTCATGGTTTTGGTTTAAGTAATGTCAGACATTTGTAATCCAGATTGCCTTTAGCTGCAGCTCAGTGGTAACTGGCAACCCGGATGTCAAAATGCTACTGACTCCGTGATTGCGAGATAGCAGTAGGTGGCGCAACAGGCCAAAACACAGTCAAAACAAACATGATTTGCATGCCACAAATAAAATGATAAAATGTGAATATTCTGGCTGTTCTAATTTTAACAGTGAGATCAGTATTTCAAAAGAACATGATTCATTCATCTCTGGTGAAATATTAGGATCATTTTATGATTACTTGCCGTAAACGTCTTACACATAGCTGCTTTAAGGACTTGCAGGAGACATCAGCACTCCACTCCAGAAATCCATTCCCGGTTTTTACAGTGACCATCATTTCCAGGTTAAGTTCACCTGAATTCTAGCTCCACTTCCTAGCGTAACTGTTAGGGAGTTGGTGGCGTGATCAGAGGGTCGCTGGTTAAAGTCTCGGGCCGGTAAAGGTACCGTCCTCAAGCACTGCTCCCTGGGCGCAGGCAAAAAGCTGCCCACAGCTGCCTCAACGATGGGTCAAACGCAGAGGTCACATTCCGTTGAGGCGCATATGCAATCCTGTTTTCATGCTTCTTGTCTTCATGTTTTGACGGTTGGATGTGTTTTCAGATTACGATTTTGCCTGTCCTGTTCTAGATTTGTCTGCTAATTAATCCACCAAATAAGTCTAGGTCAGAAACATATAAACACACACAAACACACACTTACACATGTGTTAAGTTCCACTGCTTCCTCAGATGTACTCTCTGCACAGGTGAGAGCAGTTTGCCATTCTCTAAGGAGAAGAGATCCCAGTGCAGGGGTTTGGTGGGACTTACTGTGTTACAACACACACACACATACACACTCAGGGGAGGGGAGTGCTAACGCTGCTCTTTTCCACAGGAGATTGCCATCACATAACCGAATCAATTTAGGAGCCGCGAGACCGTTTGTGTTCCAACAAATACTGCAACAATTTTCTGCCACTGCGGGAAAAAAAGGAGGAAGGAGAATTATTTTTCCTGGCGTCCAACCACTCCAGAAACGGGAAATGGAGAACCGTCTCGGCGAGCCGCGGTGCTTCATCAAAGTGACATCGGGCAACCGTCATGATCCAGAACGCAGCCCTTCACCGGGAGAGAGCTCGGGGAACTGATGCAATGTGCTGGACATCTACAATCGGAGGGGTCTCATCACCCAAGACGGGCGTCGTTTTGAGACGCTTACACACACCTCTCTCCTGCGCTTCATTACCCATCAGCACACGACACAATTTCATAGAAAAATGGAAAATAAACAGATGCTTTACAACGCAACCAGCGCATCGTACATATGTATGTGAAAACCCAGAGGCTCTGAATGCACTGAGGCAGAATATTAACAAAAGCAGACACTGAGGCTCTGACTACAAAGATTGGAAATTTATTTCATTGTGTGAATTTTCCATTTCCTGGGGCTGCTGGGAGATGGGAGCCTGGGTTTTCTATGGTGACTGCAGGCCACAGCTGATAATCTGTAAGTGGAAAAGAGAGGGCAAATCCGGGCGAGGGCAGGGCCGAGGGGCTGCAGCCGTGTCAGGTTAAAGAGATTTAAACTGTTTAACGCCACGGGAGCGCGCCTCGGCTAAGCCTCAACACCACGTCATTGCCCTTTAACCGCGGAGCACACCGCAAACCACAAAACTGACAGCCTTTCAACAACAACAACAGCGTCCAATAAATTTGCACTGAAAATCATCAGAGAGAGAGAGTTCGGGCTGTTGAAGAATATCAGAATATCAGATTTCATCACAGTTAGGATTCATGTTTAGTCAGTTCAAGAATTCATGACTGAACTGCTTATCTGAGACTTGAGAGCTACAAAAAACATGTAATGCATTAGAAATTCACCCGTTCATTAAGCCATACGAGTGGGAAGATCATCTGCAGGGTATCTGTGTAAGATAAGTTCGACCTAGTCATGATTTCACAACCATAAAAAGGTTATATAATCAGTGGTTAGAACGTATTACTATATTTATACTTATTGTTAGTATTTAGGAATTCGAGGTTATGTAACACCCAATTCAACTGAGACTGAAGTAGTAATAATAATAATAATAATAATAATAATAATAATAATAATAATACGGCCATTAATAATAACAACAACAATTAGAGATGCATTTTCAAAGAAAATGTCAATATGATTGCTCAAGTTTTGTGGCTGTCACATGAAAAGTAGCCGAGTAGAAAGACTTTGATTAAATGGCACTGAAGTGAAGGGGGAAGGAACGAGGGATGATTAAAGTAAGAAAAAGAGGAGTGTGGGTCAAGACGGTGGTCATGATGTGTTGAGAACCTTGCTGACTGTCGTGCAAAAACAGTCATAGGAAAGCTTTTGATTCCCAAATTTTTAATTTGTTTTAAAATGTTTTTAATTTAAGAAAATGAATGAGTTCCTATGTGAAAAATAAACAACAGGAAAAAGGGATGAAAAAGACGAGTGTGGGTCACTAGTGAGACTCATGGGCCCTCAAATATTCGAATTTAGTAGCGTTGTAAAGAAGTTGGTCCCCCATTGCAGCTAGAACAGTATCCACTCTTCTCGGAAGGATCTGCCCATGATTTGGGGGTGTTTTTGTGGGAATTAGTGCCTGTTCGTTCTGTAAAGTATTTATGAGGCCTGGCTGGTAATCTCCATTCAGGTCATCCCAAAGGTGAGGTGAGGTCAGGGCTCTAAAAAATAGTCGGTTCTTCCACATGGAGCTCATCCCGGACTACAAGTCTTTATGGACTGCGTTTTGCTACCAAGACAGTCGATAGTTTTGTCTACGCTATAGTGTATAGTGTATAGTGTATAACAGGTGTCTTCATGTCTGTCTGTCTGTTTGTCTGTCTGTCTGTCGTCCTCCTCACTGAAGGTCCAGATGGCAGCCTAATTGTGATGGAAGGTTGGGGCTGATGATTATTGGTGCTAGATGAAGATGGATGAGGAGGGGAGCAGGGACAAGAAGTGGGGGCTAATTTGTGGCATGATCCTGTCTCTCTCTCTCTCTCTCTCTCCCTCTCTTGCTACCCAATCTGAAGAAGAGGAGGTGAGAGGAGTCTTCCTCTGTCTGTCTGTCTCTGTCTGCTCAGGTCTTGTTCTTCTGTCTTTCGTTTTCACTGTTCACATCACAGTGGGAGTTTTGGAGGAAAGGACATCTCTCTCCTTGTCTCTCGCTTTTCTACTTCACAGTCTGGGTTAATCTCTTTTGGGGCAGTTGGTGGCATAACAGTTGGGTGTTCACCCCGCAATCAGAATGTCCAGACCGGTAAAGTTACCACTGAGGTACCTTATATGGGCGTACCGCCACCAAACATTGCCTCCCCGGCGCTGCCCAGTTAGCTTGTTGCTGGCTCCACTGTTCTTCACGGATGGGGTCAAATGCAGGAGTGCTCACATTTCATTGTAAAATTGTGGTGGTGTGGTGTGGCTTACAATGACAACATCACTCATTTTTCACTTTGTCTCGCTTAGACATTTTCACTGTCTCAGGACCTTAAACTTGATCGACCAACAAGGGCCGCCAAGGGGTTTACCATTTGGTATGTACTCATCTAATTTTACTGACTTGTTGGTTTGGGCATTCACTTCTTACTTACTTTTACTTACGGTAACGTAGTTGGACTCAGTTGTTGATTTAAGTCTGGCTTTATGGGGTGAAGAGCAGATGCAGACTACAAAGCACTGATGCACGTCACTCTGGCTAAGAGAGTTGGCTAAAAGCTGTAAATGTAGGCAATCGGGAAAGGGTCAAATCCTTTCCATGGACCTCATATATAAATGATAGTGGTGTGATGAGACATTCAGATCATGAAACGAGGTGATACATGAGATTGCGTTGATGAGAACGAGACTTTAACACTATTTTAAAGACAACTTATGAGTGGAAAATGGCTTTTATTTGACTAAAAGACAAGAAATCCACAGCAAAAGTGGATTTAGTGCATCAACTGACTGGACTCTCTCTTGTATGATTCCTTATACGTCTTTTCACGCCGTTACTCTGCATCAGCTTCTAACTTCTAATTGATGTTTAAATAATCTCATTAAATCATCAGATTGTACATTATAACAAAAGATTTCGACAACATTTAGGATACTGGCTAAAAAGATGGCACCCAAAATCTTTAAATAACCCACAACTCATCTTCTTGTTGCTTCTTTTGGCGTCAAACTGGAAAAATGCGTGTTGGTCTTCGGCATATGAACTTGAAGTCAGAGTTTAGCGTGTACAGAGTCCATACTATTTCACGAGACAGCAAGAAACATCGTCACGTCACTTGTTAGATTTCGTGGCACAAGATCTGCTCATAACCCTAGTAAATGATTTATAAATATTGCTGTCTGTGTTGATTTTGGTCACTTAATAACACAGCTTCGATTTTTGGCTCATCTTATCATGATAGTATTTTATGGACAACATCAAGGTGGTCTAGGCTCTTTTCTCATCTCCTCCTTGTTTTTTGTGCTGACAGCCAAATCGAGAAAACACAAACTAAGCCGTCATCAAAGTGCTGACAGCTGTCTGGATGAGAGTCCGAGCCGAGCCCTAAGCTCACTGCCGCGCCGGGATCTCTGCAGCCGTCGGCCAGAAGTCCGGGAGGAATGACAGCGGCTAGGCCACAAGCTACTCGGAGCGTGAACCGGAGGCTGGAATTGAAAGTACAGGCGCTTCGGTGCAGCCTGGGAGCCTTTGATCAATGTTTCATTAGGGTGAAGCCCACTTGAAAGATTTTGCTTAGCAACCATCTGTCATTGCTCTTTGGTGCTGAGACCAATTGAGATTTACTATGACACGGTTACCAATGAGAACAGCTTTAGTGAGGACAAAACTATCGTCTTTATTAGCTCTAACTATATTTCTACATAGTGATGACTACAAATAACCGCTGGCATGAACAACAGATATCAATATTTTTTGAAAGGCATGCTTTTAGATTTAATAGCTTTTATTCCCAGAGATTGGAGTACAAAGAGATCCAAGTGGCCTCTCATCATCCAACCATTCTCCCATTTGCTTTTTAAATAAATCATTAGATGCACAACTGGTACCTGTGTGAAAACAGGGGTCGGCTGATCATCATATGAAGGAATTATCAGCGATATTTTGCATTTTTCTGATTATTGCAATCAATCATTTTTTGAACGGATATAATAATAAATTAATTTATAATTGCTCTACTTTGGCTCTGATAAATTCATCTCTCTCTGTATGAGTCAACAATTTTTAGACAAGTTTAACTTATCAGCACTGAAGGCTGAGGGTAATAAAAAAACGGCATTCAGGCACTTTTTAAATTAAGAAAATTATGCAACGTTCTCATATTAAACATATGCTGAAGGGCATTTCAATGAAAATGTAAGCATTTGACAAAATGTTACCACTAAATTTCATTTTTACCGCAAGACAAATTAAGACAATAATATTATTGGTCGCCTTTGATTTAAAATAATCGGCACTGGCATCAAATCCACCCCTAGTCTGTACCATTCTTAGGGCCTGTTTACATGTATGCGGATATTTTTTATGTTTATTTTTTGAATTGTGTTTACACGACATTCGGTTAAAAAAAAAATCTGTTTACAGGTATGCGGATATTTTTTATAATTGTATATTCTTTAAATATGTTTAGTTTTTTTAATTGCATTTATAGGGCATTCAGTTTTAAAAAATCTCTGCACACACTAGAACACAAAATGATTCCAAACTCGAATGTTTACCGCTTGTCTGCGTCAGGTTTTTTTTCAGTCAGTGAACAGCAGGCAACATGCCTAGTGTGGATTGCGATACAGTAGCCTTCTTCATGGTTATCATAGTCACTTGTGGTATGTAAGAAATGTAAGGTATTTAAGGCACCTGCACAACAGAACTAAACATGTCACCCTTTTAAGAAAATTGTTTTACTTGTTTACATGTATCCACAAAAGGGGTGGCACGGTGGCGCAGTGGGTAACGCTGTTGCCTCACAGTGAGAAGGTCCTGGGTTTGAACTCCTGGGGACGCCGTAGGGCCTTTCTGTGCGGAGTTTGCATGCTCTCCCTGCTTGCGTGCTTCTCCGCTGCGTTCGCTTCTCCCACAGTCCAAAGGGCATGCTATAGGTTGACTGAAGACTCTAAATTGCTACAGTAGGGTGTGAATGTGTGTGTGAGTGTGTGTGCCCTGCGGTGTGTTGGCGCCTGCCCAGGGTTGGTCGCTGACTTGTGCCCTGTAATTTGCCGGGATAGTCTCCGGTCACAAAATGTCCTCTAAAGTTACCTAGGTTCCCAAATCCTATGTTTGCATGTCACAGGACATGGCTTGTTAGCTGGTACTACACCAACACTCCATCACTGGACGTGGATCTGCAACTGAATGTATGTATTAATCTCATATATATGCAACATGTGCCTCTGTGCCTACTTAACATTTCCAAAATATTGATATCGAAGGGTTTTTGGTTTCTAAGGACTCCTCCGTGTTTAGGGGATGTGGGAAAGAGGAACGCCCTACAGCACCACAATCGTCACGTGATGGGTGAACGCAGAACGACATTTGCAATTACACGGCTGTGTTTACAATTACTAAATATACAGTATCAATTACAGCCATACCGTCAGTACATCTTACTGGTAATTATTGGATTCGATCATGTTTCACTGGCAAAAGCTCAACCACATAATCTCTTACAGGGTGCTGCATGGCGTTACTGCTGGAGCCGAGGTGCAGAATGGATTTACAGTAAAAGGTGGTGTGCTTTGGCAGCCAGGTGAGACAGGACAAGGTCGTCTGCTAAAAGTGACAGCAGGAACAAACATACACATCAGCGCCATGGCCCCCACCACATTTGGCTGCATCTGGGAGAGCTATCAGAACAGAGAGAAGAGTGCAGCCACATCTCCCTCCCTCCTTTCTCACACATGGACATTAGGCACAGAGGTTCACGGACAAAAGGTTTAGAACACACACAGTCACACAATCACACACAATAAAATAAATTAAAGTGAACCACAGAACCACAGTAATGTGACCACAGAACAGCACGGCACAAAATGCACCACAATGAAAAGTGACTTCTTCATGTGACCCATCCATGAAGGAGCGGTGGGCAACTGCTTGAGGACGGTTCCTTGCTCATAAGTACCTCAGTGGTAGGTTTACCAGTCCGGGATTTGAAACGGCGACCTTTTGATCACGAGGCTAACTGCCTAATCGTTGTGCTACTAACTGCCTCAAATATAGAGAGAGTGAGGCTAGAACGCAGGTGAACTCGATCTGGAAATTACGGGTTGACGTAAAGACTGGGAATGAAGATCTGGAGCGGAGTGCTACCTTTACTGGTCCTGGACTTGAACCAGCGACATTCCGATCACAGGGTCTAACTCCCTAATCGCCTTTTTTATCCGGGCACGCTAAAAGTATTGTCAGAAAAGACAAATCTGACAGAAAAGAGAAAATAAAAGAGAACAGTTCAAGCTGTTTTTGAAGCGATGTGCTTTGTTCACAATATTTGTTATTCAAGGCATATTCCCAATACATAAATTCTAGGATACAGATACTTTGAATCATCCCAAAATATAAAAATAATGTACATTAAGCTAAACTCAAAATATTACATTATTTTTGGACACTGATGAATTAAAGCTCTGCTAAATGAAGTCCAATAGGTGCCCAAATGCAGTCTTTGTGTATAAAGCCTCCATGAAAAGAGGTACCACACTACCACATATGCATACATAAGATTGTCAAAACAAGAAAATATGATGCCAAAAACTTGGGAGGTGGAATGTTGCAATGAGGCTATTTTACATAACTCAGTTATATCCTCAAAAGCAGCCATAAAATTACAGCAGCGTAATGAAAGCGCCTTGTTATGGGGAGACTTCGCGGCAATCACTTCTAATCAGACACGGACAGCGTCTTTGAAGAAATTTCAAGCAATAAATGGTCAGGTTGTACAGACAAGCACTACATTTATTTGCTGTTTACTTGACATCCCATTTTCTGTTTTTGGCTTGGAATAAAAATTTTAAAGGCGAAATGTTTTCATTTTTATATTGCAAATGCACCGCTCTTATTTTTTTTCTGAACTTGTTGACAGCTCAGGAACCGTGTTTCCCTCAACTCTGTTGTCACAGGTGTTCCACTGCACTGGTGGTGCTGCTGCTCAACAGATGCTTTCATCCAGAGTGACTTCCATTTCTTATTTACAGCGAAAATCTGGATCGACTTTAAGGTTTGGCCTTTAGGGTCTTGCTCAAGGGCCCAACAGTGATTTAAGGCTTTTCAGGGATTCATACTCTTATGTTTACCAACACAGTGGGCATCACAACGGTTAGGGAGTTCGCCTCTGTGATCAGAGGGTCGCCGGTTTGAATCCCTGACTGGCAAAGGTACCACTGAGGTACCTGGCGAGCAAGGCACCGTCCCTCCAAACACTGCTCCCTGGGTGCTGCCAAAAAGCTGCTCACTGCTCCTTCACAGATGGGACAAACGCAGAGCTCACATTTGGTTGTGGTGCACTGTGTGCAGTGTTCACAATGATAAATAATCACTCACTATCACAGTAGGTGTTTATCAATACTTATAAAGCCGGGCTAGCTGCACTTCAAAATCAGTAATTCTTGCCTTAAACAACTGAGTTGGCAGTTGGTAGTGTAACGGTTAGGAAGTTGGCTCCATGATCAGAATGTCACTGGTTCGAGTCCCAGACCAGTAAGCAGGCCTTACTGAGGTAATTTATGGCGCACCGGCCCCAAGAAGCTGCCCACGGGAGGAAAGAGATAGGTTCTTAGTTGGGGTAGCTTGTGTGTAATCGGAAGAAGTCAGAAGGTCATCGATTCAATCCTCGGACCTGTAAGGTATTACTGAGAGGTACTATGAGCAAAGCTGCAGTTCCTGCTAATTGCTCCCCAGATGTTGCCCGTGTCAGCTACCCACTACTCCTTCACGCATGGGTCAAATGAAGAGGTCACATTTCATTGTGGTTCAATGTGTACCATGCTGTGGCGTGTTCGCATTGCTTAGGGATGGTACCTTGCTTGTAAGTACCTTTACCGGTCTGGCACCTGAGCCGACAACCTTCTGATCACAGGGTAGACTGTCTAACCGTTACACAACCAACTGCCAAGAATTACACTTGCAGAATGGAGAGACAGTCTTCTACAGTAGGTTAGAGCTGATTTGAACCCCACATCCCCTGTCCACGCAGGGCGCTTTCCAAACATTGTTGCCAAGGTTGTTGAGGTGACAATCAAAAATCACTTTTTTTAATGTGTGTATTTCGCTCCTGCGCCCTGGGGAAGTGTACAAAGGCTATGCCGCATCGCTGTGTCAGTGGGAGACTGATGGTGTTTCTGCTCTGCCGGCCCCACACTGTGGGACCGTGGGGCCTGACTGGCGCCGCCAGTACAGGAGGCGGTGATGAGGTCTCCTGTGAGCGCCCTCACTGCGACATGCGCAGCCTTTTTAAGAGTTTCAAGGGCTGGGCACGCTAAGTCAGTCTTCTACACACACACACACACACACACACAGACTACGCATCACACCCGGGACATTAGCGGCCAGTCCCGGTGATTTTACAGGCATCAGATCGATTTAATTATGCTAATAAACACTTTCTGCGGAAAGTTTATGGGGAAAAGATGATGCATGGATGAATGGATGATGGAAGGATGGATGGATGAATGGTTCTGCTGAGGGGTTCAAGGATGCTGAATTTATGCTCCTCCTTATGGTGTGTGTGTTTGTTTACAGACACAGGTCTGGTGTGTGTCAAAGCTGAGAGCCACGTGCAGAGAGACACGCACAGAGGACTGATGGATCTAATGCTAATATTCATCACACACCCGAACGTGGAGCGCAGTGTGCGTTATTAGCCTTATTCATACATATAAAACCCAGCAGCTGTATCACAACACGTGCAACTCCCTGCAGCAGCACACAAACACTCACACACACATACAGATACACACACACACACATACAGATACACACACACATACACAGAGGAGAAGACAAAAGAGGGAGAGAGAGAGGGAGAGGGGGAGAGAGAGAGAGAGGGAGGGAGAGAGAGAGAGAGGAGAGAGAGGGGGAGGGAGAGAGAGGGGAGGGAGAGAGAGGGAGAGAGAGAGAGAGAGGGAGAGAGAGAGAGAGAGAGAGAGAGAGGGAGAGAGAGAGAGAGAGAGAGAGAAAGAGGGAGAGAGGGGAGAGAGAGAGAGAGAGGGAGAGAGGGGAGAGAGAGAGAGCGAGAGAGAGAGAGAGAGAGAGAGAGGGGAGGGAGAGAGAGAGAGAGAGGGGGAGAGAGGGAGAGAGAGAAGAGTGAGAGAGAGAGAGACAGAGAGAGAGAGAGAGAGAGAGAGAGAGAGAGGAGAGAGGCAGAATGGCGAGCATATAAGGCATAACGTAATGAAATGTAGCTGCTGCACACACATACACACACACACACACGCACGCATACACGCCAAGACACGCCCACACACGCGCACACACACACACACTCGTTGTGGTCAGATCTATATTACAAATTATCAATATTTGGACGCGCCCTAAAACCACACACAGCAGTTCATCTCCTCCACACACACTAGCCCCAGAACGCCAGCTGGACCAGACTCAGATACTTCAGCTCCGTTCTGCCAAATCCAGCCGCATTAATGGATGAAAAACAAACACGGTGCTGGTGTGCCAGTCTGCGCTCTGATCCAAACCGTAACACTCACCACACTGGGACTCAGGCAGGGGGTCAGAGTGTGTGGAACGCTGTCTATTCAAGTGGTTAACCCTGATGTGCAGTGTGTTAGAGCGTGTGTGTGTGTGTCACCTCAACCTCATCAGAACTCCAACGCTCCGGTGCAGGTTTGTTTCCCAGCACACACGCCGCTATTAACCTCTCGAAAGATCATCACCATAGCAACCCTGGGGGAGTTTTCTTTCGTCATGGCAACCCTAGACTCTTCGTGGTAACTCTTGGCCTGGTTGTAACATTATTGTACATGTTTCTGGTCGTAGTTTTCTCCATTTGACTGCTGTTACGATATTTGCATACATTATTGAAAAATTTTAATTAACTAATTTGCGTGTTCGCCTCACTTTGCGAATGTGAGCTCGCACATGGGTTGTGTCCCAAGCCGAGTACTACCGCACTTAATAGTATAGAAGGTAAGGCACTGCTCTCATACTTTTCTATGCAATAGTATGCATCTCAGAAAATAGCTGGGGTTGTAGCTTAGTGGCTCTCTACGCACTAGATAGTGCACATGGAGAGTCACACCCTATTTGACTTGGTACACCACATAGGGAGGGAAGTGACTTCATCTTAAAATGCTACGCCCTCACGCAACTCTGTTTTCACGCCCGCTTTACTTTGGCACTGTATTACAATTGTCAGAACTAGGCGTTAATTTTGTGCCAAAATTCTGAGTGCACAGTGGAACTCTGAGGAGAAAAATATCTTGTCTTTACGCCTCAACTTTTATCGGTATTTATCGCATTTATCGGTAGATGCCATCATAAAAATATTGGAAATCGGCATCAGCCAATTACAAGTGAAAGTGAGTGATTGTCATTGTGAACACACCACAGCACAGTACACAGTGCACCCAAACCAAATGTAACCTCTGCATTTGACCCATCCATGAAGGAGCAGTGGGCAGCTAACATGGGCAGCACCCGGGAGCAGTGCTTAGGGATGATACCTTGCTAATGAGTACCTCAGTGGTATCTTTACCTTTACTTGGATTTGAACCGGGGAACTTTTTGGGCCTTTTTGTCCCCTAAAATCACTTTTATTGCTTTTTATGGCTTTGTGGGGACATTTGAGAGGTCCCCATGAGGATAAATGACCACAGAAAATGTGCATGTTTTATTTAAGAAGCAAAAAGAGGCAAACAATGTGCTATTGGTTACTGAGGTTAAGGTTAGGATTAGGGTTAGCTATTCAACTATATACATCTAGTCATTATGGGAGTCTATGGAAAGTCCTCACAAAGACAGTTGTACAAGACTGTGTGTATGTGTGTATGAGAGAGGTGTGTATGTGTGTGTGTGTGTGTGTGTTTAGATTGCAGGGTTTGATTTTGTAAAGACCTGACTGTTCAATAAAATAACTTTGTGAAGATGCTGTAGAATGTGGTGGTCTAGTGGTTAGGATACTCGCCTTTGGGCCATGAGGTTGTGAGTTTGAAACCTACCTCCAGCACTACCACCATTAGGTTCCTATTGCGCCCCATGGGATGTTTTTAGGCATGTGAACCTAAATTTCCAGGAAAACCTGGAATTTGTAGCCTTGTGAGGACATTTTAAATGTTTTGAAAGAAAAGTTTTATCTTTTAGTAATAATACAAAAAAAGTAAATGTGAAACCTCAGAGAGTGTGTGGGTGAGAGAGAGACACACAGTCAACATAAAGAAATGGAGGTGATTTACTCCCTTGTGATTGTGGTGGGCGGTGATGGAGGATGTGAGCTTAAAGGAGAGCGTTACTGCTGCTGCTGCTGCTACTGCTAATCACATCTCCTTTCTTAACCTCATTAGCGGACGCCCGAGTGACCCGCTGTCGTCTAACGGCAGCTCAAACAGCTCGGCTAACGTTAATATACGACCTCATCTCCATGGCTCTGTCATGTTCCTGCTGCCTTAACGAGCTCCTTAAAACCCTCTCAGAAAAGAGCCGTGACGATTCCACTGACGCCAGGCCGGTTCAGATCAATTCCAACCCTGCTGCTGCTATGTGTTGCCTGCTGTCTGTTGCTCGGTGCTTAAAGAATGTCACACAGACAAACTTGCATCTAAATGTCCATTCATGTTGGAGCAGCCAGGTGTGAATGTGGTGTGGAAACAGATGCAGAGATGCTCATTATGAAGTTATTACAGCGCTACTGCAGTGCAACTACATACTCACTGTGTGTTGCAAAAGTGTTTAGGATATAAATAGTTTTACAAATATGTTTGCATAATCCAGAAAGGAACAAAAACATACATATTTTTATTCATTTTTGCAAAATGAAAGTGTTAAAAAAAATTCTCTGAACGTTTTAAGGAATAAATACTGTTTAAGAAAATGCAACATTAAAACAATTAATATGTGTGGACCAAAATTCACCTGAAGATTTTAGGATACAAATTTTCCATAAAACATACTGTGTATTGCACAAATTTGTTTGGGGGTTCTAGAGTGAGTTATTCATTTGCATGCAAAGTATATATTGCATATTGGAAAATAAAACTCATTTAAGGGTTTTAGGGTATAAATCACATCCAAAAATATATATCTTGCATAATGCAAAAAAGAATGCTGCAAAAACTGAATTTTTTAAGAGTATAAATCATTCCTCAAATATATATATTTGTGTAATGCTTAATAAAAAATACTATGTTGCAAAAAACTTTTAGGCAATAAATCATTTTCCAAACATAGTTTTGCATGATGCAAAATGAAAAAAAAAAGGTTTTATGGAATAAATAATTCCCCCAAAATATCTTTTGCATAATGTAAGATGGAAAAAATGAAGTAGGCCATATTTGGCAATATCCGCCAATACACATTTGACCCCACAATGCTCAGGTGTAAGTAAGCCATCTCTTGCCCTGCGCCTCACATCTGCTCCCCCGAGGGAGAGTGTCGAGCTCCTCCTCCTCACCCCCACGGGAACACAGCGACGCCCGTGCCGTCTGGACCCCACCCAGAGCGCCGAGAGAGAGCGAGAGAGGAAGCCGATCTGACCTGCATTTTCTGCGCCCGGCGCTTGTCGGCTCTTTGGTTCTGATGGTAAATGCGACTGAAGTTGGAGACGATGACGGGAACGGGCAGCGCAATCACCAAGACACCGCTCAGAGAACAGATCGAACCGAAAATCTTGCCCGCTATCGTCTTTGGCACCATGTCCCCGTACCTGCAGAGAGCGAGAGCGAGAGAGAGAGACAAAAAAGATGAGACAGTGAAAGAGATGGAGAACAGAGAGGTGGAGAGAGGGAGGAAGGAGGGAAGAGAGGAGGATATGAAGAAGAGAGAGAGGGAGAAGAGAGGAGGGAGGAGGAGAGAAAGAGAGAGCAAGAGCAAGAAGACAGAAGAGAAAAGGTGAGGGAAAGAAAGGGTGAGAGAGATTGAGAATAGAGAGGGAGAGAGAGGGAGAGAGAGAGAGAGAGAGACAGACACAGAGAGAGGAGGGGGAGAGAATGAAAAAGAGGGAGAAAGATATAGTGAACGGAGAGAGAGACAGAGGGACAGAGATGAAGAAGAAAGAGGGAAAGGTCAGAAGAGGGGGTAAAAAGGAAGAAAATAAAGGGAACGTAGGAGAAGAGAGGGAGAGAGAGAGAGAGAGAGAGAGAGAGAGAGAGAGAGAGATTCTGGCATTAATACATGTCCAGCTTGTTTCTACAGATTGTCTCCCTGGGGAGCTTTTGCCCTGCCTAACTGCAAAGTTAAACACACACACACACACACACACAAGCACACAGCAGCACATGGAAGCATATGCACCAACACCAAAGCCAACACACACCACATGGACACAAAAAAACAAACCAACACAGACAAACACTCGCACCAAGTCCAAGGTCAAAACACTAAGGGTCAACCGATTTTCTGCCGGACAGATTATCGGGGGCAGATATTAGGCATTTTTCTGACATATGTGCAAATGATCCCATAAAAAAAACATGTGACATCAAGGTGCATACACGCACACTTTAAACAATCATCTTTATAACACAGTCTACATTTAATCTGATGTGACTCATCATTTGTATAAACCTACAAAGCATAACGAGTGTATGACTAAACTAATAAAGGAGTTTGTTGGTCAGGAGCTCTGCTCTCCCCGTAAACTCCACCCCATCACATCGCCAGTCGCCTCCATCAGTACACAGGCAGCAGCTCTCACCAATGAGGCCAGCAACGCATGAAGCTATTTCCAGAATGAATGCCAGAAGTGCGCCAATTAGCGTATTCAGACTCTACAATGCTAAACACAACAGTTTCAAATGGAGAAAACACAATTATACGCACTGGGCTCGACGTGCTTTCTGCAGCAGGAAACTGAACAAAGCCAGAAATGAGAGAGATAAGACCCAGTTCTACACCCAGCGCTGTGTTTAGGAGGGAAAAGGGAGGCAAGCTTAAGATTTCACAAAAAGCAAGTTAAATTGCATTTGTTCAAAACTATTAATAGTGCTTTTGTCGAGTCTTTTCACGTGGAGAGGAAGATGGGAAATACAATGGGCCGAAACATGGAGAGACTGAAATGAGGCGGCGACTGATGAGAAATTTCACTATCAGCAGAAAACATTAAAGAAAAGCTCAACTGTGAAATACTGACAATGCTCAAGAAACAATCCACCCATCCATGTGCTGTAGGCACACACACACACACACACACAAGCAGTACGGTGCTTCATAAAACCATTCTCTTCCATGATGGCATATTAACGCCTCCGCATGTTTATATTCCAGTGGGTAGTAATATTAATCCTGCTCCCCGAGTGATCAAATAAATCTGTTGTTAGTAACTGAGTTGGTATATTAACAACTAATCCTGTTAAATCCATAAATGACTTTAATGGTGGAACCGCTAAACAAACATAAACATCTTAATGAAGAACAGAACAAAACTGCAACAAAACTCTCTCGTCCCTTCATTCAAATTGTGCGAAGGATGTAGCTCATGTCTGTAGTCAGTAAAGGTTAAAAGTTGTGAAACGCTTTTTGTGAAACGGGTCGGTTCTGGAACAGACACTCACATGGTAAAAAGTCATGCAGACCTGAGAAGAAGCTTTCGTGTAAGAACACAGTTGCTGTGTAGCTAGTGAGTATCAGAGAAAAATATAAAATGAAAGTAAGTAAAAAGTTTCTAAAAAGTTAGAAATATGTACAGCTGCTAGTTCAGCACCTTCCCACCTTTGAACCAAACCTCCATATTTGTCTCTGTCTGTCTGTCCATCTGTCCACCTGGCTATCCATCTATTCACCCGGCCTGAGTTTATCTAGCTATTAGTCTGACGTTCTATCTCTGTTGTCTATCTATCTGTCCATCCATCCATCAATCCATCCTTCAGTCTGTCTGTCTGTCTATCCATCCATCTGTGTGTGTGTCTACCCCTCCGTGTGTTTGTCTGTGTGTCTGTACTGAGCTCACAGTGCTGATGGATGTCATGCCTCATAAGGCTCTGTATACAGCTTGTGTCCTAGCCGTGAACTTTGGGGGTTCTTTCTGTCAGTCTCACACCCTTCTCTACATCTATTTGCTCCCTTCCTCACTCTCTTTCTCTCTCTTCTCGCCTCTTTCTACTTATCCATTATGATAAACCTTGAGAAAGAAAGGGCCGGAGGGTCTATTTGATGTATCCATAAGTGCTAATGGCCCCCTTTTTCACCTCCACTGTTAGCTCCAGACTAGACTGAGTTCCATTTACAGCCGATATCAAACTTGCACAAATCTCGGAAGACGTACTTCACACCAAAACATCCTCCAAATACATAATCATGCATTAGCCTGAGAAAATCACTCATTAAATATGCATGAGAGTACAGTGCTGTAATAATGAGCAGCACTGCCTAAAGCCAGCATGTTTGTGGAAGTGCTTTAAGAGTAATGGACCTAAATGCAGCTCCATTAGAACAGTTGACAAGAACATATTTTCCTCACAAACAACGTGTCCCGTGTACAAAGACCAGTGACATCACAGTAACTCCACCGTGGAGTAGGGATAATGGTGGATGTGATGTTAATGCAAAAGTAATACCAGTGAATGGGTAATGAAATGTATCTGACTATAAACAGTCTTCAGCTCTGTGGGAACAAATGACCCAGAGACGTACATCCATCTATCTATCTATCCATCCATCCATCCACCCACCCACCTATCTATCTATCTATCTATCTATCTATCTATCTATCTATCTATCTATCTATCTATCTATCTATCTATCTATCTATCTATCCATCTATCCATCCATCCATCCATCCATCCGTGCATCCATCCATCTGTCTATCTATCAACCATTCATCTGTTCAATCGCCAATCTATCCCTGTCTATCCATCCATCCATCCATCCATCCATCCACATGTGTCTATCTAGCAATAACATGGATAAACAGGTAGACAGTCAGACTATCTATTCTGTTCATCACTCCATCCATCCATTCATCCATCCATCCACATGTCTGTCTATCTATCATCCATTCAGCCGCCAATTCATCCGTCCGTCTGTCCAAAAGCATGCACTGTAGGTTAATTGGTGACTCTAAATTGGCCCCGTAAGGTGTGAATGGGAGTGTGATTGTGTGAGTGTGTGCGCTCTGTGGTGTGTTGGTCCCTGCATTGTGCCTGTAGTTCCCTGGATAAGCTCCGGACCCCACGCGCCCCCGATAAGGATTAAGCTGTTCTGAATGAATAATTTTTATGTCTTTTTTATTTTATGAACTATAACGCTGTGTAGCTCATCAGCTGCCATGCACAACTCCTGCTAGCCTTCATCTAGCACTTCACAAATAGATGGAACCACAGTGTGACTGTTAATTGAATATTTAGCGCAACACAGAACAATACAGAACTGACCCTAACAAAGTTGCTGTGTCTTACACACGCAGGCAAAGTAACACTCAATGGTCCATTGCAGTCCACTGGGGCCCTGTGGTCAGAAACTAACCAATGCTGAATAATGTAGAAGGTCACTGTGAGATTGTGGATGGCAGGAGATGAGTTACTGCCCGTGATTGTACTCCTGTAATGTGCACTTATGAAGTGTAAGTATCCAATTATGTGGCCAGTAAGTGGAGGTTAAATGCAGACGTTTATAATAAAGCGGTCAGTCAGCGAGTGTTACTTACTGACCTGGTGCTGATGGACAGAAGGCAAGATATAAAACAATGTGTATGTAGATGTGAGTGTGTATTTAATTCTTTCTGTGTGCTCATTCCGTGCCCTCCTTCAGCTTTTCCTCTTGTTTGGCTTTGTCTGTGTGAGCTGCTATTGTAACTGCAGAGCTGCCAAACAAAAGCCTGTCTGACTCTCGTCTCTCATCTCTAAATGCAGCAAAACCTGAAACAAACAGCCTCCATCACAGCCCGTATCAGAGAGGGAGTCAAAGAGAAACACAGCAGGCCATCTTTGATTTGACAGATGTTCTGAGTTCTGTGCGTAGACGCTAAATTGATGTAGTTTCAAAGAGAAAGGCAATCAAAGTCACAAATAACACACCTACTCACATGGGTTTAATATAACAGAACATATCTGAAATATAGACATAAAATATGCATGGTGCTGGTCTTAATAAGCTTCAAAACAAAATATATTTGTAGCAAACAGCACGCAACCAAAAGGAACCTTTAATCTATGCATGGCAGTAGATTTATACTAATACACAAGTCAAGTCACAAAGCACCAAAGCTTGGTGCAGTGTGAGTGTGTGTGTGTGTGTGTGTGCGTATGTGAGTGTGTGTGTGTGTGTGTGTGAAAGATGTATGATGTGTGATTTCTGATTCTATGCACTGCTGCAGTTTTTGCCCTTCAGCACTGTCATCAATTCTCTCATTGAACCTGACTCTGTGTGAGAGCGTGTGTGTGTGTGTGTGTGTCTGAGTGTGTGCAGAACTGCATTCTAGTAACTGTGGTGTGAAGATAAGGGACATGATCCATGGTTCTAGTTGGATATGTTAATTTCAGGCAGCTTATTTTCAGCATAATTACATATGTATCTTAGCTCAGGATCTACAAAGTTGGAACAAAGTTTATGTCCTCGAATGTTTCAGAGTTAGAAACTTCATCAAAGGGCGATCGTGGTTGCATGAAGTGATTAGTAAGCATGTGGATGAGAACAATTAAAATTTACAGGCAACAGAAAAGGAAGTGTTGCCTGGACATGACTGGTGAACTCTGGCGCATTATCGGCGCTTCCCTCAGCAGTTGTTGTTGCTAAGTTACGGAAAGCGTCATCAGATAATTCAGTTTGTTCCTATTTCATGTAAACGTTGTAACATGTTCCTTTGAGATCGGTAGTTTAGCCAACGTAAAAGAGATTATCTTTACAATGGAGAGAAATCACATCTTGGTGTTAGTGTCAGCGATTGAACTAGATACTCACATCTTCAAGATGCAGATACTGGGGGCATGAGAAAAACCGTGCAAGAAAACAGCTGGGAGAGTACCACCATCTACCTGCCTATCTATCCATCCATCCATCCATACATCCACATGTCTGTCTGTCTGTCTATTAGGGGTTTGATCACATAATTGTAGTTATTCAAACTGTGTAACTAAAGCCAAAATGAGCTTCTCCAGCTGTTCCACATACATCGCCATTTGCAGTGAGTTCTTGACTGTGTATGTCCTGCGCCTTCCTCGATTTTGACTGACCAACAATAGAGAAGTGACATTGACGAGCGCAGCACTCTTCTAAAGGTTGAACAGATTTCAACTTGAAGTGCTCTGAGCCACCAACGTCTTTTTTCTGCTCAAGGTGCCTAGCGCTCTAAATGCTGACGCTCATCCTGTTTGTATTAAAAATAGGCACTGGCAGACGCTAGGAGAGAAGTGCAATAGACAGTGAGAGTGTTCAGCACCACGGACAGCTCCATAACCCTGCATGGAAATACAGACTAAACCAGTGTTCCCCAAATGTCTTTCCTTGAGGACCAGATTATGTAAAGCACGTCAGGCTGAGGGCCGACAAATTCACGTCACATCTCCCAACAAACTACGTTTTTGTGCCTGATGGCGTTCCATATGAGAGTTGCGAGCGCTAACGCGTGTCTACATCATGAATAATGTAATTAAAGAGTTTTTACACAATTACTTCAGTTTTTGAATGCGGAATTACTCTAAATTATAATTTCACACACAGAGGAATGAATATAATGTCCAGTAAGTTTAAAGATGGTTAGTGTTATCACAACTGTTATCATTAAGATTTCACTCACTCTTAATGACTAGCGGAAATGTCAACCTACTGAGGTGGAGATCGCTAAGCACAGATGGCCATAGGGAGCGCACATGTCTGTTTACGTTTGTTGCTAATGTGACGCGAGGGGCCAGATATATCGCTTGCTCGAGAAGGATCCATTTGGGGACCACTGGACTGAACATTTAACATTAGCGTGTATGGAGCATGTTCCAGTTTCCTGAATAAATAAGTGGCAAATAAAAACGTTTTTTCAGATGATTGGCAAAGGCTTAAAAAAATCTCATGATATTTATTTTGTTTAATATTAACTTATGTAATAAAGAACATACGCTGAGAGACAGAGGTTTTAGATCAGGCTCACTTATAGCTTTTAGCCGACCCTTCATATCAAAAGAGACTGCCTTTTACTAACTGCAGTACAGTGACAGTATCTCTGGAGCAACTGCTGCTGGAGAAAATGTAAGGCTCATAGAATATTCCGAATTTAGACAAAATGTAAAAATCTTTTTGAAATTCGAAATATTCGGGAGCTCCTGGAAGGCTGGAAAATGCCTACAAGGCACACGCAAAATGACAACAACTTACCCTTTGAGTAATGCTAGCACTGTCTTCGGTTAGCCTACTGGGCTGCCGTCCAAAAAGCCTCCCAGAAGCTCAGAGTGGCACTTGCTCTGCTGAATAAAGATGATCTTCGTGCTATGATGCTTTTTAGAAATGCAGCCCTAATTAATTACTGCCAGGTTTTATTAAAGTCATCAGTACAGATACTCCAGTATTCTCAGTCTCTCTCTCATTTTCTCTCTCTCAGCACATTTGTTGTATTTATTATCACCAAAAAAAGAAAAACCCTACTTGATTATAATTACATTTTTTTGTAGTTCTAAGAAAAGCTCATTTAAATATGTAAGCGTGCTTAGTGAGGCTAAAGTTAAAACTAAAATTGGCTTAAGCTTGCAGAATGTGAGGTTATGACTAGGGATGCGCCGATCCGACACGTGGATCAGACAGCGGTTTGATAACGACTCAAATAGCTGGATCGGGTATCGGTGGCATAGAGTCGATCTGTAAATTGTAGGTTTCTCTACATTTGTGTATGCGCACACGCTCAATTCGTTCGACATTTGCTCTAATCCCTACATACAGAAATGACAATGAGCAGAACAAGCACCACAGCACACTACAACCCCAAAAGCTAATTATACGCGATTCTAGGCGAAAGACGTGCGCGCGTCTCTCACAGCAAAGTCCGACATTCACTAAAGCGTTCCAGTTTCAGTTCCAATTCTACTCACAATACAGCGTTTGCTCTGTGTTTTCATTGTTTATTCCGAGACGTCAGTTCGTAGCGTCATTGTGTGGAACGCCATCATGCCATACGACTCTCATGTGGAACGCCATCATGTCAAAAACGAATCCAAAATGAGTCAGTTAATCAGAAAAACATTTTATTTACATTTTATAGTGTTAGAGAGTAAAAAAATAAATATAGAAAGAGGTATTATTTGTTAACAAATAATTTTATTCTATATCCAGATGGATTCCAAATGGATAAAGAAGTGTTTCTGCCTGGTACTAACCGTAAACTGTACAATCCAATAAAACAGACACTGTCCTTATGTCCTTAACACAACAACATAAGGCATGTATGGCTAACTTTTACACAAACACTATAATAAGCCTAAAAACAAAGGTATAGACAAACGTCCCAAATTGTCTTGGGGCTGTAAAGGTTTAAAAAAACCAAAACAAAACTGGTATCGGGTCGGTACTCGTGATCGGCCGATACCCAAACCCAAAGTTTCAGCATCGGTATAGGAACTGAAAAGGTTGGATCGGTGCATCCCTAGTTTTGACGAGGCTTAAGATTCGCAAATCATTACATACAGGTTATTAGACATTAATAACGGCGTGATGGCGGTCTAGTGGTTAAGATACTCGCCTCTGAACCAAGAGGCTGTAGGTTTAAATCCTAACTCCAGCACTACAATCATTCGGTCACTGAGCAAGACCCTTAAGCCCAAGTTGCCCCAGAGGGACTGTCCCTAAAATGAAGAAGTTACAAGTTGGATAAGAGCGCCTGCTAAATGCTAACGTAAATGTAAAAATAAATATGTGTCCTCAAAAAGACAGTAAAACAAGCATGCTTGTGTGAATAGTGTTCAACAAACACTGCATTATTTTTTAAAGATTACTTCAAGAGGTTTACACAAAGCTGATCAAAGACTGGACTCAGGACCGGTCTCTCCTCCCTAAATCCACTCTGACAGGTACACTGATCCTCATGCTGCCGCAGAATCACAACTACTACTTCCAGCACACATCAAGCAGATCCGGCTTTAAAGTTTTGCCTTCGTGATAAAACAGGACGGATGATGATGAGAATCTAATCAGATTTTAGGTCTGTGGTTAGTGCAACTTTCTCCACGCTCATACGTCATAAGTCATACGAGGAAGCATGGCCTGAGACTTTCTCAAAATATACAAAAATGTAATAATAAAAACCTAAAATCTAATCTTTCCTTAGTGAGTACCTCAGTGGTACCTTTACCAGGCTGGGATCTGAGCTGGTTTCCCTCGAATCACAGGCCCTAACCGTTACACTTCCAACTGCCCCAAAACATGACAGCGTCTCACCACTCAACAATAACATCACTCGCCTGCGCAGGTTACGTTGTCAAATTTGTGCTTGCATTGCTTGTATCTGTGTGTGGTTTTAGTTCGTGTCCAGCACGTGCTCAGCGACACGTCCATGCCAATGTGTGCATATTTTGTTAAGACCTTTAGATCCATGTTTGGACATTTGAGAATAAGGAGCTTAAATAAACACTGAGTAATAAAGGGCTTTGACCCAGAGCTGAACCGCTGGCCGACGCAACCTGGATTACCAGATAAAGCTCAGCCTGATGACGGTACTGAGATTAAGATCAGCACGACTGGAAAAAACCTTCACCTGAGAACAAACACTATTACTCTCTCTCTGTCTGTCCGTCGCTTTGATACTCCGTCTCTCTCACTCTCTACACACTCACCTTGACAAGCACACATGAACACACACATTTACACACTACACGCCGTTCCACAGTCACATTCACATGCACACACTTTCACGGTAACAAAAGAAACACCCGCACAAGACCAACTTGATAAACGCTGATGCAGTTGAAGCACAAATCCCTCCTTCCTCTCCTCCGTCTTCCCGTGAAGTGCGGAAGGAGGGGACACCGCAGGTTCCCGTCTCCTCTCGGATGGAACCCTGAGTGAGTGTTTTTCTCTTTCATTTGTTTCCATGTGTTTGTGAAAGAGCGATGAGCTGAGAGCTTCACACCCCATTACGGCCTGTCTATTATTAATGGATGGAGGCGAGCGAGCGGCGTCGGGGGCGCGGCGGGAGGAAAGAAAAACATAAAAGCCAAAGCGTGAGCGTCGCCCACGCGCCCGCCCACCCCTCCCTCTTCCAAAAGGGACTTTGAGTCTATGTGGCTATTTGATCAAAAACAGAGAGGTGAAAGTGAAAGTGAGGGAGTGTTTGTCATTGTGAACACAGCACAGCACACAGTGCACCGCAACCAAATGTGACCTCTGCGTTTGACCCATCCGTGAAGGAGCAGTGGGCAGAGTGTTAGAGCGTTCATCTGTGATCAGAAGGTCGCAGGTTCAAGTCCCAGACAGGTAAAGGTACCACTGAGGTACTCATGAGCAAAGTACCATTCTCAAGCACTGCTCCCCGGGTGCTGCCCATGTCAGCTGCCCACAGCGCTTTTACGGATGGGTCAAATGCAGAGGTCAGATTTTGTTGCGGGGGGGACTGCTGTGTTCACAACGACAAATAATCCCCCACTTAAAAACTGAGGACTGAGTGAACCTGACTGCGATTTTCATATTCATATGTGATTCCATGTGCGATTTTTAGTCCCATCTTTCAAGCGAGACCATTTTCACAACTTGAATTCCCAAATAAATACTGCACTAAAATATTGATTAACATTTATTCAACAAATAAATATCAGACTGAGAAGAGACTTCACTTTAAACTCCAGTAATGTCACTTGTATTTGAGTATTATTTCAGCAGTGTAACGGTACTTGTTCTTATGGACAAATATTCTTTATTCTTTCCACGACTGGGTGAGGGAAGCAGGACCGGCATGAGATCTCCGGCGTGGAAAACGTGAGAAGTGAACCACAGTAGTGGATGCTGGGACGTTACCGTGGGAGCTGGGGGTCATTATGGGATTGCTGCAGAACTCCAGAGGAGCCCATTTCAGCACTCGCTCACTCTGTTTATTACCGCTGTGGCACTCTCATCATCATTACATTAGACATTAGAGAGGGAGAGAGAGCGGGAGGAAAGGAGAGCGAGACATAACTGGGACTACCATGTGTGTATGACTGCCTTTGACGGATTCAGTAAACAATGTTACTCTGTCTAACTGACGTGAAGCAGTATTTAGTAAGTGGAGAGAGAAAGAGAGAGAGAGAGAGAGAGAATAAAGGAGAGAGATACAGAGAGAGAGAGTGTAAAGGAGAAAGATACAGAAAGAGAGAGAAAGGAGAGAGAGAGAGAGAGAGAGAGAGAGAGTGTGTGTAAAGGAGAGAGATACAGAAAGGGAGAGTAAAGGAGATAGTAAAGGAGAGAGAGAGAGAGAGAGAGAGAGAGATAGTAAAGGAGGACAAGACATACGCAGAGTGAGAGAGATACGAAGAGATAGATAAATACATAAAGAGAGGGGCAGAGGAAGACGGAATAAACCATAATGTGACCTCTGTATTTGACCCCTCCGTGACGGAGCAGTGGGCAGCTGATATGGGCAGCATCCGGTCCGGGATTTGAACCGGCGACCTTCAGACCACTGGGCAAATGGCTTAACCGTTACACTACCAACTGCCCCAAATTTGAGGAAGATCAAGGTTTATTTGAAAACTAAAATAGTGAAACGATGCACTTGTGATTATTACGTTTTAGGTTAATGTTATGTGTGGCTGTAGTACAGGGGTCAGCAACTCGACCGGTAGATCTTGGGGACGTTCACATTAGATTGATCATTCAAATCAATCAAACATTTATTTTACAGGACAGATTAAAAGTAAGGTCAGTTACAGATAAATGGGCCTGACTCAGTTCAAACTGGATTTCAGCAGGTTCCTGTTCTGCAACACAATAAAATCTCGCCTGATTAACTTCCGGTTTTGCAAGCGCCTCCCTCTCTACTGGACCAGTTGCCGCATTTTCATAGTAGAGTGAAAGTGACCAGTGACAAGAGAAAGATGCTTTTAATTAACGTGTTCTTGCTGCAGATATTAGTGAGGGGAATTCCTGCTCTTTTAAGAGAACCGGGTCGTATGGCTCATCTCACTAAAAAGAGCCCAATCTTTCCGCTCCCAAGTGACTCCTGAGATACTTTTGATGCTAAAATTAATTTATTACCAAAAATAACATAAAATAATGTATAAAATCAATTACTAATGTATAAAATTAACTTTATATCAAATGTTTATTTTTTATATGGCGTATTATACTCAACATGGAAGAAAGTGCTAGAAAAAATACATTTTAAAGTGCAAAATAAATAGCCAGATGTTAATTTGACAAAACTCTACAGGGCAGGTGGTGGCGTAACGGTAGGTTGTTCGCCCCGTGATCAGAAGGTCGCAGGTTCGAATCCAGGGCCGGTAAAGTTACCACTGAGGTAGTCATGAGCAACGTACCGTCCCCAAGCACTGCTCCCCGGCCGCTTGTTAGCTGCCCACTGCTCCTTCACGGATGGGTTAAATGCAGAGGTCACATTTCATTGTGGTGCTGTGGTGTGGTCACAACGACAAATAATCACTCACACTTTCATTCTTCATCTCAGTGCATTAATATGTAGATCTTGTCTTTCAGCAGGGTCGAGGTCAGGGATCTTGGTGACCACTGCTGTAGTATTATTTTCAATATTATAAGGAAAGACCTCACAAAGATAGCAAGATGCATGTGTGTGTGTGAGAGAGTGTGTGTCTGTATATATGTCACAAAACCATTCATATGGATACAGAACCATTAAAGCTGCTAGAGCAGAGAAGCCTCGGCTCGCGTGTGCCGGCTCCTGGACGACTGCTTGCTAAACTGCAAACGGCAGCATTGTCAGAAAACATTCAGCATCATAAACATGGACGTCTTTCGTATGACGCAGACTTTACAGCACATGGAACACAACCCTAGGGATCGCAACTCAGATGCAACAACCTGCTTTCGGACAAGCTTTAGTAGAGTTTTATTCTGAATGCGTCATCGTCAGAATAACCAAACCTTCTCGCATAGGCGCTAAAAGCAGACTTGGCCAGCCGCAGCCCGAAAAGTGGATCCCAACCTGAGCACCCCGATAATCAGCTTTTCCCAGGTTCTTGATGAAGCGGGGAGGGGGAGTGGGTGATATTTTGCTGATAAGATCTTTTTTGATCCCTCCACTTGACAACGGAGCGGCAACAAAGAGAATGCTTCATCTTACGCCAGCCAGGAGCTTTGAAGTCGGAGCGGGATTTCAAGTGAAGGAGAGTCAGCGGCGCGCCGAACATGACGCAGTGCCGAGTGGAGTGGAGTGGAGTGGAGAGCAGCGATCCTGCTTCCAGTCGTTCTTCCATAAGGGCTACATTTAAAAGTTTAATGTTAGGTTAATGTTAACCAGACACAACTGGGCCACGACACATGACCTGGCAGTACAGAGTCTAGCACAGGAGGACAAGCCCGGCTAAATTAGGTTAAACTAACTCAGACTGGTTAACACCGTATATTGTCAAAACTGTAAAGAGAAAGTGAGTGGTTATTTGTCATTGTGAACACACCACAGCACACAGTGCACCACAATGAAATGTGACCTCTGCATTTGACCCATGTGTGAAAAACAATAATAATGGATCTGATACAGACCAGTACAATATACAGTATATTAAGGGTCAACCGATTATTGGTGGGCGATATTAGACATTTTACCTATTTTCGGTATCGGTGATTAATTTTGACCATCACCGATGTTAAGTAATTACAAGGTTACGCTACTGTGTCTCCACTGCCGTCTCTGTGTTGTTTGCTTTCGACTCGCTGCTTCATTTAATGTCGCACCCACAACAGTCTCAGATTGGCTATATGTCACACGAGTAGTAGCCAATCAACGCTGAAGCCTTGTTGTCATTCACCACATTCACACATGAGTGAGAGGAGAGAGAAGAGTTTCAGCTGAGCTTGGTGTTTGTACAATTCTTATTTTGTCATTTTTTTCCAATTGTTTCCAAATATCGGTTATCGGCCTCGCTAACTAGCAAAAGCCTCAAAAGTTTTCCGAGGTCCGTCTTCCACCAAGTAGCCGTGGAGACTCGTGTGTGTGTGTGTGTACGCATGTGTGTGTTATCTCGCGGCTGTCTGCGAGGCTGTCAGCAGTGAGAGGCCTGGTCTTACAGGGGCCTGACAGCCCAGCGTAGCACAAAGGGTCCAGCTCACTGATAGAGAGTGGTGATACACTTTAACGCCTCTCTTTCTCTCACTAATCCACACACACACACTTATCTGCCTACAGTTGACATGCAACAAAAGGTCACAAACTTCCAAACAAGGGACATCAATCTGCAAGGACTGAAGTCATTTTGTTTCACTCGGAGAGGAAATGATTCCCCTGAACACGGCCACAAAGAAAGAAAGTGCAGCGAGAGGGGAATGAAGAAAGCACAGAGCAAAAAAGGAACGAGCTGAAATGTTGCTCATCTAGAGCTAAGTTTTGGGGCAACTACAGCTGGAGTCAGTGTTCAAATAAACAAACAGTGTTCAAATTTTAATGATGAAATGACTCAGTTAAAAGTAAAAATATCAGAACAGTAACAGCAAAAATAATCAAATCAGTCATGAACAGTGATGGGAATAACGGCGTTAAAATAAGGGCGTTACTGAAAAAAAATCATTTTTCAGTAATGGGTAACCTAACCAATTACTGTTTCCATCGTTACATCGTTACTGTTATTAAGCTGTTTTCATCCGGCCAAGTTCTCAGCTACAGGAGCGGCAAAGCTTTTTTCTTTTCTTTGGTGACCGCATAAGGGATGATGATTGGCTACGGTAGAGTACAATATAAAAAACATCTATTGTGTTTTAGCATTCTACTATTATATACATAGTAATGACCAAATCTACAATGATATATTAAATTTGATATGTGTTACCTTGTCCCACAGTGATATTAGAATAGTGTAGATTTGTGTACGATGTTTTCTGTTAAAAATGTATTATTTTATTTATATTTAGAGTTTTATTTATTTTAAGTGTCTATTTCATTAATTACACATATTTAATAGTCAGTGTTATTACAAATAATTCAACATACAGCTAAATTTCCATCAAAGCGGGGCGGGAGATCCACATTTTTGACATATTTGAACATTTTTTTAAAATGTAATGCATGAGTTACTTTCCCTGGTAACTAGTTACTTTTATAACGCTGTAACTCAATTACTAACTCAGTTACTTTTTGGAAGAAGTAACTAGTAACTATAATTACTTTTTTAAAGTAATTTGCCCAACACTGGTCATGAATATGATAAAAATGTTAGATCCCGTGCTGGGGTTGCACAACACACCAGAATATGTGATGTTTTTAAAACTCGCGGTATGTTGACCACGTTTATTAAACATTACAGGGGTGTGGCATGATATTTCCTGTTGAGGTGAAAAGCTGTCTCGCGAGCAAAACCTGGTGTCTCTACGCAGTTAGGGCGGCCTTGATGCTCGCTACACTCGGTACTGAGTTATAAATGTGGCAAAACACAGCTAATCACAGACCTGAAGAAACTGATTTCGTCTCCAATCAGGTGGTTAATATGGTTCCAAGTCCATGTACCGGATACCAACGCACATTTTTCCAAAAGGAGCAACAAGACGACGAGTTGTGGGTTATTTGAAGACTTTGGGTGTGATTTTTTCAGCCACTACTCTTGTTTAATTGTATCTGTTAATGTTCTACTAAATCTTTTCATTTTGCAGGGATTACAGCTCTGTGTTTTCATGAAGATGTTGATTTTATAACATACAAGCTGACGATTTAATTACATTTTCAACTTAAATCAGAAGTTAGAAGTTAGAAGCTGAAGCACAGTAATGGTGTGAAGAGACGCATGAGGAATCATCCAGTCAGTGGATGCACAGTCTGCTTTTTTGGTCATATTCCAGTTATGTTTTATCACTGAAGATTTATTTAAAATAGTCTTAAAATCTTGTCTCGTTAAAATCTCATATATACTGTATAAAGAGAGCATTGCTGCCAGAAGATCTTTCAACTCTACACATTTCGGAAAAGAAAAGTGGGTAAAAATGGGTATTATGCCATCTCTACACGAAACCCAGCGTGTAAAAACACGGCCCATACGTGCATAATGTATTGGTGAAAAAGTGTGTGTCATTATAGAAGAGTGTGTCATCATCTCCCGTAGGAGTGAGATCCAAGAAGCAGGTGAGCGTTGGGTCTCTCTCAGGCCTCTGCTGTTACACAACTCTCTCACAGTCCAAACTGCAGCCCCCTCACACTCGCTCCTACTGCCTCTCATCCTCCGCTCGCTCTCCTCCTCTCCTCCTCACTCTTTTCTTTCTCTTCTCTCCCTCGCACTCTTAGAGCCCAGTGTCACTGTTGTTCCCGCACTACCCCCACCCGCCACCCCCCCGCAGGATCACGCAGCCCTCTCGCAGGGGTCCAAACGCCGCTGTGCACTCAATGGCAGTGCTGAGGGATGAGACACTTGACATGTGGAAAAACTTCTATGAAGTAAAGATGGCGGTTTAATGCCGTTATGTAAGCTGCACCGCTCCTTATGAAAGCAGGTGGGTTTTCTACAGCAAACCGAAAACAAATTTGGGTGTCGTAGGGATTGGGGTGATGCTCCAACATCTAAGTGTGTGATTATTTGTCATTATTTGTCATTATTTGTCACCACAACCGAATGCGACCTCTGAATTTGACCCATCCGTGAAGGAGCAGTGGAAAGCAAACAAGAACAGCGCCCGGGGAGCAGCACTAGGGAACGGTACCTTGCTCATGAGTACCTCAGTGGTACCTTTTCAGGTCCTGGGATTTGAACCCAGGTGACCTTCCGTTCACGGGGCGAACACCCCATGCCCCATATAATTAATGTATACATATAAATGTAACAAAGATTATTTCTTCACTACCACTAAACGTAAACGTAACTTGTCAGTGTTGTCAGTCCTTTTTGATTGGCTGCAATAAATAAATCATGGCGGCTGCAGCAGAGTCAGCGCATTCAGTTGCTAAAAGGGTTCCAGTGTAAACACTTCTAAATGGTTCCAAAGGCTTCAAAAGCGAGGGAGTATTTCAAGGTCTTACAAAGTGTTTTGTTCACTGTACAAAGGACCACACACACAAGCGCTACTCTGCAAAGATGAACCATGAGCAAAAAAGCACAAAAATACTAACAGAAGGAACTATTTTTCTTCCTATCATTTGCTCATGTAGCTGCTACATTAATTTTAAAGCCATAACTGGTTTAGCTGCTTCCTTAAACTTACATTAAATAAGTGTTTGAGAAAATGTTTAGGCTGGAATCTGGGCTTCTTCTACACTGAGGCATTGTTGCTGATGTTTAAATGAATGATCATAATCAATATAATTAAAGGTGTATGTCATTGGAACATGGTTATTATTAATACCTCTTTAGGAAAATTAATCAATAATATCTGTTGCCTAATCGCTGAACTGTTCACTAGTAGGGCTGTGTGATATGACCAAATTCTCATATCCCGATAACGATATATATCCCGATATAGAACATTATCTGTATGTAAAAAAATACTGGTGCATTTTACATGCTGAAAACACCACTTTTCGCTCTAGGGACTAGTGATCCGACAACGCTTTTCACACTGTAAAATGGGTATAAAAGGCAGCACTTTTTCAACGCTCTAGTAAGTTATCTTTAAGGCAAATTGTGACAGCTTTAGCGTTCCGCAGATCTGAGTGTGGAGTTCCACAGGCAGATCTGCAGTGTTTTGAGACGGAGTGTGCAGAGACACCAGATTTTGCTTGGCAAAGTTCCATAGCGCGCTCAGAATTAAGGCACAAATATGACACCATAGTATTCTCTGCCTCTACCTGTTGGTAGCGTAGCGGTTACAGCGTTCGCCCCGTGATCAGAAGGTTGCTGGTTCGAATCCCAGGACCAGTAAAGGTACCACTGAGGTACTCATGAGCAAGGTACCATCCCCAAGCACTGCTCAGCGGGTGCTGCCCACTGCTCCTTCACGGATGGGTCAAATGACGAGGTGATATTTTGTTGCGGTGCACTGTGTGCTGTGCTGTGTTCACAAAGACAAATAATCACTCACCATTTTAGGCTGGCAATATACTTGACGCTATGTGACGCATATGCTTGCGGACACTGCTGCTACACAAGCGCTGTTCTGACTATACTTGCGAGCATAGTTTTTGTTAATCTTGAGGATTCCAACAGGTGGCAGTGTGCACTATAAAAGCGTCCAGTCTGCCGTAAAGTAACAAAAAAAGAGGAAGTAGTAGAGGGAGGTAGTACGAGAAAACATCGGCCGGTTTTGCTGTGAAATGAGGGGAAAAAGAGTTGTTGAAGATAAAAATTACTTGCATTTGGATGTTACGAAGGTGCAAAAAAGACGGTGAAACCGTTCAACCATGTTGACAGTAAACAACAATGCTGACGTCACATACCACAACTTGAACCATGCGTCGCGTTACTTCCTGACGACGGGCTCAGCGGACGCGTCAAAAAAACCGCTCTGAGCTTTACTATATCTCGACCCCTTTACATCCGTATGGTGTCGTGGTGGCTACTGCAAACAGCCGGCCCAAGGCATACGCAAATTAAGCGGCCGCTTGGGGCCTCCACGCCACCAGGGGGCCCCCAAGAGCGCTTGAAATATCAATCGAAACATCATGATTACAGTAAAAAAAAGAAAAAAAAGAATAATTACAAAAATAACATTGAGGTGATGAAATTCTGCCCATAAAGGCCCTAAACCATGAAGAAATATTGCTGTAAACACCGTATTTTGCAACACCACGAAAAGAAACGATATAATATGAAACGACAGACATTTTAATTTCGTCATCCGATATATTTCATCATATCGCACAGCCCCAGTCAAAAGATTTATTGCTAGAAAAACTGTTGTTAGCGGCAGCACCTAATTTTAAGGTCCACTACGAGACCAAAGTACAGCAGTCTGGTCTCGGCTGAAAAAAAAACCGAAGATAAAACGCCAGGAAGCCCTAGAGCTGCGCTGCATTCCTGGACGGGAAGTCTCAAGTGACAAAAAAAGGGCTAAAATCAGTAACAGACTAAAAGACCCGCAGGGGTTTGCCTTGAGCACTGTCCACTACATGTTGTGAATCACATTCACACACACACACGCGCACACACACACACACACACACACTAACATTTGGCATGGACTGGCTCTGAAATGTTCCTTGTGGAATGGCTCGCTCATCTGAATTCAGCTGCCTGACTCTGTTTTGAAGTTTGTAAGTAGGTTGCAGAGGAAACTAGGCCACTGGTACAGCGCCACTCTGGAGATGTTTTTCCGTCTTCAGCTGCTGAGTGCCACCGTCCTACTTCTCCCACACACCCAAACACACACTTACGCGATGGCCCAGACGCGATACGAGACGCGTGACGAAGCATTCCGAGGCTGCTGCTGCGTTTTTTGGACAGATTCTGGACGCACCGCCCGTGTCTTTGTCACGTCTCTGAGCTGTCAGGTCTGGTTTGAGCTCATGTTACCCGGTGAGATCAGCATCAGTTTGATGGTTTGATTACTTTGTGACTGCGGTGAGGAATCACGCGTCGTCCGATTTTTATTCCAAAAACTTTTTCCTACAGTTTTCGTGCTAGAAACTTCCGACTGTAAAACGTTGCGACCTATGCCGCTCTGGGGTGGTTGTGTACACGTTTTTTTAATACATGCACTCGTTTGTGAGTTCTGTCTATTTTTCCGTCCATTTCTTCCCCATTGACTAACATGGAGCTCAGTTTTTTAACGCTTTACTGCACGGCCTCACAGCAAGAGGGTCATGGGTTCGAACCCCAGGGACGGCCGTAGGGTCTTTCTGTGTGGAGTTTGCATGCTTTCCCCGTGTTCGTGTGGGTTTCCTCTGGGTGCTCCGGTTTCCTCCCACAGTCCGAAAGGCATGCACTATACTATAGGTTAACTGGCGACTCTAAATTGGCCCCGTAGGGTGTAAATGTGTGCGTGACTGTGCGAGTGTGTGTGCCCTACAGTGTGTTGGCGCCTGCCCAGGGTTGTTCTCTGTAAGGTCCCGGGATAGGCTCCGGTCCCCCCGAGACCCCCGTTGGGATTAAGCGGTTCAGATAATGAATGAATGAATAATTGCGCATGTACATATGGGTGTGTAATTATTATATTATTTTACTTAGGAAAACTGTATTTAAGTCAAGTATTTCCTAAAGCATAACAGAATCTCAGTCAGTTTTATTAAATTAAAACTGGTTTCAGATCGGTACCCGGGATCAGCTGGCGTCCAAAGCCCAAGTATCGGCATCGGTATCAGAACTGAAAAAGTTGGATCGGTGCATCTCTAGTCATAACCACATAAATTACGCAACATTTGTTGACAATAAATCCCAAATTTAAAAAAATAATAATTTAAGTGAGTGACTATTTGTCACGCCACAGCACACAGCAGTGGTCAGCTTTTTGGCAGCACCCGGGGAACAGTACTTGGAGATGGTACCTTGTTCATGAGTACCTCAGTGGTACCTTTACCAGATGATGGTTCTAACTCTCTAACCGTTACACTACCCCAGTTGTGACATTCAATTAAAAGTCCATCCCTGACCTTCTGTCACCTGACTCTTGGGTCCCTGTCCCTGAGCTTGGATTAACACGGGTTGGTCATGTACAACCACACTTGAGGAACTTGAGACAACAGACGCGTTCTCAGCTTCAAAGTACCTTCCGTTTTGACGACGTTACACAGGCTTAATCTAAAATATACAACTCAAATGAACTTTTCCATATGAAGTGCAACTCCTAAAACTGTTTGAGTGCCGATTTTGGGCAGATCGTCCCTTTAAGAAGCTAAGCTCTGCCTTTAAAGAAACGAGAACCAAACCCACACTGTAAACGACAATAAAGTAACTACCCACACATTTTCAACACTGACTGCTGCTCCTGATCAAAAGAAAGCTGAATCATAGCCTTGATTTCCAGCCCGGGCGAGCACATGACTTATTGAGCAGGTTTCTTTATTTTGTGCTGAATAAGGCCGGCCTTTGTAGTCACACGGCTCGTCTTTAAGCGCGGGATCGGTTTCGGCTCCGCTAGCAGTTTGGCAAACGGTAAGGTGATAAGGCCGGAGTCTTTTGATGCAGGATTGCAAGTTAATACCCTCCGATGCGGGCCGAGCGGCGCAACGTGAACGGAGATGTGGGTTAATGTTGAAATCATCGGTGTGGCGTACGCAGTTAAATGATCTTTGACCTGGTTAGAAAGCCAACGGCCCGACCAATCGCACGGCTGTCGGCCACAGATTGAATTTCCCGATTGGTTTTTAATGAAACCACAGACGGTCACTGATCCTAATCAACACAGAGTCGGTTACAGATAAAGAATGGAAAGAAGAAGAGGAAAAACCCCTCAATGGCCTTCTTTCTTCCCCTTTGTACATATTAACCACGCTAAACTGTGGTACAAATGGGGTTGACAACCAGCTGCCAGTGCCATCACCGCTCAATTAGATCACCTCTATTGTGAGTAGGGGGCCTGCTTTGGGCACAGTGAAGTCTCATGCATATTTCAAACACTGAATTGTGAAGAGAAATTCAGCTACATATCAAGTCACCTGTTGGGACTCCTCTCAGGTAGTTTCCCTAGAAAATGAGCACTAGGAAAAACGACGTAATAAAGAAGATTCTGGTCCTAACGTGGATTAAACTTAAGTTAAATGGAGTTTAATCTATTAATCTTGTTCTATTTACGATTTAAACTCAAATTTGTCTATTTGAGAACGTAGAATTATTCAAATGTCCCTCCAGGATTCCGCAGGCCTTTTTTGAGATTGTTGTGGCCTAAAATGCCTGATTTTGCTGCAGCTTTTCTAAAAAATTGCGATGACAGTTGCAGTGTTTTTTGGCGTTTTGTTGAAGTAAAGTCGCAAAAAAAATGCAATTTTGTTCCCTTTTATGATGACTGAACAAAACCACTATTATTTTATTAACCATTAATCATTTAGTTATTTTTGAAGGCAAATGTGAGGCATTTTTATCACACGTTTCCTGTGTCTTCTAAACGTAACAAGGAAGTGAGTTCGCCGACGTATGGATCAACGTTTTGCGGGAATGGATAATGATTGGTCAAAAATTGCACAAAAGTTGTGCTAATTGGTAAAAATTGCACGGTAGTAATGAATTTGCAGGGACTGGCTGAATTTTTGTGATTGCGAAAAAATCCTGGTCTGGCTAATGTATAGCATTAATATAACACTCAATTATATATATATATATATGTATAGAGAGAGAGAGAGAGAGAGAGAAGAAAGAATAACTATATAATTTTTTATAATATAACATAATAAAAAACATGTTATCATCAGTCCAATTTCAGGAAAAGAAAGAGAGAGAGAGAGAGAGAGGGAGAGTGAAGTAGAGAGAGTGGTGGTGTAGAACAGAGAGAAAGAAACTACTTTAAGCATGATCTGATTTAGTCGTGGCCTTTAGCGCTGCTCGTCACTTTCAGCCTTCATCACATAATGTCGACACCAATTTACTCCACGGACACTGTCATGATACGTCCTGAACGTCCCGTTTAAATGAACAAACTCTCATTTTCATCATCAGCCACTGAAACACTTTGACCATGACGATATGAGCAATAAAAGGTAGTACACTCCAGTATTAAAACGGAGTACCATGTATTTTACACTGCATTCACGCTGCTACAGCTCTGTTTTCACTGCGCCCCCCCATTTAATGCTCTCTCTGTTTTAAATAGAACAGTCTCGCACCACCTCTCACATTTCACTGCCAGTACCTGCAGAACTCAAGGTGTGACAACACGTAAAATACTGAAGGACTGGTAGAAAGAGTGAAGAATTTGAATATTTTGCATTACCTCTCTCTCTCTAGATGTGGCCTTTGAGACATTACAAAGACGATCTGCAAAAGGACTCGTTGTAGCACACTAGGCATGCAGACACAATGGCACTGAGACGCCAGAGCAGCAGATCAATAATCAGCTCCACACAGTTAAAGGGATTTAAGGCGGAGAATGGCCCCGAGTGCAGCCCACTGCGTCCATCTCCAGCCTCTTATCTCACAGCACTAATGTATGAAGCGCCTCAGGAGGGGACACGTAGGCTTTGTTTGATGCTGGTGCTGTGTTCACCGAGCCCAGTTCCGACCGGTCTTTTAAAAACATTCAAGAGACAAGACTGTCCTTCAGAAAACAGATCTTGCGGACAGTAAAATCATTCACTTTTACATTAAAACCAAAAAACTCTTTGAAACTGAAAACTTCAGTTGTTTTCAGTGTTTACTTGAAACCAAAATAAAAATACGGATAATGAGTCATGTTCTGATGTCCCATTTTGTGCTCAAATGCAAAATGCTAAAATGCCTTTTTGGGTTGTCACTTCAATTCGCAGAAAGCACCCAGAATCAAGAACGCCGAAGGTCATCGTTCACCTTGATCTATGAGCAAGGTACTGTCCCCAAACACTACTCCCCTGGTGCTGCCCATGTGAATGAGTGGATAAGTGCTTATTTTTCATTGTGAACACACACCACAACACAGCACACAGTGCACCACCACAAAATGTGAACTCTGCATGCATTTGACCCATCTGTGATAGAGCAGTGGGCAGCTAACATGGACAGCGCTCATGGAGCAGTACTTTGGGGACGGTACCTTGCTTATGAGTACCTCAGTGGTACCTTTACTGGTCCTGGGATTTGAACAAGTGACCTTCTATCCATGAGGCAAGCGCCCTAACCGTCACACTCTCAACGGCCCACTGCTCCTTCACGGATGGGTCAAAAGCAGAGGTCAGTTTTAGTTGTGGTGCCCTGTGTCCTGAGCTGTGTTCACAAATAACCTCACTTTTAATCACATATATACAGCATATACACACACACACACACACGCGTTTTTCCATTATAAAAAAAATTTGAGTGCAAAATCTAAAATCAGAATACGACTCATTACTCGATTTTATTTTGGTTTTAGAAGTAAATATTAAAAAAGACTTTTCACTTTTTGTTTTTAATGTGAAATATAAATGAACAAATACTACATAGACTGCGTAAGTGTGTGTGTGTGTGTGTGTGTGTGGTTTCTTCTGGTTGGGTTCCTTGCCCACGGCCTGGAGCTCTGACAGATGCACATTAATAACTTGATGATGGAAAGCTTAATCGATCCCAGCACTCCACACCCTAACCCCACTGCACCACACAACATACTACTGCCCTCTCTCTCTCCTTTATTCCCCTCTTCCCTCACTCGCTCTTCCTGTCTTCTCCCCTCTTCCCGTCGCTCTCCATCAGGCTCTTCCTCTCCCTTTCCTGTCCTAGAAGACGTTTACACAGAATCCATCTTGTTTTCCCATCCTCTGTGTATTCAGACGTATTATTCAGGTGCATGAGAGAGACCCCCTTCGCTCCTCCTTTCTCCATCTCTCCTTTATTTGGTACCACACAGCAACCCCAGCTGGCAACGTGCGGAATATTAAATAAAATGGAGAAAATGTTGTGAATGTAGAATTTTTCCTGTAGCTGCTGTATTATTGCTGAACAGTCGGGTGATTAAACGATCGCGATCATTTTCATAGGTTAGTGAAAGGGAGTGATTATTTGTCATTAGATAGCACAGCACACAGTGCACCACAACCAAAGGTGACCTCTGCATTTGACCTATCCATGAAGGAGCAGTGAACAGCTGATGAGGGCAGCGCCTGGGAGCAGTGCTTGGGGACGATACCTTGCTCATGAGTACCTCAGTGGTAACTTTACTATGTAATGAGTATAATATCTTGGGGCAGCTGGTGGCATAATGGTAGGGTGTTCGCCCCGTGATCAGAAGGTCACAGGTTCAAATCCAGGGCTGGTAAAGTTACCACTGAGGTACTCATGAGCAAAGTACCGTCCCCAAGCACTGCTCCCCGGTCGCTTGTTAGCTGCCCACTGCTCCTTCACGGATGGGTTAAATGCAGAGGTCACATTTGGTTGTGGTGCACTGTGTGCTGTGCTATGGTGTGTTTACAGTGACAAATAATCACTCACTTTGAAGAATTATTACTAATGCCTTACGTTACTGCCAAAAGTAATACATCACTGTTATTGCCTTATTTTTGTAACGTATTATGTGCGAGGAAGGACGGTGTGCAACTGCACTCATTACTTTGTGTAACTGTCAAAATGTTGAATTTTACAAACACAGAGCTCAACTAAAACTCCTCTCTCTCTTTCTCCTTCAGAGTCATCATTGCGCCATGTGTGAGTGTGGTGTGAGTGACAACAAGGCTTCGACGTTGATTGACTGTTACTTATGAAACATACAGCCAATCAGAGATTGTTGTAGTCGACATTAATGAAGCAGTGCGTTGGAGAGCAAACGGCACAGAGTAGAGCAACAGTAGCACAACCTTGTATTTGATGCATCAGTGATGACCAAATCAAACACTGATACCGATAATCTGCAAAATGCCTAATATCGGCCCGATAATCGGCCCGGCTGATAATCGGTCGACCCTTAGAACACACACTACTTTAGCATCTGTTGAACCTCTCTATAAATACATTTAAATTTACAGTATTTAGCAGCCGCTCTTATCCAGCGCAACTTATAACAGTGCATACAAAAATGTCTTCAAAAACCTGAAAAATATTTCAAACGTCCTCATAATCATAAAGAAACTGCCCACACACACACACACACACACACACACACAGACAGTGGCTGCAGTCTGGGAAGAGCAGGGCAGTAATTAAGGTACCGGTCCTCTGGCGTTTTTTTTTTTTTTCCACTGTGTATACTCTTCTCCAACAGCCTGTCAAAACATTTCACCATCGCTGCTGCTGCTCTGTGTGTGTGTGTGTGTGTGTGTGTGCGTGTGCTTTGAAATCGTGAGCACTCCTCTACGTCCAACATCAAACTTTTACAATCTTCTATCTGTTGTTTTCAGTCCTCTGTGTATTCAGGCAGGTGTCACAAAACTCAGTCTCTCACACATAAACTCACTTTTCCCTCCCTCCCTCTCTCTCTCTCTCTCTCTCTCTCTCTCTCTCCTTCTCTCACTCAGCCGCTTCTCTCTCTCTCCCTCTCGCCTAACTCGCTTCTCATCTGCGCTCTCTTCGCTCTGACTCTCTTCGCCTTCTCTTCCTCCCATCCATTCTCTGTCCGCCCAGTAAATGTGAAAGCCTGTGGATTCCTGCCCATCTGTGGAAGCACCGAAGGCTGCGGCTCTGTGAGCTGTGTTCAAGCGGTTTTGCAGATGTTGTACAGAGAGGGAGAGAGAAAGCAGGGAACTAGACATGAACAGCATCAAAGCAGAGGCTCGGCCCCCAGTTGCCCACACGCTGGAGCTGGAGCTGGAGCACAGCTCCAAGATCCAGAAACTGCAGCGGCGCCGACGCCCCGGGAATCAGCTCAAAGTTGGGGACTAAAGATGTGGACCTGAAAACATGAAAGGGAGCCTTACCTGCACCCAACACCACCACGCTGGGGATGTGGGGAATATGGCATCATGAAAATCTAGAAAAATGATAAAATATATAGCTGTAAAAATATATCTAATGCATTGGTGGGGTCGGGCGATATGACCTCAATCAGTATCACGACATCTAACCTTTACCCCCTTATTAGGTTATTCATTCATTCATTATCTGAACGAAGTTAATCCTAACCACAGGGTCATATGGGGGGGGATTTGAGCCTATCCCGAACTTATGAGCTGCGAAGGCAGGGGACTAACCCTGGGCAGGTGGCAACACAACACAGGACACACACACAATCACACTCTTATTCACATCTTAATGGCAAATTTAGAGTCGCCAATTAACCTACAGTATGCTTTTGACTGGATGATCCCGAGCACCCGAATTCCACACACACAGAAAACCCTAACCCGATCGAACCCACGAATCTTCCTTGCTGTAGTGGCGAAGGGCTTAACCACTGCACCACTGTGCCGCCTGTGGTTACGACATTAAGTAATAATTTAGTGTTGAGGTTTTTGTTTGTTTTTGCTCATATATTTACTGACAAGATTTAACCTGTGAATATACTTTCAAATATTAGTGCTGGTATATTTTGTCTTAAATAATATATCATAAGAGGTATATAAGTAGTTGGTAGTGTCACAGTTCGTGAGTTTGCTCCGTGGCTTGAGGGTTGTCGGTTCAAGCAAGGTACCCTCCCCAAGTACTGCTCCCAGGGCGCTGCCAAACAGCTGCCCACACGGACGGGTCAAAAGCAGAGGTCACATTTGGTTGCAGTTCACTGTGTCCCGTGGTGGTATGTTTTAAAGGAGACGGTACATGAACACACACTGAGGAACTGTGATCTGTCACAGCACAATCAAAACAGCTGAATAACAGAAAACTGACGATGAGACGATGGATGAGAAGTGACATTTCTGAATGAAATCCAAATAAAAGATATGAACGCAGCATTACTGAATCACGAGAAGAATGAGTAATGCTCCCAATATGTTTTTTTTTTTTTCATAATAAGAATATTAACAAATAAGAAGAGGGGAAGCTCGGGGAACAGATACCATCTGAAATTGGCGGCATGAGAAATAGCATCATTCAGGACGTATTTAGCAGTGGGCTGATAGACACTCAGGACAGCCAGCCTCCAGAGAGAGTATTTTTTTAGACAGTACAGATTATTAAAGATGCGAGATAGGCTGCAATGATTTTATAAATCAAGCAGGGAGATGATGCTAACTATTAGCAAATGATGCTCCTCAGGATGGTCTGACAGGTAATTCTGCTTTCAATCATGACACGTCTGAGGGCTTCACCGCCTCCCGAGATGAGGAAACAACACACACCGTATACAGCCACTTTTATCACATCCTTAACCCCAAGTTGCTCCAGGGAGACTGCCCCTGTAATTACTGAGTGTAAGTGTGGGGGTAAGTGGGTTTGGGGTGTAAATCCCAAGTTTCATTACTGTAATGCTACTGGGTACTGATTCAACAATACCAATGTCTTTCTTGATATAATCAAGTACACAACGATACGATAATACTTCAACTTAATTCAGGAGAACGTGCTGGATATGAGACCATATGCTCATTTAACACAATTCTTCCACTGACATCAAATCCAAAGAAATCAAAAAGACACTAAAATGTTATATTTATATTTTTCCTCGGTTACGGCCCCTAATAGCCTGTGTTATTGCCTTTATATGATATCAGTGTTTTTTTGAGATTGTCGCTACAACAAAATGTCTGGATTCGCGGCAGCTTTTCTAAAACATTAAGTAGGAGAAAGTTATGTGTTTTTAGCCAATTTTGTTGTACTTGTTATGGGAGCAAGTCAAAGCGGGCAGAAAAAGCTTAATTTTCCACTCTTTTGTAATTCTTTTTTAACAATTTATTTTCTTATTTAAATAATAAATTAGAAAAATAATCAAAACTACAATTACTTTTGTCCACCATTAACCATTTTCGTTATTTTTGGCGTAAACGTGAGGCATTTTTATCACACGATTCCTGTGTCTTCCAAACGTAACACAGAAAGGGGGTTCGCTGCCGTATGGCCCAACGTTTTGCCAGAAATGACAATGACTGTCAAAAATTGTGGAAACGTTGCGGTAATTGGTTAAAATTGCACGGCAGTAATGAATTTGTGAGAACTGGCTGAATTTGCGCTAATAGTTGTGATCGCAACGTGGTGAAATCCCGGAGGGTCTGATATTTATATACCGCAATATTGAAGATGTCTAATCAGTGTTTGCATTTTAGGTGAATTTAAGTGTTTGATTACTTGTATTTGAGGAACCACAACCAAATGTGTCTCCGGTGACGGACCCATCCATGTAGGAGCAGTGCGCTTTTTTGGCAGCGCTAGACGGTGCCTTTGCTCATGGCAAATAACTCCACCATACGCTACAGTTAAGTACAATGCTCTCAGACAGATAACGTTCTCCTGGTATCCACCCAAACGGGCAGACGGGCAGACAGAGAAGTGTCATTCGTCATCCCTCACTCAACAGAACGCCTCCACTACTCCAGAACCCAGTGCTTACATTAACCCCATCTGACGCTACATTGTGCGTCATGGTGCAAGATGTGGAACGCAACTCTATGAAGCTCTCAGCGCAGTTTTTATACTGGGGGTAACGGCAGAGGAAGTTTGGAAATATAAAAAACGTAACTCTGGCGGAGGTCTTACGTGTTGATTCTGGAGTTTGTGCTGTTCCTAAACACTTCCACTACGCCAGAGATGTCAGTTGTATATCAAGCAAAGAAATAATGAAGGAACTGACGTAGAAAATAATTCATTAACATATTCCTAGTATAAAAGCAGCTCACATGGCAGGGTGGTTAATATTATACACCTGTGGGCAAATCTAGTCCAACACCTGAATTCAACTAATATTTGCCCATATGGTGTATAGGCGTTGAGAAGATTCATACAAAACTAGAAACACGTTCCCACAAAAAAAAGCCAATGTGATTGTTCAAATTTTGTAGCTGTGACATGAAAACTGGCCGAGCAGAAAGACTTGCACTGAAATGAATGGCGAAAGAACGAGGGATGATAAGGTGAAAGGTGAAAGTGAGTGATTATTTGTCATTGTGAACACACCACAGCACAGCACACACACACTGCACCACAACCAAATGTGACCTCTGCATTTAACCCCTCCATAAAGGACCAGTGGGCAGCTAACAAGCGCCCGGGGAGCAGTGCTCGGGGACGGTACTGCTAATGAGTACCTCAGTGGTGACTTTTTACCGGGTCCTAGGATAGGGAGAAAACAATGAGTGCGGGTGGAAAGAGATTCCTGTGTGTGGTCAGTGAGGTGGTCTGAGGTGTCACTAGAACCGTGTTGACTGTCGTATGAAAAAGCTTTCGAGTCTCAAATGCCATGTATTATTAATGGCAGAAAATGAATGGGTTAAGCAGGGAAAATAAACCACAACATAAAGACAAGTGCGCATGACGCAAAATATTATATGGGAAGAGGATTAGACCACTCACCACAAATTTGGTAGCTTAGTGAAGAACGGTGTCGCTACAGTAAAGCGCCGCACTTGAGCCCGCGTGTTAGTCAATGCGGGAAAAATGGACGTTCTAGCATGCAGAAGCAATTTACAGATCAGCTCCATAAATCGGCCCAATGCCACCGATACCCGACCCAGCTGTTTGAGTCGGTATTGGTCCGTGTATCAGATCGGTGCCATATCTAATAAACAGACGGATAACAATATAAAGCTCAACGAATCAGATAATTCATTTTGAAGCAAGCTGATTTATCTCAAGTCAATACAGAATAATTTATCTGAATCCTCACGAGACACTGCATAAAGTTGTGGTTCCTGAAAAAGCTGGTAAGTTTCACCCTCTCGTTTCAAGTCATTATTTTATTTAATGAAATGAAAAATGATCATCACTGCCTGAGAGACTTTATTTTGGTGTACGGCGCTTGTTAAGTGTTGATTTCCTATTTCTTTGTGCTGTAATCAACACCGACATTAGCTTTCCTTATTTAAATAATCAGAGTCAAGATTAAAATAATTTCTTCCACATTAATCCAGTCTCTACCAGGAGACCTGGTTATTGGAGAAGGAATCAAATCAACCGGGGACGTAATGCTTCTACTATCGGAATAAGGAACTAACAAAACGCTGAACTCCGAGTTGCTGGATGACTTACCTGGAACGGCCTGAGGTCACTACAGTCAACAGAGCAGCCGCCAGGGTGCACGGTGCACAACAATCGCCCACAAGTTAATTTGTGTACACAGCATGTCCAGAACACTATGTTCATTCTGAGAGTTAGTGTTTACGCCTGCAGCTACGAAACTCCAGTGAAACAAGAATGATGAGGAAGAACAGTGACCAAAGTGTGTGCCTGGGTGATTGGTGGCGGTCTATGGCAGGGGGTTTTAAAAGGTGTTAAAAATACAAAAATACTAAGAGATTCATCAGATATTTATATGCTTTGCAGCTGTAGCATTATTTACATCTGGAGAGTAAAGAAATCAATAGAAGCAGCTCAAAAATACTGCAAGATATATTTATAAATGTTTGTGTGTAATAGTTCTCAGCCACAAACCTTAACCTCAGTAACAAAAAGCATATTTTAAGGATAAGGATAAGGATAAACTTTATTTGTCCCCGAAAGGAAATTCAACTTGGACAAAGTGCTACCTAGTTGCTCTGAGCAAATCGTACTAATAAATAAAGACAAAAAAACAAAAAAACAAAAATTAACCCATGTTTTTCTAGTTTTTCAAAGAAAATGTGGAACTCAATAAAAACATTTCTTCTGAAACCTGCTCTTATAACAGGATGACCGGGTCCTCAACAAGCCCAGGTGTGTGCGTGAGTCTCAGCAGAGGGCACAGAGCACAGCCAAGGCCAGTAGGATCTAATCCCACACGTCAGTACACAGCCCCATGAAGAGCGGCCCTCCCTCCCCTCGTCCCCCAACTGTTTACATGCCCTGGTTCAAGAGATTAGCAGGCGGCCAGGGCGCAGCAGGCAGGTGCCAGGCCGAGGTGGAAGATGCCAGGCTCGTGTGCTGCCTCCAGAGGGATGAGATTTAAAGCCCTCGCAGCACGCACACTCTGCCTAACAAAAACCCCAGCCTGCAGTGTAACTCAAAGAGGGAATACTGCCCTCAGATCAGTTTCAGACATAGTGATGTAGGTAAAGCGAGAAAGTGGAAGGCCTGATCCTGGATCAGTGCTCCGAGCACATTTGGGGATTTGGGAATAAGCAAGAGTCTCAAGCCCTGGAGCTGTTTGCTGGCTGCTATGTCTGTCGGGAGACCAAACTGAGAAGTTGAGACGGTAAAAGAAAACAGAATTTAAAAAGATGGTGATTATTTCAGACCACAGTAGGCCCCAATTGTTTACCTTTCTTAAATTAGTTTAGACGTTTAAAAAATACAACACTGTCAGCGTAAAAATGACGTAAAAAGCAAAATAAAACAGTGTAAGAAATGGGTGTTTACTGTCAATTGTGCAAAAATACAGGCAAAACAGCTACATTTGGTGATGTTCCAAAGCAGCGCACACAGACACAAGATTTTGCTTCTGGAAGTTCCAAAAAATGGCATATCGTTATCAGGATATGAAATGACATATGGAGATATGAGATTCTGGTCATATCGCACAGCCCTATGTGAAGAAATCGTGAAATTGCCAAACAAATTGGTGAATGTCAGAATCTTTTCGGAAACTGCAATAGCGAAATATAATAAAACTGCTTCTTGAGCACGTTGTTGAATGAGACCCGGCACGTTACGAGAAGCGAGTATTAAAAGCCAGCGCTGGAGTAGCAGACAGTGGCATCATGGTGGCATTTGCATGTGATTTAGCAAATATTAGCAGTGTTTGTTTACTAATATGAGCACTGGAACATTAATCAAATGGGAAATATCTTGTAGTACATTCTGTTTATTAAGTGTCGTCCGACTATCGGGGCTGATATTACCCGTTTTGCTGATTATCTGTGTCATTGTTGAATTTTGGCCATCACCGATATTAAGTAATTACAAGGTGCGCTTATCAGACTCACTGTCAGTTTCTTCTGTGTTGTTTGCTCTCTAATTCGCTTTTTGCTTTTATTTTAATGTCCTCATTGGCTAAATGTCACACGAGATCTAGTTAATGGAGAGCACGCCGAGCAGCTTTTCTTCACCACAACCTGCTGCTGTTTAATTTGGAATACTAAAACGTTTAAGTTTCAAATTTGAAAGTATCACACTTATAATGTTACTGAAAGGTCTATTTATTACTGAAGTTACAATAAAATAAATGTAATTAGCTTGAGTATTTATAAAACAATAAAGCTATTTTAAAATGAAGATTTGTGTTGGTGTTTTCACATCTCTGGTCCGGCTTTCTGTTCCCTCAAAGTTTAACTCAGATTGATTTAGTCAGCATTTTTATGTATATGTGAAATCATCACTAAACGAACTCTCAGATCTTCTGAACGAATCAACTGAGACCACTTCGGAGGTGGTCTCTTGGTCCGGTTCATGGTCCGAGAGGCACTAAGTTTAACTTATACTTTCTAAAATGCAAAAGCGCCCTGGTTCGCTTCGACAGTTTTTGTTCGAAGTAAGAAAAAAAAACTAGCAGAATGCAAAGCAGTAAAGGCCTGAGAGCTCCATAAGAATTACTTAATGAACAGAAAATGACTGAGTCTCATCTGAGCTGAAGTGGAGCAGAAAGAGAACCAGTCCCCTTCAAATGAACTCTACAGTGTGAAAGAACCGAGTTCCTTTGTTGGCTCAATTTTTGACCACTTCTAGAGGACTGAGTTCGGTTCCTTTAAAGAAGACTATATGGGTGTTTTCTATTTCACCTTAATGCTTTACTCCTATGAAGTTTACTTAAAGCGACTTAAGCGTAACTCGACTCTCCCGGCGGTCTCAGTTCGGTTCGTTTCAGAGGGGTCCGAGTTCATTTGGTGTGTTCACATACATAAAAATGCTGACTAATCGATCTGAGTTCGCTTTTGAGGGCTGAAGCGACCAAGCAGAAAACAACATCGCCTGGTCCAGTAACTAGCAAGAATCAGCATCGATATTGTCCTGAAAACCACAACGTCGACCCTATTTATGTCTTAATATACTGGACAAAATGCTGCTAGACACTGCCTTCTCAGCATCAACAAAGGAAGATGACACCTGACACTATAAAAATCCTTCTGTGTGTAAAAGCAACAGCCTCGGGGAGAGTCATTAATACAGGACAGTGATAAAGGAACTGTCTAAAAACAATAACATTCATTTGTCTATAATATACCACTCCAAAAAGTGGCTCGTGTAAGAGTGGGAGGGTGTACAAAGATGTAGCAACGAAACATATCAGTGTGTGTGTGTGAGTGTGTGTGTGTGTGTGTGAGTGTGTATGTGTGTGTGTGTGTGTGTAAGTGTGAGTGGGAAGTGTAGGAAGAACTTCTTTAAAAGCTGTGCCTTCTGTGTACCTCACTTAGGTACCTCCACAGAATTCCATACTGACTGTAATCCCACATGTATGAAGTGCTAAAATATGCCTGTGTGCAAATCTGTCCACACACACACACGCCACATCAATACAAATAAGTGGATTCCAGTAAGCACAAGAGAAGTCTCATTATGCTAGAGATGCATCATAATGCTCTGTGTGCTAATCTCCAGGCTCCTATAGAAAGCACTTTGATGCACAGATTATATGTGAGCTTCTTACATTTGCTGACTGATAAAACCAGACAATGAGAGAGAGAGAGAGAGAGAGAGAAGAGGGAGTGAGAAGAGGGGAGGAGAAAAGGATGAAGTGAAGGAAGGACGAAGGGGAGGAGAAAAGGATGAAGGGAGGGGAGGAGAAGAAGGAGAGAAGAGAGAAGAGGGAGGAGAAGAGGGAGAGAGGAGAGAGAGAGAGAGAGAGAGAAGATGGAGAGAAGAGGGAGGAGAAGAGGGAGAGAGAGAGAAGAGGGAGTGAGAAGAGGGGAGAGAGAGAGAGAGAGAGAGAGAGAGAGGAGAGAAGAGGGGGAGAGGAGGAAGAGAGAGAGAGAGAGAGAGAGAGAGAGAGAGGGAGAGAGAGAAGAGGGAGGAGAAAAGAGAGAGAGAGAGAGAAGAGGTAGTGAGAAAAGAGAGAGAGAGAGAGAGAGAGAGAGAGAAGAGGGAGTGAGAAGAGGGAGAGAGAGAGAGAAGAGGGAGTGAGAGAGAGCGAGAAGAGGGAGTGAGAAAAGAGAGAGAGCGAGAGAGAGAGAGAGAGAGAGAGAGAAGAGGGGGAGAGAGAGCGAGAGAGATAAGAGGGGGGGAGAGGGAGAGAGAGAAGAGAGAGAGACGGAGGGCTGGGACAGTTTTCAGACACTTGTGAGGACCCAACTGTCCCTGAGAAAAAAATACAAGAACATTTTTCAATGTGAAGAGAAGCTGTTAAAAGCAAAGATGACTTTTATAGGAAAGCTGTGTTTATTTGAAAACCTAAAAGAATGAAATGGGTTGCTTTTGACTTACATATAATTATGTCCAAACACCCGCCAAAACATCCAGACAAACAGGAAAAATCCTCCAAGTAGCCACACATATGATCACTCATCAAATCACATTTCTCCTTACACTCCTCGTCAGCTCCCAGAGAGGCAACTCTGGAGTACAGGTGTCGACCGATTATCAGTCGGGCCGATTATCGGTGTCTGTCTTTCATTTTGACTGTCACCGATAAATTTGTCCATCACTGATATTAACTCATTTCAAGGTTGCGCTGCTGTGGCTCCACTGCCGTCTCTTTTCTGCCCTCGACTCGCTGCTTCATTTAATGCCCTGCCCACAACAGTCTCTGATTGGCTGTATGTTACACAGATAGTAGCCAATCAACGCTCAATCAAGTCTTGTTGCCACTCACCCACGAGCGCAGCGTGAAGGAGAAGAGGAGAGAGTTTCAGCTGAGCTTGGTGTTTGTAAAATTAAATTTTTTCTTTGCATATATCGGTTATCAGCCTCGTTAACTAGCATTAATCGCTATCGATATCGTCCATGGAAAACCAGTATCGATTGACCTCTGCTCTAGAGACCATCAGCAGTCACAAGGCATCTTTTCCCCAAACTTTTACACGCTGCCCTAATGTGTTCAGCCACAAACCAGTTACATAACCACACATCACAAATCACGTAACACAAACACATCAGTATCATTCCACTCACTCCCGTTCCTGGTCTCTGGGAAGCAGATGCGCCGCGCCGGGTCTTTAGCCATGATCTTTCTGTAAAGTGATTTTGCTGGAGAATAGATTAGGGTTGACATTTAGCAAAGACGTGGAGTCTGGTTTTGTGAAGAGCTTTTTAGTGAGAGTGAGAAAAAGAGAGACAAACCGCTCTGAGGTTAGGTGGCTCGGATTCGGACGTGTGACTCACACACAGGTCGACAAACAGGTCACATGTACCGAAGACCAGAAAACCACTGCACTCGGGCTGGAGATTCGGCTCCAAATTCACAATTACAGCTTTTAGCATTTATGTGAATTTAAGTGAGTGATTATTTGTCTTTGTAAACACACCACAATAACGAAATGTGACCTCTGCAGTGGCAGCTTTTTGGCAGTCACCGCGGAGCAGTGCTTGGGGACGGTACCTTACTTATGAGTACCTCAGTGGTACCTTTACCGGTCCGGGACTCAAACCGTCAACCTTCCAATGACAGGATTTTAGGAATGAATATTCCTTTTTCCTCTGAGAGCACTCAAAACCTCACTTCTGTAGAGCTTTCTCTCAGCGCTCGTTGTTGCTAAGTTACGAAAAGCGCCATCGGGCACTTCCTCGTTTGTTCCTATTTCAACGTGTTTCTTTGAGATCGCTAGTTTAGCCGATAAGATGGAGAGAAATCGCATCTTAGCATTAGTGGCAGCGTTTGAAATGGTTTCTCACGTCTTCGAGATGAGATTAGGTGATGAAATCTTCTACAGCTGCTACAGAAGCGCCGCCATTTGTAGTGAGTTCTTAACAGTGTATGCCCCGCCCCTGCCTCGATTTTTATTAGCTAGCAAGAGACAAGTGTCATTGATGAGCGCAGCGCTGTTCTAAAAGTTGTAGAGATTTCAACCTGAAGTGCTCTGAGCAGAGCGACAAAAAAAAAGTTTTTTTCCTGCTGAAGGCGCTTAATGCTCTGAACGCTAAAGCTCACAGGATTTGTATTAAAAAGATGCGGAAAACACGCGTTTGGTGGACACAGGCCCTTAAACTTCAGGCCTGTCCGTAATGCAAACCGTCTTGATTTCAGCTCCACAAAGTTCCCCCAAGGCGTCCAGATTGCAAGTGCGCTGCAGAGCCGAGCAGAGCACAACCTGATGGCTTCCAATCAGCACAGCTGTGCAATTGCTTCTAAAACGCTCTCGACTGACAGCTCCGAAATCTCGCCTCATGTTTAGCTCTGCGACACTTTTCCCCGTCGGGCCATTCCCTCGACGCAGCTTTTAACAAAAATGTCTGACACGGCGTTGGCCGAACTCCTGCAAATCGAGGGCGTTTAAGGTAAATGATGTATCATTTGCATTGGGGCAGTGGGAGAAAGCCGCGAGGTCTGATTGGCGCTGCTGGAGACAGTTCCTCGGTCCGGCGGATCACCAAATCCTGATGCAATCGTGTGGAAATCGGGCTCAGCTGCCACACCAACACACACCGCAGAACGAACGCACCTCAGACTTTTTCCAGCTACTTTCCTCAGCCGTTTGGGATTGAAGCAGGTTTCACAATCGTCTCCAGTCGTTCTTCAGACTTTGCATCTCCATATTTTATAACCATATTAACAAGGCCTAGGGCAGGTGATAGTATAATGGTTTGGACGTTCACCCCGTGCTCGGAAGGTCGCCGGTTCGAATCCTGGGCCGAAAAAAAAAATTGTGGAAAAGTTGCAGTGATTGGTCAAAAACTGCACGGTAGTAATGAATTTGCAGGGATTGGCTGAATTTGCGTTCCTGGAGGACGAAATCCTGGAGGATCTGATTTATGGCTTTTAGCAGAAGGGGGACTTACATTTCCTAAGTTCAGGGGTTAAGGGTCGTGCTCAGGGGCTCAACGGTGGTAGTTCTGGTGATATGATGCAGCTGGATTTGAACCTGTGACTTTTTGGTCTGTTGGTAAGTATCCTGCAAGTAGACCCCGGTCATCACAGACCCAACCACATCATTTGAATTAGTTTTGGCCTTTGTGTGATATGACATGCATCCTCCCTTCCAGGGTAAGGCATCTTACGGAGCGTTGTCGAAATGACACGGAAATCGATGGCGGTCACCACTGAATACAGAAGGTCAGCCAGTGGTCACAGAAATAGCGAGAAAATCTATGAGCAATTTGCCAGTGACGGTCCCGGCAGAGAGGAAAAAAAAAAAAGCATTTGTCGAACCTGACGTCATCTGGCAGGTCAAACGAAAGCTTTTGTCCCGCAGGCTTCAGCTTAGGCCACTCTTCTGCAAATGCATCGATAAGCTATTTACACGACGGCAGACGAGACAGAAACAAACAAGTAAAAACACACACACACACACACACCGCCTCTTCTGAGCTCATTTAAGGGCTGTCTTGTTGCGAGCCGTTTGGTGACCCAATCCCCGAAAAATAAGCGCTGCTTGGCGAAGCGTGAACTTGCCGCTTTATGACTTCCTCGACACGCGGGTCTGAGAGCTGGAGCCACGCGGTTGAAAAGCGTCGGAGTGATTTATGTCGGTAAGTCGAGGCTTCAGTCCGCAATCAATTCCAGAACAAAGCGGGCGTCAATCAGGGAGCTGGCCGGGTTTCCACAGGCGGCTTTTGTGGTGACAGGAGAAAGGGATTTGGAGCCGGAGACGACGGGATGCGGCCGGCGCGTGACTGACCACGATAACGCAGTTTGAGCTGAAAAGTGGTCACCTGGAAGACGTTTTATTGTGTCCTGAGTGGTGGAAGAAAAGAGTGATCACATGCTTGTAGACTTGGCTGCAGTCATTCGGTTGGCTCCAGTTAATGTGACAGTTTTTAAAAAAATAGGATCATAGTTAAAATGACAGAAGATCCAGGATTCCGAATTTCAAATGATCCAAAAACAAGAACTTTGTTCATTGTGGGAAGTGTCGATGGCTCACAAGCTGCTGAAAAAACACACAGGCACCGTTCTGAAGGCTGCGCCACCAGAAAAGATAAAACCACTTTTAATTTTTTAAATATTCATGTTTGTTAAATAATTTACCATTAGTAAGGGGTACATTTTTTAAATGCCATCTCCTTGTATCTGGAAGTGAAAGTGAGTGATTATTTGTCATTGTGAACACACCTCGGCACGGCACACGGTGCACCACAACCAAATGTGACCTCTGCGTTTGACTCCTTTGTGACATGGGCAGTGCCCGAGGACAGTACCTTGCTCATGAGAACCTCAGTGGTAACTTTAAAGGTCTGGGATTCGACCCAGCGACCTTCTGATCACGGGGTGAACGCCCAACCGTTACACCACCAACTGCCCTGTTATCTGTTAAACAACCTCATTGTTAAAGCCCAAACGTCCTCATTAGGGATGCACGATAAGGAAATTATTGGCCGATGCTGATGTCCGATATTTTCATGCTTACATCTGCCGATACCGATAAATGAGTTGAGTGTGTAAAGACGAGATACTTCGCTTGCCAAAGTTCCACTGCGCACGACTTGGCACAAAATTAACATCACGGCTCTGACATTTTTAATGCAGTGCCAAGTCAAGAGAGCGTAAAGGGAGAGCAGAGCACTCTGAGCGTAGTGCACAACATTTAAAGTAAAAGTCATTTCCGCCCTATAATGGTGTACCAAGTCAAATAGGGCGCGTGTAACTCTCCATATGCACTACCTAGTGCGTAGAGAGCTGTTAAGTTACAACCCCGGCTATTTCCTGAGATGCACACTACTGCATAGAAAAGTATGTGAAGAGCGCCTTACCTACCATACTATTATGAGTGGCAGTACGCGGTTTGGGACACAGCCTGTGTGCAAGCTCACATTCGCTAAATGAGGCAAACACGCAATATTAGTTTATCAATAAAAAAATCCTGTGCGTGCAGGCAGAGTTGAGCGCAATAAAGACGAGAGATTTTGCTCACGAATGTTCTCAAAATAGCAGCATACATTTTAAGAAAGAAGGCGCAGGCCGTAGAAAATCCCACCTCTGACTTTGGACAAGCCTGGCACAAGCGCTATCTTTCCGACGCGAAATTAATGCGTCATAAAATATCGGCAGAAAATATCTAAGCATCGGTCTAATGCCGATTATTTACAGAAAAGCAATTACCGGCCGATTCCGATGTGATCCCCGATATTGTGGTGCATCCACACTACATTTCCATTAAATAAATATTTAGGAGGGCGGCACGGTGGCACAGTGGTTAGCGCTGCCACCTCACAGCGAGAAGGTTCTGGGGCCTTTCTGTGTGGAGTTGGCATGCTCTCCCTGTGTTCGTGTGGGTTTTCTCCGGGCGCTCCAGTTTCCTCCCACAGTCCAAAGCCATGCAATTTAGGTTAGTTGGTGACTCTGAATTGGCCCCTTAAGGCGTGAATGTGAGTGTGATTGTGTGAGAGTGTGTGCCCTGTGGTGTGTTGGCGCCTGCCCAGGGTTGGTCCCCGCCTTGTGCCTATAAGTTCCTGGGGTAGGCTTCTGTCCCCCCGACGACCCCAACTGGGATTCGGCGGCTCAGAAAATAAATGAATGAATGGAATGTTTGCAAGATGTTGATATATTTTATCTCAAGCACATTCCATTATGCAGTAAATGCACAGATAGATGGATAGATGAATAATTGTGACCCGATCTGCCGTAATGAGTCGGAAGTCGGCGTTCTGTTTATTTAGATACGGGCCAATTATGTTGAAAAACATCAAAAATATTGATTTTTCTTTTTTGGTCTTATATGAAAGAAAAGGTCTTCAAAATTAATCTGGTCTCCAAAAAAGAAAAATCGATATGTTTGATGTTTCTCAACATAATCGGCCCGTATCTAAATAAATAGAACGCCGACTTCCGACTCATTACGGCAGATCATGTGATCTCACCAGGCACCAGACTTCATCCACTGTTAAACATTACCGCTACATCACCAACATTAACCGTATATAACCCGTGACTTACCCATGAACAAGCATCGTCGTGCACAATTAATCCTACAAATGCAAACTTCAACTCACCAACACGCCTCACTTGAGCGTTTCCCAGCCAGTCCGTGCAATCACAGTACAAATGTTTTATTCTGCATGAGTCTGTCTGGCAGCTTTGAGCTCTGATGGAAGCGTTGTTGACCCTCGTGTTTGAGCGCATGCTGCTGGAGTGCCACAAGGACTTCCAGTGTCGGATGTGAGTGTGTTTTAATGTTTTACTACGGCTGTGTGAAATCAATAGGCGAAAAATGAGCGTCTGAGCATCTGAATCGGTTAGTGAATAAATCGTTACATTCGGTCAAATGTTGGTGACGTGGCAGGTCAATCGCCTACGGACCAGGAGGTCACAGGTTCAAATCCAGATCTCTCTTAGTGCCAACAGTACCACCAACAAAACTCGGGGCAACTTAACCCCGATGTGTCATAGATGTGTCCTAATCAGTAATGTAGATCCAACCAAATGTGAGAGATAACGTTTATGTAGCAATAACAGATTTATTGCTGATGCAACCACATATATTTGTGGCCCTCCACGGCAAAACCAGTAGCTTGTCGCAAAATTGAGTTATGGTGTTTTCATGAAAGGGCACAAATCAACCTTCAAAACGATACCTATATCGAATGAATGGGACGACATATGACTGAAATATCAACATTGAAAGGAGTCGGGTTTCTCCTGTCACGCCAAGTGAGAAACAGAGAAATCTGCCTTTGAAGTTGACTATCGCCATAGCACTCACAGACGCTTGGTGCAGTCGCGGCTACGTTTGCATTTATGGTAGCCTACGCTGCATTCACAGCCACACGGATAGCCTACCTGCGTTAGGTTAACTGAACTCGGGAGACGGAGATGGATTCCGGAGAAATATCTTCACGCTAGTCAGTGAGTGGATTTACCGTAAATATTGAAGTAGAGCGGTCAAAACAGAAACTTTTAACATTCTGCTGGAATTGAATTCCTCACCTCAAGAAAGTCACGTTTTCAGGATGGAAAGGGTAAGTTTTTCAGCGAAATTTATTCACAACAGTACAGTATAGACCTTCCACTGTTTCAAAACACTAAAAACAAAAAACCCAAAATTTTACCCCATGCAACATAAACGCTCATTTTTCTTGGAAACCTCCGTTGCGACAAGCGACTGGTTTTGCCGTGGAGGGTCACATATTGTCTTTCCTTTTATTATTATCTTTATTATTCCACCCGCTGTCACACGCACTGCCTCCCACGACCGATAGTAGGACCCGGAAGTGGTCGGTCGCGGTTCAAAGGGTATAAAAGGAGTCATTTCCTCACGGCTCATTGCTCTGCCATTGAGTCACCCGGCCCATCTCTCCGACCCCGCCAGCTTCAACGGTGAGTACTGTCAGTCACTGGGTTCATCTCTTTGATAGAGTGTGTGTTGTTAGAACTCGGATTTGTGTGGAAATCCTTGCTCTTTGTGTAAGAAAGTTCTTAAAGCAACTCGCGTGGCAATCCTACCTACTCGCGTTCTCGGCCACGTTTGGGTTAACCACCACGCTACACAGGCTAACGGCTAACGAGTAGCAGTTTGCTAAATCCTAACCAGATCCCTGGCGAACTGCGAAAGTTCAGCATGTGGTTCAAATCCTAACCAGATCCCTGTCCGAATTGTGAAGCAGTCCGACAGCCGTCTAACTGTAAGTCTGCTGGAAGATTGTTAACGTCTGTCTTTCGTGTCATATCCTATCCAGATCCCTGACACCCATTTCTCCTCCACGTTATTCCTCTAACATCTTTGGCGCCAAAAGCGCCACGACATCTTTAAAACGTGTGGCTTATAGTGGTGTATGTTGCCCTCATTCACTTGGTTGATACGTGCACTCGTTTGCGAGTTCCATCCATTTTTCTGACCGTAAAAATCTTATCTGCGTCATCATTTCATTATCCACCCATGTTCGGCGCCGCTGCTCCTGCTCTAGTTTTTTGCGCTAGAAACGCTGTTTCAACTCTAAAACGTGCAGGCTATAGCAGTGTAGCGTGCACTTGTTCGGGAGTTATATGCCTTTTATTCATAATTTATGAGTAACCTCTTTGTGTTCAATGACTAAATGTTACTGAGTGCATTATGAACGGCCCCGTTTGCGTCATAAACGGCATTCGTTATGTGCTGGCGTCATTATGTCTAACTCGAACCCTAACCCATTTTCTTGCTACAACATCCTCTAGTTTAATTAATTTCTCCCGTACCCAAAGCAGTACCAAAATCGTTTGAACTTATCAACAGTCTGTAATCATTTATTGCCGAGGCCCGTTTTATACAGCTTCACTAGCTTGAAATAAGAGCGTCCGATACGTAAAAGATGATTTAACTTAGACCTCATATCTGATAGAGACTGATATCTGAGTGTGTAAAAGAAAAAGATCCTCAAATCTTCTACGTTCTTCCCCCCAAGTCATGTATTATTCATGTTGCACAGATTAACAGTCAGATCCCGTGGTCATGAGGCGGTAATATTCCACAACTTACCCACCTGATCTCTGGAATATGTATGAGCCCCTAATTTACTGAGCACTATTCATGGGGTGTGCAGCGTGCCTGACCCTGTGATATGAGGAGAAAGAACTCAAGTAGGTTGATGTCGGTACTTTCTAGCACTTTGCCAACCCAAAACAAGATACACAGCAGGGCGAGGAGCCTGAATACCATCTCGTGCTTTACCGCGGCCAGAGTTCGGCACCACTACACAATAAGATTCCCTTATAAATGATGTATAATCAGGTTGTAGACAGTTTATAAATCATTAACGAAGAGATAAACAAGATACTGCTAGTCATCTTAGGTTGATGCAAGCTCACAATCTGGCCTGATTACAGATCTTGTTAGTTGCTGATCTCGTCTCCTCATCTCAGCCAGAATGTTAAAGTGTCAACTTCATCAGCTATCTGTTAACGTGTTGTTGCCATTTAAATATATATGTGACCCTCCACGGCAAAACCAGTCGCTTGTCGCAAATGTTCAAAATTGAGTTATTGGGTTTTCATGAAAGGGTATAAATCAAGCTTCAAAACGATACCTATATCGAATGAATGGGACGACATATGACTGAGATATCAACATTGAAAGGAGTCGGGTTTCTCCTGTCACGCCAAGTGAGAAACGGAGAAATCTGCCTTTGAAGTTGACTATCGCCGTAGCACTCACAGACGCTCGGTGCGGTCGCGGCTACGTTTGCATTTACGGTAGCCTACGCTGCATTCTGAGCCACACGGATAGCCTACCTGCGTTAGGTTAACTGAACTCGGGAGACGAAGATGGATTCTGCAGAAATATCTTCACGCTAGTCAATGAATGGATTTACTGTAAATATTGAAGTAGAGCGGTCAAAACAGAAACTTTTAACATTCTGCTGGAACTGAATTCCTCACCTCAAGAAAGTCACGTGTTTAGGATGGAAAGGGTAAGTTTTTCAGCAAAATTTATTCACAACAGTACAGTATAGACCTTCCACTGTTTCAAAACACTAAAAACTAAAAATCCAAAGTTTTACCCCACGCAACATAAACGCTCCTTTTTCTCGGAAACCTCCGTTGCAACAAGCGACTGGTTTTGCCGTGGAGGGTCACATTTCATGCTTATATCTGCTGATACCGATGTCGATAAATGAGCAAGACAGAGTCAAGTGCAAGCTCAACATGTAAAGACAAGAGACTTTGCGAGAGAAGTTGCACTGCGTGCTCAGAAATTTGGCGCAAAAACAACACAATAGTTCTGACATTTCTAACACAGCGCCGAGTCAAGCGAGCGTGAAAGCCGAGTCAAGCACGGGCGGCACATTTCGAGCGTATATTTTAAGAGAAAGTCGCTTCCCGTCCTATGTGGTACGCCAAGGCAAACAGGGCACGTGTGACACTCCATATGCACTACCTAGTGAGTAGAGAGCCATCAAGCTACAACCCCGGGTAGTACTACCGCATATAGAAGTACGATAAGAGTGGCTTACCTACCACACTATTAAGTGCAGCAGTGTGCGGCTCAAAAGCTTTTGCATGTGCACGTGAGGACAAGAGATGCTCAGAATTTTGGCACAAAATAACACCCTACATTTTACGACAAAAGGCACAGGCCGTATAAAATCCCACCGCAGACTTTGGACATGCCTGGCACAAGCGCTGCCTTTCCGACGTACAATAAATACGTCATAAAACATCGGCTGAAAGTATCGAGCAAATCTAAGCAACGGTCCGAAACCGATGACCTGAACAGAAACAATTAACGTCCGGTTCCGATATGATTCCAATATTATGGTGCATCAGTCATTTTTATCACTAATTTATTGATGAATTACTGACATTATATCTGGCAAAAGTGAGACTTAATATAAAATGTAACAAACAGCTGATAAAGTTGACTTCAACGTTCTGCTTGAGACGAGGGGACGAGATCAGCTGGACAACTAACAAGATACCTGATTTTTCCAAATCGTTAGCCTGCATCACTGTATGACGACTGTTATAACTTCTTTATCACTGCTTATTAGTGAGAGAGTGAGTGAGTGATTATTTGTCATTGTGAACACACCACAGCACAGCTCACAGTGCACCACAACCACATGTGACCTCTGCATTTGGCCCCTCCGTGAAGGAGCAGTGGGCAGGTGACACGGGCAGCGCCGGGGAGCAGTGCTTGGGGACGGTACCTTGCTCATGAGTACCTCAGTGGTATCTTTATCTGTCCAGGATTCAAACCGGCGACGTTCCGGTAATGGTATGAACGCCCTATCAACACCCCAACTAGAACTCCTCAGAGTTTAAAGTTTGGCAGTTGGTAGTAAAACGCTTGGGGAACTATTCTCATGATCAGAAGCTTGCCGGTTCAAGTCCCAGACCAGTAAATGTACCACTAAGGTACTCATAAGCAAGGTACCATCCCCAAGTAATGTGAACACACCACAGCGTGACACACAGTGCACAGTGCAGTAAAATGTGACTTCTGCATGTGACCCATCCGTGAAGGAGCAGTGGGCAGGTGACACGGGCAGCGTCCGGGGAGCGGTGCTTGGGGACGGTAGCTTGCTCATGAGTGAGTACCTTTACCGGTCTGGGATTCGAACTGGCCACCTTCCGACCACGGGACAAACACCCTAAACCAGGGGTAGGCAACTCCGGTCCTGGAGGTCCGGTGTCCTGGAGATTTTCCATCCTACCTGATGAGTCTCTTCTGGTGGTTATCTACCTGAGACTAGGTGTGAATGTTCTGAAATCCAGTTGGATGGAAAACAAGGACCGGAGCTGCCCACCTCTGCCCTAAATGTTACGCTACCGACTGGCCCTTTATAAAGGGAGTCTGTGGTGAGTAAATCTTAGCATATAAAAAGATTCATCTGACAAGCAGCATTATGCAGAGTTACTCATACAAGGTGTTAAGCTCATTAATTAACAGATCATTAGCAAGACTAAAGCTACAGCGTCAGGCCTAGTCAGGAATAGAAAGAGGAGGACGCTCTCGGCGTGTGTTGGTGTTTTTCGTGAAGCCTGGAGATCTTTTGAATACTCGTGTAATGGTAATTAAAGGAACAAAAAGATGGCGGAGCACCAGTGTTTTAAACAGATGTAAAAATGAATTATTCAGTGAGACAAGAGAGGGACTCTGTGTGTGGCGGTGTGTGTGTGTGTGGCGGTGTGTGTGTGAGACGATGGTGGAGTTTAGCTCGCAGTGGCTTCAGCTCTGAACCCAATTATGCAGAGATGTGTCTATGTGATGCATAGCGCTGCACTCCTGCAGAAATAACTTAAACTAAACAAAGCGCCACTGTCTACGTTACGCAACTCTGCATTAGGGGAAAACTTAGAGAGAGTACGAGAGAGAGAGAGAGAGAGAGAGAGAGGGAGAGAGAGAGAGAGAGAGAGAGGGGGAGGAGGGAGGGAGGGTGGGAGGGAGAGAGAGGAGGGAGGGAGGAGGAGGAGGAGGAGGGAGGGAGAGAGAAAGGACTGGGGGGTGGAGGTATTGATTATTTAACTCCTAGTTTTGTACATCAAGGCAGACTGGCACACGGTGGGGAGTGAGGGCTGGATCAATCTGTCCCTAGGTCTCTCACATACACACACACACAGTCTTGTATTACTATCTTTGTGAGGTCTTTCCATAGACTCCCATAATGACTAGATGCATATAATCTTACACCTACACCTAATCCTAACCCTTAACCAAAAGCACATCTTTTACCTCTTTTAGTTTCACTCCAAATACTGTAAAACAAGCACATTCTCTATAAAGTCATTTTGTCCTCAGGAACTCTCAAATGTCCCCACAAAAGTGATTAGAGGTTGAGAGTCACACAATCACGATAAAATACACTTGAACTCACATACACACACACACACACACACAGGAGAAGAGGTGGAAATGTGTATGAAGGGAGAAAAGATGAACAAAACTGAAGGCCCATTACAAGTAAGAGTGTGAAATAGGCTCAAAACTGCAGCTCAAACTGACAAAGATGTAAACAGCACTTAGGGAGAGTCTGCCTAACACACACACACACACACACACACACTCTGTCACCTATATACACACACACACACACACACACACTCTCAACCACCTATATACACACACACACACACACTCTCACCCACACATATACACACACACACACACACTCTCAACCACCTATATATACACACACACACATACACTCTCACCTACCCATATACACACACACACACACTCTCACCCACACATATACACACACACACACACACACTCTCACCCACACATATACACACACACACACACACACACATACCTCTCACCCACACCTTCTACACACACCCATATACACACACACACACCCACCCCACACATACACACACACACATGTTTCTCATCCACCCACATACACACACACACTCACCCACCCACTCACACAAAGTCTTTGTATTACTATTTTTGTGAAGTCTTTCCATAGACTCCCGTAATGACTAGATGTATATAATTTTACACCTACACTAATCCTAACCCTAACCTTAACCTCAGTAACCACATTCACATCTTTTACCTCTTTTAGTTTCTCAAATAAAACAAGCACGTTTTCTATAAAGTCATTTTTCCTCATGGGGACCTCTCAAATGTCAAAACAGATAAAGTGATTTTCATACAATAAACACATGACGCTCTCACCCACCCACATACACACACACACTCACCCACCCACATACACACACACTCCCCACCCACCATAGACACACACACACCTCTCACCCACCCATATACACACACACACACTCACCCCACCCACATAGTACACACACACACACACACACACACACTCACCCTACATACACACACACACCTCTCACCCCACCCACATAGACACACACACACACACACACACACACACACCTCACCCACCACATACACACACTCACCACCACACACACACACACACCTCTCACCCCCCATACACACACCTCACCCACCCACATACACACACACACACTCACCCACCCCACACACGCACACACACTCACCCACCCACCCATACACACACACACACGCTCCACCCACACATACACACACACACACTCTCACCCACCCACATAGACACACACTCATACTCAAACACTCCTCCCAAACTAAGTTCTTCTGCTGTCTAACTCCACCATTCTTTTTTTCCATCAAACACACACACACACACGGTTTGAAGATCCTGAAGCCAGTAGCTCTGACACTTATGTTAATCAGATAAGGCGTGGAGGAAATGTACACAAAAACAAACACAAATTAGAGCAGATTTGGGCAGTAGCGGTGTGAGAGCATTTGCATTCTTGTAGCAAAACTCAAACTCTCTGACAACAAACTCTCCATTTTCCCATCCACACACACACACACACATACACACACACACAAACTAGCACAAGCCTCTATAACACATATGTACAGTGTATGAAATGTGTGTGCTTATGAAATAAAGCTCTTACCTGCAGCACGTAGACCCAAAGAACACACACCACCGGACGTGCAGAGAGAGAGAGAGAGAGAGAGAAACAAACAGAGAGAGAGAGAGTTATCATTATTCATTATCATCATGATCTTCAGTATTATTATTATTATTATTATTATTATTAGTAGTAGTAGTGCAGGAAAGTCAAGGGACTATACAATTTATTTAGCCGGTGGTATGCATACGTTACACAGATAACTGTATGTATATGTGTGTGTGTGTGTGTATGCATGTGCCCTGGTATTTGTGAGGATCCGAATGTACCCTAAACACATCATCATCATCATCATCATCATCATCATCATCATGTGGTTATTTTTATTACTGTTGATATTACGACTGCAGGTAAATCAATAAACTATAAAATGTGTGTTTATACTGCGTGTGTGTGAGAGAGAGAGAGAGAGAGAGAGAGAGAGAGAAAGCTGTTCTTTAAGGGGACCTAATTTCCTCAAATGTTTTAGCTTTCTGAAGAACTTTGTGTGATAACTGGACCCTTATAACTAGAGGTGTGAACCTTCACTGGTCTCACGCTTCGATACGATTGTGATGATCAGGTCAGCGATTGGGTGGATGTGATGTTTTGATACATCACGATCTTAACCCTATCAGTTTTTCTACATTACTTCATTACACGCAGACTGGGCATGGACCACAGATTGGGCAGCCGTAGTTACTACCAGGATGTTCTTTTAAACTGGAATTTTTATAAGCAATGTCATTATTATATAATCCTGGGGGTTTCAACTGCTTCTGTCCCAGGGAGCACCACTCCGAATAAGCAGAAGTCTGAAGGGGGTGTGGGGGTGGGGGGATGGGTTCCTATTATTTTTAAAATATTTACGTGGGGTCATTATTCATAAAGATGCCTAATCATCTGGAAACATTAAAAATTTGGACCTGCAATGCCATGCAGGTCGCCAGTTGAAAAGCTCCGATATAATCGATTATGTTCTGCCACTGCACTGATGCAGAATTGGTCACATCTGCCTCACGATGCATCGATTATGCGATTTATTTCAACACCCTACTATGCTTAAAAGAAGTGTGTTTTAGTTTTGAGTGTGTTGTGAATGAATTTAAGTGAAGTAAACAAGCGATTGTTTTGTCCTTGTGAACACCACAGCACATCACACAGTGCAGCACAATGAAACTGTCTGAACTTGTTATCCGTGAGAAGGGTAGTGGCAACTTTTTAAAGCGAAAGCGCCGAGAGTCAGTGCTTGTGGACGTGCCTTGCTCAGGCCTCAGTGGTACCTTTACCGGTCTGATTAAAAGCTCAGCACTGTAGCCGTGAAGGCACTACCCACTGTGCTGAATCTGCATGCCAAAACACGAATTATCCAGCTGACCCCTGCTAAGGACAAAAGGGTGGAGCTTTTAGCTAAATGCAGGGCTTTCAGGAGCATTACACAGTTTAGTGCTCTCCCTTTCCTAACACACCTCACTGGCCTTGCCGACTCGAACAGAGGTGCGTTAGAGCGGAGAAAGCAGTGACCTGTGCGGTGTTGCGTCGCTCCAGCGTGGCTCTAACGCGGGCAGCGCTAACACGCCTATCCACTCTGGCTGATTATCAGGCTTTACACCCTCACTGCATGCAGATGTGTGTTAAAATAGACTCCGGTCTTTGCTGGGCAGGTGGAGAGCAGATCTGCAGGTCAGGCTGGGGCGATACGGCGTCAAAACAATATCACCATTCATTTTGCATTGATTACGGATAATCAACAACTATCTTTGTGTGCTTGTTTTTCACCCTCATGGTTTACCGAAGTTTTATTGTAAATATTTAGGGGTACACGATTCAGAAAATCTCACAATTCGATTTGACTCCGATTCTTGGGCTCAAGATTCGATCCAAAATCGATTCACGATTCACAAGCGATTCATAACGATTCACAGGTCAATACACAGGTCAATTGTTTCCAGATCGCTGGTTTGAGTTACTTTACCCTGTCAACAAAAATAATCACACCGAATCAAATGTAGTTGACTAAATGTAATGCATATGTACGAATACTGACTGCATTTCCTGCATGCTCACGTGAAGGAGGTCTTTCTGGCCAGAATTCCTACCTGCACTTGACAGGTAGGTCAGTACCCCACCCACTACTCAGGCAAAAAAAATTGCACCACTATCCCAGTTGGTGGCGCTATAATAAGCTATTTTGCGTTTTGCCTAATAAATTTGCGTTTTGCCTAATAACTTGTGAACCGTAGCTCAGATTCTCAAAATTATCATACCATCTTACTCCATGGGTCAAGCGGACTCTTTATAGACCCCTCCCATCTATTTCCGCCGTACTGAATTTCGCTAATTTGCATAATATGCAAACCATCTCTTCGAACTAGTCCTGGATTACGGTAATCTGCATGCAACTTTTTTACTTTCATTTGAATCCAAGACACTCCTCTTTAATTCCAGTTGGTTTTTGTCGGTTCACCCCTCCCCTCCACCACTCATGTGTGTGCTCAAATGCTGTGTTGAACGTTGTGTTAAACGTGTTCAAACGAACGTTTTGGTGAATAAACCTTAATATTAACTCCTGCGTTTGTGTCCGACTTCCCTGTGTGAGTCGGACGCCAATAGTCTTGTTTTAAGTATTAAAAAAATTGAAAAATAATTTAAATAATCGTCACGGCCAAGATTACAACGATTGAAAGTGAAAAAAGTGAAAGTGAGTCATACAGTGCACCACAACCAAATGTGACCTCTACGAAGGAGCAGTGGGCAGCTAATGGGCAGTACCCGGGGAGCAGTGCTTGGGGACCTTAGTGGTACCTTTACCGGCCCTGGATTTGAACCTGCGATCTTCTGATCACCGGGGTGAACGTCCTAACCGTTGCCCTAGCAACTCCCCTGATTGGACGATTAGAGGTTCGGAATGTCAGTGCATGTTACATTCCCAGCTGTATTCTGATCTAAATGGGGCGAGGGCGGGACGAGTATGTTTTGTGGCGGTTATTCCGACAGGAGCTTTACGGCAAGGTTATATGCAAGGTTTACCTAAAAAAAAAAATTCTGGAAAAAAAAAAAAGAAGCGGAACAGACAGACACCAAACCCACGGCATGCAGAACAGCCCTCGTACATCAAACGTCTGCCTGCGCAAAGTGCTGATCTGATAACAGCTGCAAAGAAAATAAGCACTGCATAAAGTGATCAAGCATTTCGCCAGATAGAAGCGTGGAGATAAAAGAGGCGATATACATACTGGCCTTCCAGATTTTCATTTTAAACGCCGCCACCCCATAAAACGCTGTTCGTTATTGATCTTTGTGGCGTGCGTTACGTGACTTATGCGTATTACAGCAGCTTCTCTCGTAAGCTTTCGCCGAATGCAAACGATTTGGACTTCAGGACTTACGTAAGGACTTCACCTCACTTCACTCTCAAATCCGCCGTTTCAAGGTTTGAATTCCGAGTCGGCCTCGGACCTCAAATCGCACTCACGCTGCTGCTGCTACCGCGAGCTGTGGGCGCTAGCCACCGGCTTAGCGAAAACATACGCTGCACATTACATTAATAAAATATTTTAAACCCCTCTCCAGGCCGACTACGGCAGCGATGTGGCGCGCACTGCGGCGGGTTGTGGCCGGCTGGCAGGCGGGAGCCGTAAAGCAAACACTTGGGGCAAACTGAAGGACAAACAGGAGGCTGGGATAAGCCCAGAGTACAAGCATGTTACAAAGATTGACAGTTTAAACACTTGAGGGCCAGCTTCCGAGTCTAAGATTAAGACTAGTCCTAGACTAACTTGACTTTCAGTGGTAAATCTCCAATGGTTTTGCCACTTAATCCAAGACTTGGCTTAATTCATGTTCAAGAAACCAGCCCCAAGGAAATTAAGCCTAGTCTTGGACTAAATTCTAGTACCAATGGAAAAAAAGACAGTCTAGGACTAGGCTTAATCCTTGACTAGAGTGGTCCTAAATAGTTAAAACTTGCCTCCAGCCTTAACACCCACTCTGTCCTAGGTAAGACCTTTAACTTAAGATGGTCTGACCCATCGTGGGAGCACCGTGATCCGAGTTGCCTGGACGGTAAAATTTACCAATGAGGAGTACTTAATGAGTAAGCTACTCCAAAATTGCTAACCACTGCTCATGAGGCGTTTAATGCTTCTTCCGCAGTTGGTCAAGCGCAGGGTCTAATTCAGTCCCTCCAGGATTTCACAGGCCTTTTTTGAGATTGTTGCGTCTAAAATGCCTGATTTTTGCGGCCAACTTTTGAAAAAAAAATTTGTGATGAAAGTTGCAGTGTTTTGGCGTTTTTGTTGTTTTTGTTCTTATATGCTTATTGCTGGTCTGGTCAAGAAAATGTAAAATGTAAAAAGAAGGGAACGAAACCATTATTATTTTTATTAACCATTAATCATTTTGAGATTTCTGAAGGTGAATGAGGCGTTTTTATCACACATGTCTTCTCGTCTTCTAAACGTAACAATGAAGCGAGATTCGCTGGCGTATGGCTCAACCTTTGCGGGAAACGAGAAAGATTGGTGAAAAATGACAGAAAAGTTGGTCAAATTGCGCTGAAATGAATTAAATTGGGTATTGGCTGACTCGTTTGCAACATCCACGGAATCCTGGAAGGTCTGACATTTTGTTTCATGTGTACAGTCTTTCACGGTGTTCATAATGACTCACTTAAATTAGCTTAAAATGAATGTCGGCAAAGGTTTAAGGATACAAAGACACCGTTAACATCTGTAACTGTTGTTTATTTAGCCATGATAAGAAGTGTTTTGTTGGCAATTAGCCCACACCGTTTGATAATATCAGCACAGAGATTTATCGACTGGATTCAAAATGCCTACAGCAGATGCATTTTAATGGCTTAAGCCCGATCCCCTCTGGTACCAGGGGCAGAACTGGGAAGGCTTTAAATAGTCAGTAAACGTAAACAAATATAGCATGCGGCACATCAACATCACCGCTAGAATCTCGTCTAAAAATCTCAAACGACAAATTCCACCTCAACATAACACAATTCCAACACCAAACACATAAATAGGCAAAGAACAAAAACACTGCGTAGGTCTACGTGGAAGAAATACGGAAGTAGAATCTACAGTATACTACAATGGCTAACCATGCATACCGTATATGTGACCCTCCACGGCAAAACCAATTAAACATGCATAGCGAATTTCGAGAAAAAGGAGTGTTTATGTTGCGTGGGGTAAAATTTTGGATGTTTTGTTTTTAGTGTTTTGAAATAGTGGAAGGTCTATACTGTACTGTTGTGAATAAAATTTGCTGAAAAACTTACCCTTTCCATCCTAAAAACGTGACTTTCTTGAGGTGAGGAATTCAATTCCAGCAGAATGTTAAAAGATGTCAAATCCATCTCTGTCTCCCGAGGTCAGTTAACCTACTTCAGGTAGGCTATCCGTGTGGCTGTGAATGCAGCGTAGGCTACCAAAATACAAACTGGCCGCGACCGCACCAAGCGTCTGTAGTGCTACGGCGATAGTCAACTTCAAAGGCAGATTTCTCCGTTTCTCACTTGGCGTGACAAGGCCGACTCCTTTGAATGTTGATATCTCAGTCATATGTCGTCCTATTCATTCCATATAGGAATCGTTTTGAAGCTTAATTTATGCCCTTTCATGAAAACATAAAAACTCAATTTTGTAAGTTTGCGACAAGCGACTGGTTTTGCTGTGGAGGTCATATCATATGAAAGCCCAGACTCTGCAGAATCGCCCAGATAATATGTTTTTCTGGCGAACATATGTTTTTTATGTTCTGCTGTATTTGCATCTTCTTTTCATTCTGACCCAATGCTTATGTATGCTGACTCTGATAATCTCACAAAGTGTTACCTTTATAAAGATACCAAATGCATAAAAATAGATATACACTACCAGTCAAATGTTTGGACACACCTTCCCATTCAATGTTTTATTCTTTATTATCATGACTATTGACATTGTAGATTCTCACTGAAGACACTATGAATGAACATATATGGAATTATGTAGTAAACAAAAAGTGTGAAATAATCCAAAACATGTTTTATATAATAGAGTCTTGAAAATAACCACCCTTCGCTCTGATCACTGCTTTGCACACTCTTGGCATTTTCTCGATGAGCTTCATGAGGTAGTCTCCTGAAATGGTTTTCCAACAGTCTTGAAGGAGTTCCCAGAGATGCTGAGCACTTGCTGGCCCTTTTGCCTTCACTCTGCGGTCCATCTCATCCCAAACCATCTCGATTGGGTTTAGGTCAGGTGACTGTGAGGCCAGGCCATGTGGTAGCAGCACTCCATCACTCTCCTTCTTGGTCAAATAGCCCTTACACAGTTCATTCATAGTTTTGATGCCTTTAGTGAGAATCTACAATGTAAATAATAGTGAAAATAAAGAAGAAACACTGAATGGGAAAGTGTAATCAAACAAGGTTAATATGCTTAAGTTTGATTAGGAAGCAGTTAAAACTGTGTCTAGAAAAGCTTCATAAATTTGAGCTATTACAGTACTTTTAGAGCGCTATTACTCGTACTTGTTGCTTAAAATTGTAAGCCTCTAAGTAAACCGCACTAATTGCTGTAACGACATTGTAACAACATTGTGTAATAACATTGTAATAACATTGCAGTAACTTTATAGGATGTTACAGGCATTTTCTGAATCGATTTTTCACACTAGCACAAAATAACAATCAATAAAATGGAAATTTGCCGTCCCTCTGCAGGGTTAAAGAGCTAATATCAACAGGGAACAAAAGCAATGTTCTAGCCTTCACTGTGAAAGCAGTTGAACTCCCGTGGTGAACTCTGCACCTGCTAATGACCAACAACCTGGGGTGAGAAGGCAGGCTGATCCGAGGAAAGTGGCGTCTTTTTACAGCGATAATAGAATCCCAGCCTTCGCCATTTCCTCTCCCCGTTCCCTCTCCCTCTCTAAATCACCAGCCTGCCCATCCAGCCCTTGACGTATTTGATTGAATTGCGTCTCGAACAGCGGGCCTCCCCCTGGGAGTGGCACCTAGTGCGATGTTGTCATTCACTCCGTGATGGGGGGAGGAAGAGAGGAGGAGGAGGGGGCACATTCCATTTTATTGCTGCCACTGTTATGTTACAAATTTCTAGACTCTCTTCATTTGCTGTGCCATTGTTGTATTTCAAAATTCTAGACTCTCTTCGTAAAAGTTTTGGCTACTATATATGCAGTGGTCGTCCAGGCAGGTCACTAGGGCTGGCCGTCAGAATCTCTAATCAACGAAATTGTGCACATTATGATTATTTCAATTATTTATTTTCATTCTGTTAAAAAAAAATTCTGTTAATACTTTCCCAGTGTCTTCATGTACCGTCTCCTTAAAAAGCAACACCACGTGACTCCAGTCTGTCACTACAAGAGTTTTTTTTGGAATTATTAACATGCAATCTTTCATTAGAAAATATCATTGGCCATATTTACAGTACAGACCTTGTGAGTGAATAAACAAACAAAAACATCAAAAAACAAAATTGTTCATTTTAAACTGGTGATTATTTGTCATTGTGAACACAGCACAGCCCACAGCGCACCACAACCAAATGTGACCTCTGCATTTGACCCATCTGTGAAGCAGCAATGGGCAGCTGACATGGACAACGCCCGAGGGAACAGTGCCTTGTTCATGAGTACCTCAATGGTACCTTTACCAGTCTGGGACTTGAACCAAGCGACCCTCAGACCCGTCCCTAACCATTATACTACCAACCCGTAAACAAGGTAAAGTGTTAACTGTGATGTTGATTTGAGGTGATGTCGTCGGCTCTACTGGGCACTCTAGAGTGGCGGCTTCCGTGCCGCATAAGTACTTATTAGGACTGAATGGGGAAGGAGACAGAGAGCAAGAAATAAGCAGGGCTCTCTCCTCATTCTCCAGTAAGAGCGAGAGAGAAAGAGGGAGTAGCGAGGAGGAGGAGGAGGAGGAGGAGGGGGCCACTACAGTAACCAACTTCTATTTTTAGCTCCAGCTCTTTCATTACTAGGATTTTTACTGTTGCAGCTTCAGAGAGGAAACCCGAAGCCTGGCCGGCGTCTTCTCTCCATCCCTGCTTTGCGTGAAAGGAGTTCCTGAACTCCACCGGTCGTCTCGCGGGGTGAATGAGGGGAAAAAAAGAGAGGCTTATAAAGAGCAAGACTAAAAACGCCAAACCTGACTATGCTGCAGATGATCAAAGAGACTAACATTTATAATCACATTGGGGTCTAACATTTTTAAAATCAAGAAAAGCCAAACCATTAAATCACATTTTTAAAGCATAACGCGGTCTAACGAGGGCCTCTTTTCTGTGAAACGTCTGCGGCTAAACGTCTGCCCTCTGGGTTAAATGGGATGTTTAGGAGACATACAGAGCAGATTACTGGCTAACAGGCTTTGACTTGGAGATTAATACCAACATGTGCATCTACTAATATCCACGTACAGACCGATCACATCTCATCACACTACCAGACCACGGCATCTCCCTCTCTCTCCGAGTACAGAGTGATTATAATGAAATTCACTCCTGGTAAATGTGAATATGCAGCCTTCACCGCACATCGAGCGCTCAGCAGATGAAAATGCCACCGTCGCCTCGTGCGCGTTATAACTCTCCCCCTTCTCCTCAAACTTCCCCCTGCTTCCTAAAGACACGCTCATCTATTACTGTAATGAAATCACTATGCGGAGAGACTGCTCCGGCTTATCCTCCACTGAGCTCATTTGTCAGTGTGTGTCTAGAAAGAAGTGTATTTACCCACTGCACTGAAATAAAATGTAAAACTCCAGGTCTCTAGGGATGTGAAGATACAGCGTGTTGTAGTGGACCGTGGATCGGATCAAACGAAGCTCTCAAATTAAAGAGCACAAGAAAACATCTTATAAATTAGTTTTTAACAAGTATAATTCTTGGATTGACTTGGTTTATGAAATATACTAACTGGAGAGATTGACATGCCACAATTTGATCAGTATACAGATTAAGTGATTTACCTACTACACCAAGCTCTCCAGATTTCGTGGTTGGAATTTCCACAAAAAAGTACAAAGTACTATATTGCCAAAAGTATTCACTCATCCATCGAAATAATTTAATTGTGACCCTCCACGGCAAAACCAGTCACTTGTCGCAAATTTTCAAAATTGAGTTATTATGTTTTCATGAAAGGGACATAAATCAAGCTTCAAAACGATACCTATATCGAATGAATCGGATGACATATGACTGAGATATCAACATTCAAAGGAGTCGGGTTTCTCCTGTCACGCCAAGTGAGAAACGGAGAAATCTGCCTTTGAAGTTGACTATCGATGTAGCACTCTGAGCGCTTAGTGCGATGCCAGCTATGTTTGTATTCTTTGATAGCCTACGCTGCATTCACAGCCAGGCGGATACTTTCTCGTTAGGTTAACTGAACTCGGGAGGCGAAGATGGATTCGAGGAGAAATATCTTCAGCTAGTCAGCGAGTGGATTTACGTAAATATTGGAGTAAACGGTCAAAACAGAAACTTTTAACATTCTGCTGGAATTCCTCACCTCAAGAAAGTCACGTTTTTAGGATGGAAAGGGTAAGTTTTTCAGCGAAATTTATACACAACAGCACAGTATAGACCTTCTACTGTTTCAAAACACTAAAAACAAAAAATCCAACATTTTACCCCATGTTGTTTTTCTCGAAAACCTCTGTTGCGACAAGCGCTAGTTTTTGCATTGGAGGGTCTAATTCAGGTAATCGTCCACTTGTACAGGTGTATAACTTCAAGCACCTAGGCAAGATTTTTGGACAATTTCATGTAACTTTTGTGGAACCAGTTGAGGATGGCCTTCCTGTTCCAACATATTTCTTGTACCAGTGCACCAAAGCAAGCATCATAAAAACCTGGATGGCCCGAGAGTTTGGTGTGGAAGAACTTGACTGGCTCGCACAAAGCCCTGACCTCATGTCCATCCAACACCTTTAGGATGAATTAGGCCCGGGGTAAGCCAGTCTCAGTGGCTGACCTCATAAATTTTCTTCTGGAAGAATGGTCAAAAATTCCCATAAACACACTCCAAAACCTTGTGGAAACTTCCCCGAAGAGTTGAAGTTGTTATAGCTGCAAAGGAAAGGGCGGCGTCATATTAAACCCTATGGATTAGGAATGGGATGTCATAAGTTCATATGTGTGTAAATGCAGGTGCGCCAATACTTTTGGCAATATAAGTGTGCCCCGTGATCAGAAGGCCGCAGGTTTGAATCCAGCCAGTAAAAATTACCACTGATGTACTCGCAAACAGCGTACCATCTAGCACTGCTCACGGAAACATCAGCTGCCTGCTGCTCCGTCACCGGATGGGTTAAATACAGGGTCACATTTGGTTGTAGTGCATGTGCTGTGGTGTGTTCACAATGACAAATAATCACTCACTTTCACGTTCCCTAATCAAGACCCTTAACCCCAAATTGCTCCAGTGAGAGTCATTTATTCATTCACGATCTGATTCACTAAATCCCAAGTCGGGTCACAAGTCTGTCCCATGACTTCGGACGCAAGGCATGAAGCAACACACTGTGAAGCGTACACACTCTCACACAAACGCTGAAGGGGCTCCATTTAGATTAACCTAACAACCTACAGGGCTTGCTTTTTGGACCCATGTGAACACAGGCAGAACACACAAACTCAACACAAGAAAGAATCCCCAGGTTTCAAACCAGGACCTTCTCGCTGTGAGACCATAGCGCTGATCACCGTGCCGGCCCCCTGCGGTGAGAGAGTCCCTGTAATTCTGAAAAGTAAGTGTTATGGCTAAGATGCGTGCCATAAAGGTAAAAGGTTCAGGAGCATGGGCTGCGGTGTCTTGTTCCGACTCAACAGAGCCCAGTGGTGCTGAATGAAACAGACAAGAGGCTGGAATCTAATCTAATCTAATAGAGGATATTGCGTTCTCCTGCATGAATCCAGAGTTAAGCGCCCGGCGTTATTACCACGCGCAGGAACAAACAAAACACCGCTAATCGCCCGTGATGAGTGAACTGTAGAAAAAGGAGCAACTCTGGGCCTGTTTTACCATCATGAGCGATACCCTCAACCCCGCGATGCTGCAGGGAGACGGTCACTGAAAGTCAGTCTGGATAAGGCGTCTGCTAAATACTGTAAACACTTTCTGTTTTGATTTCAAATTATTCAGCAGTAAAATGTAAATCTGGTTCAACCCTGAGACGAACGAATAAAGCAAACAGATTACGGTCAAATAAACCATCACCACAAGACAGAGAGTCACGAGAGAGAGACATGAGAAAGACATGAGAGAGAGACATGAAGGAGAGAGACGTGAGGCAAGAGAGAGACATGTGAGAGAGAGAGAGACATGAGAGAGGGAGAGAAGAAATATGAGAGAGAAATATGAGAGAGAGAGAGACATAGAGGAGAAATATGAGAGAGAGAGAGAGACAGAGAGATGTAGAGAGAGAGAGAGAGAGAGAGAGAGACAGAGAGACGCGGGAGAGAGAGAGAGAGAGAAAGGAGAGGGACATGAGGAGCCAAGAGAGACATGAGAGAGGAGAAATATGAGAGAGAGAGAGAGACATGAGAGAGAGAGAGAGAGAGAGAGAGAGACATGAGAGAGGGAGAGAGAGAGAGAAATATGAGAGAGAGGAAGACAGGAAGAGAGAGAGAGAGAGAGACATGGGGAGAGAGAGAGAGAGAGAGAGAGACATGAGAGAGAGAGAGAGACATGGGGAGGAGAGAGAGAGAGAGAGGTGTGAGAGATTTGACTGGTGGTGACCCCCCGATGGAGTTTCTAATATCTCTATGATAACCATCTCGCAGGCAGCATCTTCCATTCAGTCACGCCTCAGAAGCCGTATGTGTGTGTGTGTGTGTGTGTGTCCCTGTGGTGTCGTGTGTGTCATTGTTTGCATTAGTAGAGAGAGAGAGAGAGAGAGAGAGAGAGAGAGAGAGAGAGAGAGAGATGTAGTCAGACTGGTTAAACAACTGTACGATACAGTCTTCTAAAAAGAGACAAAATGGACATTTATATTTATATTATTTTCTCAAATAAAACAAGCACATTCTCTATAAAGTCATTTCTTCTCATGGAGACCTCTCAAATGTCCCCACAAAACCCCCCAAAAACAGATAAAAGTGATTTTAGGGGACAAAAAGATCCCCACAATGCGATAAATACATGGACACACACACACACACACTGTGTAACCCTCGACCTCGGGCCATGTTTACGGAGGCGTGACCTGAATAGAAGGAGAGGATTTAAAACACACTTCAATTCTGTTCTTAACCTTTTAATCTCGGCTCTTTTAGACAAAGGAGGGAGAGGGAGTGAAGTGAGGGAGGTCTGAAGAGATTTTTGTGCAAGATTTGCTTGTTAACAGCAGGAGGACGGTTTAATCTGAGTGGTGTTTGTTTGCAGTGATTAATTTGTACTAAGTAACTGTTTACTCTCTTCATATTCAGTTTGATATAAAACCAGACGCTCTGTAATCCCTCACAACCGTTTAGCAGGAGCCGGGTTACGTTAGCCGAGTGGTGTTCAGCCGCAGAGTGGAGTGTTTGGAGTCTGGCGTTAAGATTGGGAAGCACTAAACCTCACTAATAAACAGGCAGCGCGGAGCCATCGCCTGCACCGCCCCGTCGAACCGGCCTGCCAACAAAGAGCCTTCGCAGTTTTTACAACTGGGATTTAATGATGTTGCGCAGAGCAAGACGACGCAGTCGAGCGAGACAAACGAGAGAGAACACACGTCTCCTGCCTGCCAGTCTTCCTGCCACTGAAACAGGACCGACACCAGGATATTATCAAGATAAATCAGCGTCTTTTACACACACACACACACACACACACACAGAGGTTTAGTTCACTACACGTTTACAGACATTCCATTAGATCCTAATGGGCAGTTATTAGCATAATGGTTAGGGAGCTGCTCCCATGATCAGTAGGTCGCTGGTTCGAATCCCAGACCAGCAAAAGTACCAGGTAGGTGATTATCTGTAACTGTGAACACACCACAGCACAGAACGCAGCGCACCACAACCAAACGTCACCTCTGCATTTGACCCATCCATGAAAGACCAACGGGCAGCTAACATGAGCAGCGCCCAGGGAGCAGTGCTTGGCGTTGGTACCTTTACCAGTCCGGGACTTGAACCCGCGACCCTCTGTTAATGGGGTCAACTCCCTAACCGTTACACAACCAACTGCCCCAATGAGGTTAATAACATTCGGAGAAGCTCTCAGAATTAAAGGTGTTTGATTAAGGACGAGGGCGGCACGGTGGCGCAGTGGTTAGCGCTGCCGCCTCACAGCGAGAAGGTCCTGGGTTCGATCCCCAGGTCGGCTGTAGGGTCTTCATCCGGGTGCTCCGGTTTCCATGCAGTACAGGTTGATTGGTCAGTAAATTGGCACCGTAAGGTGTGAACGTGAGTGTGATTGATTGTGTGTGCCCTGCGGTGTGTTGGCGCCCGCCCAGGGTTCGTCCCCGGCTCTCACCCGTAGTTCCTGGGATAGGCTCCAGTGTGTGCGACCACGATAGGTATTAAGCAGTTGGGATAATGAATGAATGAATGAATGAATGAATGCAAATTAAGGCCCAACACTAAGGCCATGGCTGCCCCTCACACTGGCAAAACTGCCAGTGACGTCAGGGAGTGACTGGGCGGAGCGAAGCAAGTGGAAGAGCGCAGCGCAGCCTCCAGAAAAGGGAACAGCCCCCTTTTTATACCAAACAGGAAATTAACCATCGCTTCCGCCAGGACGCCCTGCAACTCAGCACACGGACACAGAACAAAACAAACCAAAACAAAACACCGGGACATAACAGTCTCATACTGTGGCGCTTGAAAATGCATAAGGTATTTAAGGGACGCGCAAAATAGAACTAAACACGTAATCATTTTTAAAAAACCTGCGTCTTACTTATTAACACAGATCCACAGAATCCAGCGTTTTCAAAAATATCTCTTTGTGGTGGCTACAACTCTGTTTACGTTTGAACCAAAGACCAAAACGCATAAAAAATGTGTTTATAAAATGATCTAGATATGTGTAAACAAGCCCTAAACGTCGGTCCTTAATGAAATGACAGGAGCAAAGATGCGTCCTGAAACCAGCAGCAGACCTGATTTAAAGGAGAACCGACGTGTCGAGCCACGCCGCTGGTTCCACGACAGAAGAAGATAAATGTCTTGAGGGAAAAGCGCAAACATTTTCTACTTGATCGTTCCCTGGAGTTGAAGTAACATGTTGGCTGAGTGTACACTTGAGAAGAACTTAAATAACTGCATTTTGGAGGTTCTCCAGTCTTACTCATCAAAAGAAAAGTGTGAATTGTGTGCTTCTGATCTAATGCCAGGGACGGCGTGTGAACGCGGCACCAGAAAAATCCATGAAAAACCATGAAAACGGACAAGTACCGAGTTCGCCAGCGCGTCATCGCGAATAGATTGTTCACATAACCGCAAAAACAATAGATCAAGATTTTTAAGTCTAAAATTCAACTTAGCAGCCAAGTCACGTTCACAAGATCCTTCAAAAATGAATCTTAATGAAAGTTAATCAGCTGCTCTGAAGAAGCCGTGATGCAGAAACTGAGCTCCACCAAGGGAAAAAACCACAGCAGACAGTTTGATAAGTGAAGAGAGTTTGAGATTTACAATTCAAATGTCAGCACGTGAGATGAATAACGGGACTTTCACTTTTTCATATGCTTCTGTATATAAAAGACTCTTACAGCTTTTAAGCTAGAAACTTTGTTCCAACTCTAAAGCGTGTGGCGTATTGCGCTGTGAGGTGGTTGTGTACACGTTTTTGATACTTGCACTCGTTCTGTCCATTTTTTCCTTGTTTTTTTGTAGAGGTGCACGATTCAGAAAATCTCACAATTCGATTCCGATTCTTGGGCTCACGATTCGATTTAAAACCGATTCACGATTCATTAACGATTCACAGTTCACGATTCACAATGCTGTGGTTCCCCAGTTTTGCTGCTTTATAAGAAATCAAATATGTGACCCTCCACGGCAAAACCAGTCACTTGTCGCAACTGAGGTTTCAGAGAAAAACGAGCGTTTGTTGCGTGGGGTAAAATTTGGGGTTTTTAGTTTTTAGTGTTTTGAAACAGTGGAAGGTCTATACTGTGCTGTTGTGAATAAATTTCGCTGAAAAACTTACCCTTTCCATCCTAAAAACGTGACTTTCTTGAGGTGAGGAATTCAATTCCAGCAGAATGTTAAAAGTTTCTGTTTTGACCGCTCTACTTCAATATTTACGGTAAATCCACTGGTTGACTAGCGTGAAGATATTTCTCCGGAATCCATCTTCGTCTCCCGAGTTGAGTTAACCTAACGCAGGTAGGCTATCCGTGTGGCTGTGAATGCAGCGTAGGCTACCGTAAATGCAAACGTAGCCGCGACCGCACCAAGCGTCTGTGAGTGCTACGTCGATAGTCAACTTCAAAGGCAGATTTCTCCGTTTCTCACTTGGCGTGACAGGAGAAACCCGACTCCTTTCAATGTTGATATCTCAGTCATATGTCGTCCGATTCATTCGCTATAGGTATCGTTTTGAAGCTTGATTTATGCCCTTTCATGACAACATAACTCAATTTGGAAAATCTGCGACAAGCGACTGGTTTTGCCATGCAGAGTCACATATTCTCATATACATATAGCGTCACGGTTAGGGTGTTCGCCCCGTGATCAGAAGATCGCTGGTTCGAATCCAAGGACCAGTAAAGCTATCACTGAGGTACTCTTGAGCAAGGTACCGTCCCCAAGCACTGCTCCCCGGGTACTGCCCTTGTAAGGCCATGATACACTTAACGCATATGTGGCACTGACTATACTTGCGCTCGTACTTTTTGCTAATCTTGAGGAGTCCAACAGGTGGCAGTGTGCACTATCAAAGCGACAAGTCCGCCGTAAAGTGCGAGAAAACATGGGTCAGTCTTCAAAAAGATGTTGAAGATAAAAATGACTCGCATTCGGATGATACGAAGGTGCAAAAAAGACGACGAAACTGTTCAGCCATGTTGATAGTAAACAACGATGCTGACGTCACGCACCACAGCTTGAACACCCCAAAGTCAAAACAAAGTCTTTCTACTCGGCCAGTTTTCATGTCACAGCTACAAAATTCTGAGCAATCACATTGGCATTTTCTTGCAGAAATGAATGTCTAGTTGTTATTATTATTATTATTATTGTTATTACTAATAATAATAATAAAAAGAAGACAAATCTCAACTGAAACTTAATCAGACTTATGTTTTTGCTGCTTTATTCCTCAGTAAAGAGGTTTAGTGTTCTCCCCTCGTCTCCTTTTATTAAGAGCTTGAGATTGTAAAGGGCAGCTTAGAGTTTTGCTGTTGCTCAAGCAGATTATAATGAGGCATTCTAATTAATCCCAAACCAAATGCCAAATAAACAGACACAACAGGCAAGAAGAGCAGAAAGACAGCTTTGGCACCAGCAGGGCTGACACGGAGGAGTATTAGGCATTGACGCAGCACAGAAGCAACGAGGCTAGTTTTAGCAAATGTTTCTGACCAAAGACGGCCCTCGTCCCAATCTTCAAGACGCTGACACAAAGTCTTTTGTTCATTTTTATGATAAGCTTTTACTATTACGTAAAACAAAAGGGGGCTGCTGTTCATTAGCGCTGAAAGTGTGTAAGATAAGATAAGCAGTATCTGAGAGATCTGCCCGAGGTTGTCTTCTCTGTCTCCTGTCCTGGTGTAATCTGGGAAGGCAGGAACGCTGAAAGCACCGCCACACAACCCCATGCCAAGTTACATCTAGGGATCCAACTTCTTTTTAGTTCTGATATCGATACGTAGGCTTTGGGTATCGGCCGATCCCGAGTGGCGATCCGACACCAGATTTGAACCTTTACAGGCCTCAGGGGTGTTTTTTTATACCTTTATTTTTAGGCTTATTATAGTGTGTGTGTAGAAGTTAGTCACACATATATATTGTGGTGTTCAGAACCTCCTGTACTTCTCAGATTTGTCATAGTTTGATGTGTAAATGCTTGAAATCAGTCCATTTCTGATACAAAACTGACTTGTGCCTAGGGCTGTGCCCATCTATACAGCACGGTATTTTCTTTCACGATATATTTTATCAATTTCTAGCTGGAAAAATTGATATTTCTGAGAGGGAGAATCATGCACCACAAGCAGCCTCAATCTTACACACTGTATCTTAATGTTTTTGGTGTCCACTAGTTCAGTGTGTTAAAATGCAAAGACAATAAAGTTAAAATTCAGTTGTGAGTGACGTTGTTTTAGCTGAATTATTAATGTTATGTGATGTGTCATTAAGACCACCCAGATCGTACACAACAACTTGCATTTCAGCTCTGTTTTTAAATTTTTAATGAACTGTAGAATATCGCATAATATCACAATATATATATAGTATTGCAATACAATGCCCTCCAGAAGTTTGGACACGCCCTTGGCAAAGTGGGGTTTCGGACAGTATTGCCATGAACCCTTTTTAATTTGTGATAATGTGGCGAATAGACAGACGCTTACAAACTTCCAGCGGCCAGGTCAGGTGGCTGTCGGAATGCTCGCGATTCGGACAGGGATCTGGTTAGGATTTGAACCGAATGCCTAACTTTCACAATTCGACAGTGATCTGGTTAGGATGTAACGAATTGCTACTCGTTAGCCGTTAGTCCTTGTAGCGAGGTGGTTAGCCCAAACGCGGCTGAGAGCGCGAGTAGGAAGGATAGCCACGCGAGCTGATATAAGAACTCTCTTACACGAAAAGTTAGGATTACCACTATAATCCCAGCTCTAAGCGACACACACTCTAACAAAGAGATAAACCCAATAACTGGAGAACTCACAGTTGAAGCCGAAGCAAATCGGAAAAAGGGCCAGGTTGACCCAATGGCAGAGCGATTCGCCACGAGGAAATGACTCCTTAAATACCCTTTGAACCACAACCGGATGCGTCCCAATCCCACTACCGGCCGTGGAGCGGAGTGCGCGTGACAGCGTGATGGCGTTCCACACAATAACGCGACGAATGCACGTCCTGGAACACACTGAGAACAAAGTAAACGGTTGCTTGTGAGTAGAACGATGGTTATTTTTTTGTTATTTATCAGCTACAATATAAGTTTTGTCTGTAATAAAGGGGAAGATTTGGCTGAACTGGAACACTTTAGTAAATGTTGGACTTCCCTGTGAGAGACACGTGCGCTAACAAACACAGCCGCGAGGAACACAGAGATGATGTTGTTGAGGAAATTAAAGATGTGATTTGTTTTTGGGGTTGTAGTGTGTCGCGCTGCTTGTTCTGCTCGTGGTCATATCAATATGAAGGAATCAGCGCGAATGCGAATGTCGAACATTAAACCACCGGAACCCGATCCAGCTATTTGAGTCATTATCGGACCGATATCTATCCACGTATCGGATCGGTGCATCCCTAGTTACATCCACACCTGAAAGTGAGTGATTATTTGTGACCCTCCACGGCAAAACCAGTCGCAACTGAGGTTACAGAGAAAAATGAGCGTTTATGTTGCGTGGGGTAAAATTTTGGGTTTTTAGTTTTTAGTGTTTTGAAACAGTGGAAGGTCTATACTGTACTGTTGTGAATAAATTTCGCTGAAAAACGTACCCTTTCCATCCTAAAAACGTGACTTTCTTGAGGTGAGGAATTCAATTCCAGCAGAATGTTAAAAGTTTGTGTTTTGACCGCTCTACTTCAATATTTACGGTAAAACCACTGGTTGACTAGCGTGAAGATATTTCTCCGGAATCCATCTCTGTCTCCCGAGTTCAGTTAACCTAACGCAGGTAGGCTATCCATGTGGCTGTGAATGCAGCGTAGGCTACCGTCAATACAAACGTAGCCGCGACCGCACCAAGCATCTGTGAGTGCCACGTGGTTAGTCAACTTCAAAGGCAGATTTCTCCGTTTCTCACTTGGCGTGACAGGAGAAACCCGACTCCTTTGAATGTTGATATCTCAGTCATATGTCGTCCGATTCATTTGATATAGGTATAGTTTTGAAGCTTGATTTATGCCCTTTCATGAAAACATAACTGTCACATTTGTCACTGTGAACACAGCACAGCACACAGTGCACCACAACCAAATGTGACCGCTGCATCTGAACCATCCGTGAAGGAGCAGTGGGCAGCTAACAAGCGCCCGGGGAGCAGCGCTTGGGGACGGTACCTTGCTCATGGGTACCTCAGTGGTAACTTTACCTGGATTGGAACCTACCGTTGCGCCACCAACTGCCCTAGCTTTTAATTTCAGTTAAAGATGCCTGTCTATGTAAAGGGCAGGTTCAGTACCAACTCTGTACCCCGGAAACCGCTCCGGTGATTGGAGGATCAAATCCAGGGTGGAAATCGGACTGGTAAAGGTACCACTGAGGTACTCTAGAGAAAGGTACCATCCCCAAGCACTGCTGCCTACGTCGACTCTCCTACACCGACAGCTCAAATGTAAAAGGCACTTTTTGTTGTGTTGTCCTTTGTGCGGTGCTTCATTCACAATGACAACTCCCAATAACCCCAATCTTCTCACTTTCCACTTACACACACACACACACACACACACACCGAGCATCATGGAGCAATAACCCTGACCACGAGGATTTAGTGGATGAACTTTAATATTTCTTGCCTCTCCCTCTTTGGCTCTGAGGCACAAACAGATGCACGGGCAGATATCGACCGGTCTGGTGTTTCTGATCGATATTCCCCCCCACCTCCTCCCTCCCAACTTAAAGCGTCTCAAAGCACAACCGCTCCCCCCCCCCATTGCCGACCCCCCCTTTCTCCTTCTTCTCCTCCTCCTCCTCCTCCTCCTCGTGAGGATCCTACTAAATGTTTTGTAATAAAGCTTTCATTACATAACACGCTTATACTTGGTGGATTTAATCTTGCGGGTCTAATGTAATACATTACACAGTTAGAGTTTTTCACAGTGCTTGTTTGTGTGTGTGTGTGTGTGTGTGTGCACGCATGTGTTAGTGTGTGTGTCCGTGCAAGAGTGTGTGTCTCCGTTCTAGGTGGGAGGAAAAAGGAGCGTTCGCCCGTCGTAAGCTCTCAGAAGCAGAGTTAGGAGCAGCGTGCACACAGACGCAGTAAATCCCCAAATGGGAGATGCTATTTTTGGGTGGTCCAGACGCGAGGCGATTAAAGGCGATGTGCTCGGTTTGGAGCTCAGACGCCAACTCTAGCACCAACACCACCTCAAAAACCAACACCAACACCAACACCATCATCACAGCAGCAGCAGCTCTACAACTAAACACAGCGGGGCTGACCTCGCGTCTGCCGCGTTGTTTGTCGGGCAGCGTTTTGCTCAAATCTTCCTGTCTCTTTCCAGACGCTGCTGCGTACTTGTGTTGCCTGGCAACCTCGGAGGAGGAGGCGGTGTGCAGCGGCGGAGGAGAGGAGCTCAAATCTGACTTAAAATGTTGGCAAACTGAACGCGGCCCTTTGCACCAGCCGACTCGGTTGTGACGTTCCATGTGAATGTGTGTGTGTGTGTGTAATTCAGGCAAGTTATTTGTGTTTCTGAACTCACATTTTCACATCCTATACTTTCACCTGCTCCTGCTGACGCGAGAAACGGGAGGCTGTGACCTTTAGACCTTCCACATGCTCTGATGGTGACAAAAATGCTGTGAGGTGAGAGAGTTGAGCAACAGATAGACAGAATAAGGGTTAAGAGAGAAAAGGAAAGAGACGGGGAGAGAGAGAGAGAGAGAGAGAGAGAGATGTAAAGTCAGAGAGAAACAGACAGACAGACAGACAGACAGACAGACAGATAGATAGATAGATAGATAGATAGATAGATAGATAGATAGATAGATATACTGTAGATGAATACACAGAGATAAAGAGAGAGAGAGAGACAGAGAGACAGAGATACAGACCAAGACAGAGAGAAATGAAGATGGAAAAAAGAGAGATGGATAGGTAGCGAGAGGAGAGAGAGAGAGAGAGAGAGAGAGATGTAAAGTCAGAGAGAAACAGACAGATAGACAGATAGATAGATAGATATACTGTAGATGAATACACAGAGATAAAGAGAGAGAGAGAGAGAGAGAGAGAGACCAAGACAGAGAGAAATGAAGATGGAAAAAAGAGAGATGGATAGGTAGCGAGAGGAGAGAGAGAGAGAGAGAGAGATGTAAAGTCAGAGAGAAAGACAGAAAGACAGATAGACAGATAGATAGATAGACAGATGAATATACAGACAGAGAGACAGAAAGAGAAAGATGGACACAGACACAGACAAAGAAAAATGGATGGACAGACGGTGGGAGAGATGGACAGACAGATAGAGATGGATAGGTAAACTGAGGGATAGAGAGAAAAAAGAGAGGTGGCGAGAGAGACGGACAGATAGGCAGGTAGACTGAGAGAGAAATGGACAGACAGACAGAAAGACATGGGCAAACAGGTAGACAAATATGTAGAAAGAGAGAGAGAGATGGATAGACAGACAAAGAAAGAAGGATGGACAGACGGACGGATAGACAAAAAGAAAGATAAATATGTAGACAGATAGAAAGAGAGAGAGAGTGGGATAGACAGACAAAGAAAGAAGGATGGATACACAGACAGATGGAGGGATAAAGTAAGGGACAGAGAGAAAAAGAGAGGCAGACGGATAGATATATGCAGGCAAAGAAGGATGGATGGATGGATGGACGGATGCACATAGATGGACAGAAAGATAGAGGGGGAGAGAGAAAAAAAGAGAGATGGAGAGGTAGAGAGAGAGAGAGAGAGATGACACACTGAACTCCCCATGCCATTTAAATCCAGTGGGGCTGCATGACATCAGCACTCAGTACTGTAGACCTCAGCTGCCGCACCGGGAACGAGGGAGCATCTGGAGACGGGGTGTGTGTGTGTGGGTGTGTGTGTGTGTCTGCGTATGAGTGAGTGGCCATGTGTGAGAGAATAAAGGCAGTGTGTGTGTGTGTGTGTGTGTGTGTGTGTGCGCGTGTGTGTGTAAATGCGTGCATGGTGTATTTCTGTCTATCTTTTTTTGACTGAGCCTCTCAGCGCAGACCGCTTCTGTAATCCTGATCTATGAGCACGCGAACGGCGACGCAGAAAGCCAGTCACATGGCGCGCGGCTCGGCCCACACTGGGCGCGGCAAATCTAGTTCATTTCTCCTTCTCCTTCTCCCTGCTCTCAAGTGCGCCGCCTTCCACGCCATTTTTTTCCTCAACAACAAAACTACCGCAACGGCTAAACTACCTTCTCAAACCGCACAAGGGATGGCAAACTGGGGCCTAACTTTCAGTGACTTTGCATTGTCGTCCTGCACCGTCGAGTACAACTCTTATTACAGTACAGAACAACTTCACCGCCACACGGATGACACCTTGCTGCCTTATTTCCTGTCACAACACCAGCAGCCGCGACACCTGTCATAACACTACCGCCGCCGCTGCCGCCAGAGTTCCACAGTCATTATAACACAGCCGAACATCGCCCTTGTGTTAAACACCGTCCGCCTCATCGGGGCCAAAGTGTTACGTCAGCGCCAAAAAGCCAAAGCCAATATGAGAAGATGAGCAGATTACAGATGCATATGCCTGCGTGTGGAGGATAAACCTGTTTTATAACGCCAATGACAGCAAACATACAGCTTAAAGCCCACTTGCACAAGCGCTAATTTTGGCCAGTGGGTAGAAAATACACACACACATACACACACACACACACACCCCCCTCAGAGCTCTCCGTGGTGCTGAAACTCCGACTCTGCCACCAAACCTGAACACTGACAGGGAAAAAGTTGTTTAAAAATACTAGAGGTCGACGATATTGTTTTTTTTAAGGCTGATATCGATACAGATTATTGCAAGTTAATGAGTCCGATAATCGATATTTGGAACGGATGCGAAAAAAAAAAGTTAAAATTTCAGATACGTCAAGTTCAGCTTGCACTCGCTGTGCTCATGTGAGTGTGGTGTGAGTGACAACAGGCCTTCAGCATTGATTGGCTACTATTCGTCTAACACATATCCAATCAGAGACTGTTGTGGGCGGGACATTAAATGCAGCAGCAAGTCACGAGCAAACGGCACAGAGAGAAGAGACGGCAGTGGAGCTACAGTCTTATGACGCACAAATCGCCAATGCTGATGCTTCAGCAGGAGTGAAAGTGCGGCTTTTCGGTGTCAACTTGTCCAGAAGTCTGAAGTGAAACGGGATCCCCGCATACCCGTGGGTGAGGTGATGTTCTCGCTCTGTGCGAGCGAGCGCGCAAACGAACCCCCCTCCACCCGGTGAGTCAGAGGCTCCGGCATTCACCGGTGCCGCTTTTACATAAGCCTCGACCGCGGAGCAGATTCTCGGAGTCGCGCTTTTGTAAAAAGACAGTTGTATCTGCAGCCGACACGGCGCTATTCATCAGACGTCAGGGACGCACTCCAGCCTGACCTTCAGCGCAATTCACTTCTCCTCAATTCAGCTTTATTTATCCAGCCTCGTCCCAAATGAAACGGCCACAAAGCGAGTTTACAGAAGTTCGGGCGAGACCGAGGCCCGCGTGGTGAAGAGAACGAGATGCAGGAGAGAAGAAAACCTTGAGAAGAACACGACTTGCTCAGGATGCATCAGAGCAAAAACTAGCGACTATTCTACTGTCCATTAATCTGCCGACTCTTTTAGCAATTAATCGACTAAAGTAAAGAGGGAAATTAAGCACCTTTCCGATGAACTGAAGTACTTGTGCTTTCATTGTTTTGGATCTGTGGATGAGTCAGACTTCAGCTGCCACGATGTGGAAAGAATTGCTGAGTTAGAGATAGTCTTTTGACCGGAGCCAACATTGCTCACACTGCATTTATGAGGTGGTATTGAGATGGTACGGAGCGTTTTGGAAATCAAAATTAGGGATGCACGATAGGGGAATGAATAATATTTGCTGATGCCAAAAAATGAGGAGTCAAGCCAGAGAGTGTAAAGACACAAGATTTTGCTTGCCAAAGTTCCACTGCCTGCAATTTGGCACAAAATTAACATCTTAGTTCTGACATTTCTAACCAAGTCAAGCGAGCGTGAAAGCAGAGCGGAGCAGTTTGAGCGTAGTGGACAACATCTGAAGTGAAAGTCACCTCCTGTCCTATGTGGTGTGCCAAGTCAAATAGGCCGCGTGTGACACTGCAAAAAATCAGTGTCAGAAAATAAGAAAAAGAAAAGGATAATAAGAAAAAAGGTTCCAGAATCAAGCAAAATTATCTGCCAATATAGTGAGAAAATTTACCTTGTAAAGATCTTCTAAAACAAGAAAAAAAATCTTTCCCTTTTTCCATGTTTTTAGCTTTAATATTCTCAAAATAAGCAAAATTACTTATCACGCTATTAAGTGCAGCAGTATGCGGCTCGGGACACAGCCCATGTGCCAGCTCACATTCGCTAATTGAGGCAAACACGCATTTTACTTCGAGTGCCCATGCAAGCAGAGTTGAGCGGATCAAGACGAGATTTTGCTTAAAAACGTTCCACTGCGTGCTCACAATTTTGGCACAAAATAACGGCATACATTTTAAGACAGACGTATGAAATCCCAGCTCGGACAAGCGCTGCCTTACCGACGTGAGATAAATGCCCTGGAAATATAGTACAAATATAAGCATTGATTCGATGCTGACGACTTAAAAAAAGCAATTAATAGCCGATTCTGATACGATTCCGATATTATTGCGCATCCCTAATCAAAATGTTGTAATGTTGTGTAATGTTATGTCAGACAAACGCACGCCTCAATCTGAAGCGTTGATGTTGACGCACTTTTATCAGTTTTGTCCACCGCCGGAGATTGTCAGATTCGAAACTAGAGCTGCTGTCGCAAGACGACATGCAAATGGTCAGACAGACGGATTGATTTTTCCAGCCGATGAGAAAGTGGAAGTGAAATGCCCCAAAGCCCTATTATTACAGCCTGGTACGGAGATGGCATATAAAAGTTAATGCTTCTCGACTATATTAAACAGCGACTGGATCTCTGCCATCCCTCGGTACGGCGTGTCCCACTTTGATGGATATGTATGTTCATTTTTTATTACTGACTATGAGAGACGGTTTGATTTAATAACATGATAGCGCACCGGCTCCGTCTTCCAGGTTTACCTCCAGCCAGCGAGGGCTGTAAATTACGAGTTTCACCACGACACAGTATTAGACATATGACTCCATGTCTGCGGCTATCGAAAAAATGCTACGATTTCAATTTGAACCAATTCAGGATCCAGCGACTAATATGAGACAATGGTTGGTGGCGTAACTAATAAAAAAAGAGTGTTCGCCCCGTGTTCAGAAGGTCGCAGGTTCCAATCCAGAGCCGGTAAAGTTACCACTGAGGTACTCATCAGCAAGGTACCGTCCCCAAGCACTGTTCCCTGGGCGCTGCCCATGTTAGCTGCCCACTACTCCTTCACGGATGGGTTAAATGCAGAGGTCACATTTGGTTGTGGTGCACTGTGTGCTGTGCTGTGGTGTGTTCACAATGACAAATAATCACTCACTTTCACTATCACACAAGGCAACTAAAACAGATTCGGGATCAAGATCCTTCACGTCACATACACAGTTAAATGGGTAAATATACAGTAAGTGAGTCAGTGATTACTGTTCTTGTGAACACACCACACAGTGCACCACGACCAAATGTGACCTCTGTATGTGACCCATCCGTGAAGCAGCAGTGGGCAGTTTTTTGGAGCAGTGCTTGGGGACGGTTCCGGGTACCTCAGTGGTACTTTAACTGGTCTGAGACTTGAACCAGGGCCAACTCCCTAACCGTTACACCACCAACTGCCCCAAGAAACGAACCCAAGACCTTCTGACTGCGAAACCAGGACGTAGACCACTACACTAGCCAGGTTCGTGTGCTGAAATGTACCCTGATCCTTCCTAAGACTGTGCAAATTAAGAACATCATTTTAGAAATTAGAAATGAAACATTCATTCATTCATTCATTTTCCAAACCGTCAACCGCTAGGCCAGAGTCTATCCCAGGAACTACAGGCGCAAGGCAGGAACCTACCCTGGGCAGGTGCCAAGACACCGCAGACCACGCACACACTCATTCACACCTAACAGGCCAAATTAGAGTTACCAATTAACCCATACTGCACGCCTTTGAACTGTGGGAGGAAACCGGAGCCCCCGGCGGAAAGCCACGCGAACAAGGGGAGAGCATGCAAACTCCACGCAGAAATACCCCACGGCTGACCCGGGGATCGAACCCAGGACCTTCTCGCTGTGAGGCGTCAGGGCTAAAAACTGCACCACCTGCTGCACCACTAGGAATTAAGCAGAATACGTTAAAAAACCCAGAAACGAAAACTAATAAATGAACCAAAAAGTGCACATGTTCATAAATATGTATGATGTAATACATATGATGTCAATGTTTTTATTTTGGATCGATGCTATGGACTGGTATCAGTCAGTCACCGTATCAATGTATACTGAGGTATCGTTACGTTACGTATAGTCGGTTACTCTGAACATCATCATCATCATCATCATCGTGACAACAGGGGCATCATCTTCTATACAGCAACTCTCGAGTTTTCGCAGCCGCATTGCCACATTCTAACCAGCATGTTGGGGACCGGCGTTACATAATGAGAGTTTTTCCTCCCAGCAGCACCGAGTCGGAGGCTGTTGTTCACGGTTGGTGAGAATCTCCTGGTGTGGCAGCGTTGAAAGGCTTGAGGCCACTGATGCCAATTCCCCCAGATGCAGAAACCCCCCTCGCTTCTCTCCCTCTTCCTCTCTCTCTTTTCTTCCTCCTTCCTTCCTCTTTTTTCTCTCGCTCTCAGACTGTGAATGTGAGGACGTGGGTTGGGGTGGGCGGTTTCCTGTACCTGCCCATCTACCTCGCTTACAAAGACAAGCAATCACAGCCACCTACATCGACAAGTGCCCCCCCCCCCCCCCCCCCCCCACACACACACACAGCACAATAAACACTCTCTTATGAGAAAGTATCTCTTTACAAAGAACGTGTTTTCAACTGCCAGGTGTTTGTGATTGGTGTTGAACTGGAAGAAGCGGCATCTGATAGGCTACCGTGCTCGCATTGGGGTGTATTCGGGATGTAACAATATATTGACCTTATCAATACATTGAGTCAATGATCAACGAGCCCATAGCATCGATCCAAAACTAAAACACTGATCAACACAGGTCGACCGATTTTGGTTTTTTAGGGCTGATATCGACACAGATTATTGCTAGTTAACAGGGACGATATCCGGGATTTGGAACAGATACGAAAAAATACAATCAAATCTGTGTCAAAATCTTGAATTTTACAAACACCAAGCTCAGCTGAAACCTTCTCCGAGCTTCACACTGCGCTCGTGTGTAAGTGTGTTGTGACAACAAGGCTTCAGCGTTGATTGGCTACTACTCGTGTGGCATATCACCTGTCTCACCAGAGACTGTTGTGGGTGGGACATTAAATGAAGAAAACAGCACAGAGAGAAGAGACGGCAGTGGAGTCATAGAAGCGCAACCTTAAGTGGTTAAAATTAAACACTGATATCGATAATCGCCAAATATCGGCCCTGATGATCGGCCTGACCGATAACCGGTTGACCGTCAAACAGATTTCACACATACTATAATGTCACTTTATATTGAACAAGAAACGGCTGGTTGAGATCAGGAATAAAAACGTTCAAATGCTATTTCAGTTGCTTTTGCGATTTGATATGAATTCGTTTGACCCATCCGTGAAGCAACAGTGGGCTGTCCTTTGGCAGTGACTGAGGTGCAGTGCTTGGGGGCAGTACCTTTCTCACGAGTACCTCAGTGGTACCTTTAGCGGTCCAGTACTTAAACCGTCGACCCTCCGATCACGGGGCCAACTCCCTCACCGTTAAGCTATGAACTGCCCCGCTTTGTGTATGATGGTGTGTGTTAATTAGAACTGAAGCTGTCCACTACAGGAATAAGTGCATCAGCCTCCTAATCCATCGTTGGTTAAACTTCGGCTCGGCAAAGCTGCCTCTTAAATGCTCTTATCCAGGGTCAATCACCGTCCAGCTCGGCGGTGGAGAGCTCAGCTTAGCCGGATGTTGTAAACGCTGCTTGTGCCATAGAGATCCTAAGCTTGCCAGATGAGCGGTACTTAACAGCATATAGAGAAGAGTAAGCTGATTGTGTGAGTGTGTGTGTGTGTGTGTCTATTTGTAAGTTATATATGACCCATACTGCACTAGGTTTGCTGCTGCTCTCATTACTGTACAATATTTCCCGTGTGAATAATGAGAGAGGGTTGTTTTTTTCCCGCCACACCTTGATAAATACCTTCCAACGCATTTCGCAGAGGCTTTTTAATCAGAAAATTAATGACAAAGTTCCACACGTAATCCCACAAGCTGCAGCGTTTACCACTGAGACCCTCAAACTTGAGAAATCTGCATTACCCAGGGGGTCCAAGCCATTGATCACCGCCTTACATATGTGTGTGTGTGTGTTGGGGTTTGTGCAGTAAGGCTTGCCAGGTTGACGGTCAGTAGAGTTGTCGAGGTGTAAATCTGTGTACATGATTGCGCTGTCAGCGTCTGGCCGTTCATCTTGCTGTTTTACTGCTTAGTGTCATACAGTAGTGTGTGTATGTGTGTTAGTGCACATTCATGTAGGCGCAAGCTCCATAAAAGATTACGATGCCAGCCACTGTAACGCAATGGGCAGCTCAAGTCGCCAGTTCAAGTTCCAGACCCATAAAGGTACCACCGAGGTGCTCATGAGTAGAGCTGAGACGATTATTCGAATAACTCGAACAATTCGATTACAAAAAATGGATCGAAGCTAATTCATTTCACTCGCTAGAGCATGCGCCGCTTGTGTTCCACACGGACGTTTTCAGTTCCGCCATCAAGCCAAGACCTGATCCCTCTGTATGTAAAAGTATTTGTGAGATATTCCACGCATAAAAACAGAAGTAAAACGCATAAATCACATGGATCACGTTTGTGAGCAACATTACTTGCTAAAACTCTCCAGTTCAGTTCAAACGTCCACTTTATTACAGACAAAACGCATGATATAGCTGATAAATGACCACAACAACCAGCGTCCTACTCACAATACAGCCGTTAATTGGGATTTTCCCATAGACTTTCCATAGTTTATTCCGGAACGCGCGCTTAACCCGGGAGGTGCGTGGGGGATTGTGGGAAATGTAGTTCTCTTCCAGAAAGGCCAAAAGCAGCTGATTTTATAGGCCAAATTGGTTCAAAATGACCCAAAACTTCAGTATTTCTTCATCTTCAATTGATCAGATTTTTTTCAATTTTATAATGCTATAGTGTAATCAATAAAATATAGAACATTTATCCAAAAATGAAATTCTATATTCTGATGGATACCAAATGGATAAAGCGGGGTTTCTAAGCCATAAAATACATAATAAAAACTGCAATAAACAGACACTGTTCCTACTATTTCTAGTAGTTTCACTGTCTACAGTTTCAGCACTATTTGATATAAAGCTACAGGCACACCAGTTTTCATCAGAACTGTGCTCTGATGTTTTCATCAGAAATTTACACATCAAACTATGACAAATTTGAGTAGTGCAGGGCGTCCTGAACACAACGACAGTGTGTATGACTAACATTCGTATGACCAACATAACAAGCGTGTTCTACACACACACTAAAATATGCCTAAAACAAAGGTATTGTCTTTTTCTGTTTTGAAAAAAAGATTTCATCCGTTAACTCAATTAATCGATTAAAAAATTGAAAGAATACTCGATCACAAAAAGAATCGATAGTTGCAGCTCTACTCATGAGCAAGGTGCCGTCCTCAAGCACAGCTCCCCGGCTGCTGCCCAAAAACTGCCCACTGTTCCCTCATGGATGAGTCAGATGCCGAGGTCACATTTGGTCGAGGTGCACTGTGCGCTGTGCTGTGTTCACAATGACAAATAATCACTCACTTAAATGCCTAAATTAACACGCAAAGACGATCTCCTCACCAGCATGTCCCATTTTCTGTGTACTTACCGAGAAGCTCACTCTCGCAGCCTGAGACGGCTACTTTAAACTGATCCACTCATTTGTGGGAAACGTCTCAAACCGCAAAATCCTGCTACCTGTAGCTGAAACAGTGCTCTTTAGCCCAGGTGTGTGCGTTTCAGTGGTGAGTGTGATTGTGTGTGTCAGTCATTAGCTGAGCTGAGAGCTTGTCTTTATTCATTTTTAATGAGGGTTGAGGCAGGCCTGTCTCCATTAATACAGTATTAGAGATTATCAGTCCAACACATGAAACACTGCTGCTTTTACACCCACCAACCTCCCACCTCCATCTCTCCATCTCTCCATCTCTCTCTCTCCTCACACACACACACAGCTCCTCTCTTTATTCTTTTCCGCTTTCTCTCTGCATAATGACTCCAGTCTGTCTCATGAAAATTTTGTTGAGACAGGATGTCGTGGTTGTCTCTTTAAAGAGCTGCAGGTCTTAATGAACAGTAATGGGCTCTCGCTGGACGACAAACACTGCTCTGCATGCTGAGTTCTTGGAGAATGATGCAGCAGAATTCGGAATAAACAATGCACCAAATCCAGAGAAAAACTCAAAACAGCACTCACTTTCAAAAACTTCAATCCACACGCCAATGTACTACAGCCTGTGGCAGCTCTTGTACTGTTCATAACTTTCAAGTCGTAAGAACTTGCATGAGGCGACTTGTTAAAAAGTGATGAGTGAAGTCTTGGATGCAGCTTTGACGCTCTCCAGACCCTCCAGGATTTCGCAATGTTGCGATCGTAACTATTAACGCTAATTCAGCCAATCCCCACAAATTCTTTGCAATCTTGCAATTGTGACTAATTACCGCAATTTTTCCGTGATTTTTGACCAATCATTGTCATTTCCCACAAAGCGTTGAGCCATACGTCGGTGAACTCACTTCCTTGTTACGTCTGGAAAATGCAGGAAACGTGTCATAAAAATGCCTCACATTTACCTCCAGAAATAATTAAATGGTTAAACATTAACACAAATAATAGTGCTTTAGACAGCCACTCGGTCTGTATTTGAACCACTTAATCCTATCCCGGGATTACGGGCGCAAGGCGGGGACCAACCCTGGGCATGTGCCAACACACTGCATGGCACATAGTGGTTTTGTTCCCTTCATTTTAATTAATAGTTAACAAATAATTATAAAGGGGGAAAATCTCAATTTCTTTCCACAACTTAAACTTGCTCCCGCAACTTTATTGCAACAAAATGCCCAAAAACACTGCAACTTTTAATGCAATTCTTTTTAGAAAAGCTGCTGCAAAATCAGACATTTTAAGCTGCACCATTTACCAAAAAGGCCCACGAAAGTTTGAATCTAATTTATCGTTATGATCAAGACTTGAGTGTTTATTTGTCATTGTGAACACAGCACAGCACACAGTGCACCACAACCAGATGTGACCTCTGCATCTGACCCATCCACAAAGGAGCAGTGGGCAGCTGACATAGGCAGCTTGAGCACCACACTGACACCTTTACCAGTTTGGGAATTAAACTGGCGACACTCCAATCACGGGGCCAACGCCCCCAATTAAAGTTGACATTTAAGGCATTCAGCTGGCACTCTTCCATTTCCTGATTTTTGGGACAGTCTCCCTAAAAGCAACTTGAGGCTAAGGGTCTTGCTGGAGTGCTGGAGGTAGGATCTGAACCCACGACCTCTTGGTGCAGAGGCGAGCATCCTAACCACTAGACGTCCAGCGCATTTTGCCTTCAGTACATCTGCTGTTAACTGCCCAGCCCTAAACTTCATGAAAAACTACAGAGTGGTACTGCTATGGTGGTACTGACTTTACCAGTGATCCTCGTCCTAGTTTAAAAGGAGGCCAAATTAAAAGACAAGGCCAAACGGAAGGTCAAAAGTCTCGTTTCGCTTGCCTTAGAGCATGTCAAGTGTCCACTGAGGCATGAGCAGGGCTCCAGCAAAATCAGATCCATGCCACAGCACTTTAGACATCTCTAGGCTTCCGAATGAATCATTTCACCAAACGTGTTGAAGATTTTTCAGAGAAAACCACCAAATGAGTTCAGATCTGGAGTCAGAGAACAGACATGATCCAGATCCACATTACAGAAAAACCACAGATCAGGGGTGTCCTGGAGGATCTCCATCAGTCAGTTCTGGTGAGATTCTACCTGAGACAAGGTGTCAACCTTCTAAACTCAAGCATGATGAAAAACCTGCATGATACTGACCCTCCAGGACCAAAACTGGACATCCAGCCATAAATCTGGTGGTGTAACAGTAGGGCCTTCGCCCCGGTCGCAGGTTCGAATCCAGGATCGGTAAAGTTACCACTGAGGTACTCATGAGTAAGGTACCATCCCCAAGCACTGCTCCTGTTAACTGCCCACTGCTCATTCGCGGATGGGTCAAATGCAGAGGTCACATTTGATTGTGGTGCACTGTGTGCTGTGCTGTGTTCACAATGACAAATAATCACTCACTTTCACTAAACTTTTTAGGACGCTTATAGTAAGTGGAAAACCCAGTTTTATACTTTAACGAAAAATGGGTTAGAGAAACGAAAGTGCACAGACAGACACAGTGTTTGTTTGTTTTTTTTTGGCTTGGGTAAGACAGCATAAACAGTAAGCGGTAAATTAGCCCTTTAGATACTCTTTGAAGACGTTTGAAGACAGCAAGGAAGTTGGTTCCACCACTGAGGAGCCAACACTGCAAAGAGTCTCGATGCATGTTTTCCTCTTCTTTTACGTACAGGTGGATCCAGACGAGCAGTGGTTGATGCTCTGAGAGGCTGAGAAGTGATACGTTGTTTAATCAGTGCTGATAAGTAAGGAGATGCTGTTCCAGTCTGGACCTTAAACACAAGTGTTAGGGATTTGAACCTGACGCAAGCAGCATCAGGGAGCCAGTGCAGGTTCCGCAGCAGAGGTGTGGAGTGCGAGAATTTAGAAACGCTGAAGATAAGTCTCGCAGCTGCATTCTAAATCAGCTGAAATACAGGTTTAAAATAAGTACATCCAAAGTATGTTTGGTTTGCTTTGTGCTGTGGATTTCCAAGTTTGCCGTCCTTGTTTTTTGGACTTTGTCTCCACAAGTTTGATGCACTTTCATACCAAAAAGCTCATGCTTTAGCACCACTGAGTCACACCAAAACACTAATTTATTGTTTTTAATTTCTGAAACTTCCTTATGGGTCTAGCACATAGCATTTCACATCACGGTCAGACTTTCTCAGGAAAATCGAATAGAGAGTGTTACTCATGCTCATAAAAGTCAGCACGTCTGTGCGCAGAACCAGTAATGTCTAATACACCTACACTTTTCCTTCAGAACGCAAAATAAACGGCAGCCACAACATACTGTAATTTACCTCGGAGCCCAATATCTCTCTAATAGCACTTACGCCACCTGTCACATTAAGCAGACAAACGCAGCACCGCCAGGATTTGACTTGTTGGCATTTAATAAGGGGGTCTCAATGCTACACAAGAGCCTGCCTAACTAAGAAAAACAAGATACAATCACATCACGTCAACAAATCGTTATAAAGTGTTATCACACTTTCAGACGGATTTTTTTTGATCTTTCAAATGCAGTCCATCTCGGGAGGTGTTTTGTTGGTCCACTTTTAAAGAAGTGAGTCTGACTATATGGAGAACACCCAGAATCTATAAGAGTAAGCCAGAAGCACAGAAAATAAGCATAAAAACTTTTATTACTGGAGTAGCTCTCTCAGGGACGTTCCACCAACTCTTAACATGCAGTCCATCTGTCAGCTCCCTCGTCGTCGGGAAAGTAAACCACATCAGCGTTTCTGTGGGACGAGCTTCGCATGACAACATGTGAGAGGGGACGCGGCAGAGAGATTACAGACCTGCTTGAAGCCACCAGCTGGCAATGAACACAAGCCTAACTGTTCATGAGGCCAATAAATACTTCAGCTGAAACATACAGACATTTACAACTGCAGCATTGATCAGACTAGAGCATTAATGACTTCAAATTTTTTCAGATCGACTTATCCGTCAATAAAGTCAAAGTCGAGTCGACAAGTCGTTTGATGACATCATCACACAGACACAGCGGAGGAACACAGGTTTCCAACAATGAGCAACTTTTATTAAAGTTCTCTGTAACATTAACAGTCAACATGACGCGGTCGATCATAGTCCAGAGTGTGGTGTGGTTCGGGACTGTGTAGTCCGGTTCAAAAAAAAATCTTTGAAGTCTTCGCCTTGTACTGCAGCCAAAGGTCTCACATCTTTAACGATGAAATTAACAAGCAGATCTGTGATCTGCTGTTTTTTCTTATCAGTCAGAGGTTTTACTGTAAAGCTAGTCAACGTCCTCTGGACTGGACGACTCCATGCAGTGCGAGCATCACCCAGGTAGGATGCAGACATCTCTACAATCTCTCTGCAGACAAATATTCTATGAGTATATACGGATGAACGAGGCGAGATGAGATGGGATTTTAACACTATTTTAAGGAATTATTTACTATTTACTCTGTCCTGTATGATTCCTCATGCATCTCTTCACCCCATTACTCTGCATCAGCTTCTAACTTCTAATTGAAGTTTAAATAAATCTCATCAAATCATCAGATTGTACATTATAAAACCAATATGATCATTAAAAGAGGTGTAATTCCTGCAAAATGATCAGATTAAGGAAAACATTAACAGATATAATTAGATGAGAATACTGGCTGACAAAACCAAATCACACCCAAAATCTTCAAATAACCCACAACTTGTCTTCCTGTTGCTTCTTTTGCCGTCACACTCGAAAAATGCGTTTTTATTTGAAAAAAGAGCTTGGAACCATATTAGCCACCTGATTAAATCAGTCAATCAGCTTTATCCAAGCCGGTGATTGGCTGTTATTTCCGGCACTTTTATATTGCAGTACCAAGTGGAGCGAGCGTGAAGGCGGAGCTGAGTTGCGTACAGATGCTCACTCAAAATTTTGGCACCAAAATAACGACATACTGTCTTGTGAGACAGCTTTTCACCTCGACAAGAAAAACTGTCACGTCTTAACATTGTGAGATCTCGTCACACCCCTACTATGTATGAGAGATGAGAACCTTCACTGGTCTCAGAATTCGACTGGATTATGATTATTAGCTAAACAACACAATTCCACACAATATCTCAATGCATCACGATGCATGGCGTCAATTTTTCAACATGACATTGCACACAGATCGGGCAGCCATAGTTACTACCGGCGTGTTCTTTTTAACTTGAATTTTTATGCCGTAGCCAGAAAATCACCGGGGGTTTTCAACTCCTTCCGTCCCAGGCGCTACCACTCAGATTAAGCAGAGTGTAGGAAAGAGTATTTGTTGTATTACTTTTTAGATATTTGTATTAAATTCATTATTCATAAAGATGTCCAAATGTTTTGAAAAAAGCAATAATTTTTAAAAGTGATTTCAGTAGTGACAGCGGACTGCACGGACCACCCGCTATTCCAATATCGTCCACATCTTCATCGCGATGCATCGATTCTGCAATTAATTTCAACACCCCTATATATGGGACTTGAACCAGTTACCCTCTGATCATGGGGTCAACTCCCTAACCATTACGCATCAACTGCCCAAAACATAGCTTCAATTTGGTTCTCACCACCGCCGAAAAACTGATCTCACACACACACACACACACAACTCAAGACTCAAACTCAGTGAGCTCCAGCAGTGACGTCGCTGTAGTCTGACAGTTGAACACACACAAGCGCGTTCACTGCTTCTCTCGGAGTGTGACTGTGTAGTTGCCGCTGGCCCGGTGATCACTTATATTTGTTATTACACACAGCAGTGCCATAAAGCAGCCGGAGAGCACAGAGCTGCTGCCTGGACGCATAATAACAGTTATTTACTGAGAGCTGCTCTAATCAAATCATAAAATCTCCACTAGCTGACAGATGGCTTGAGATCAGTGAAGTGAGCATCAATATGTCACAGTGAGAACATCTTCTCCATCTCTCTCACATCCCTCATATCTCCTGCTCTAATCCCTCTGTCCCTCATATCACTCCTACTTCCCTCTCTTCCTCATCTCTCTCTCTCACCTCCGCCATCTTCCTCTCTCCACCCCTCATCCCTCTCTCTCATCCCACTTCCTCTCTCCACCCCTCATCCCTCTCTTATCCCTCTTTCTATTCCTCATCTCTCGCTCATCCCTCTTTCTCTTTCTGATCTCTTTCTCTCTCCACCCCTCATCCCTCTCTCTTATCCCTTTCTCTCTCCACCTCTCATCACCTCTCTCTCATCCCACTTCCTCTCTCCACCCCTCATCCCTCTATCTCATCCCACTTCCTCTCTCCACCCCTCATCCCTCTCTTATCCCTCTTTCTATTCCTCATCTCTCTCATCCCTCTTTTTCTTTCTGATCTCCCTTTCTCTCTCCACGCCTCTTTCTCTCCGTCTCCAGGTCTCTATATATTTTATTCTCTCTCATTTCTTTCACTGTCCCTCGTCCATCTTTCTGTCTCTCTCTTCGCCACTTATCCTCATCTGTCTCTTTCTTTCCCATCACTTACTCTTTCTCGTCATCTCACTCTCTCGTCCCTCTCTTATCCCTCTTGCTCCTTCTATTCCTCATCTCTCTCATCCCTCTTTCTTTCTTTCTTTCTTTCTTTCTCCATGTCTTTATGCCCTTCTGTCGCTTTCTCTATCCATTTCTCAATCTTTCTCGGTCCCTCATCCATCCTTCTGTCTCTCTCTCTCTCTACCTCTGTTCCTCATCTCTCGCTCACTCATCCCTTTTACTCTGTTTCTCAATCTCTCTCTCTCTGTCTCCCTCTCATGCTTCATATCTTTCTCAAGCTCTCTCATCTCTCTGTCAGCCGCTCCTTCCCCTTTTTCTCGTCCCTCCAATCACACTTTCTCTCTCTCTCTCTCTCTCTCTGTCTCTTGCCATCATTTCTTTGCTTTTCCTCTCTCTCATGCTTCACCTCTCTCTCTCTTTCCGCCTCTTTCTCATCCCCCTTCTTCATCCCTCTCTTTGTCTTTTGTTCTCTTTTATCCCTCACCACTTGTTCTCTCCCAGTCCCTCAATCCCTTCTCATATCATTCTTGCTGTCTCTCTCCGTCCCTCGTCCTTTTCTCTCCCGCCTCCTGCTACTCCTCTGTCTCGCTCTCTCTCATGGCCAGAAGTCAAAACAAAATCACATTTTCATCAAAAGAAAAAAAGGGAGGTTTTTACATCACGGCTAATACAGAACATAAATAGCTGTTGGGGCAGAGCGGCAGAGCGAGTGAGGGAGAGAGAGAGAGAAGTGAGTTATGGTCGTCTCCCCTGGCTGTGGTTTCCAGGTTGTAAATAAGCACATTTTTCTGTAATAATGTCATCGAGGCATACGCAGCGCGTCACAACCTTTTACTACAGAGTAATAAACTCTGCCAGCCGTGCCAGTGCCAGCAGGAGGAGCGTCCAGTGCTGGGGAAGCCACTTTTACAGGACCACAAGCTACTGATGATTCAACGTTGCCAAGCGGCAGCCAAGCTAATGTTGTAATATAGTAATTAGTTACACTACAAACTACAGAGAAAAAGTAGCTAACTACATCCATTATTTGTCATTGTGAACACAGCACAGCACACAGTGCACCACAACCAGATGTGACCTCTGCATCTGGCCCATCCGTGAAGGAGCAGCTAACATGGGCAGCGTCCGGGGAGCAGCGCTTGGGGACGATAATGATTGCTCATGAGTACCTCTGTAGTACCTTTACCGGTCTGGGATTTGAACCAGTGACCTTCTGATCACGAGACGAACACCCAACGGTTACACCACCAACTGCTCCAAATTTTAAGAAGTGAAACATGATATAAATCTGCATTTTTAAATCATTTCAAATCACAATAAGGTTTCAATTATGCACTTGGTAATGTAACGGTTAGGGAGTTGGCCCTGTGACTGGAAGGTCACCAGATTGGGCAAGCTACCGTTCCCAAGCACTGCTCTGCCAAAAAAAGCTGCCCACTGCTCCTTCACGGATAAGTCAAATGCAGAGGTCACATTTCCTTGTGGTGCACTGAGTGCTGCACTGTGCTGTGGTGTGTTCACAGTGACAAATAATCACTCAGTGGAGGTAGACAGCGTTTAGATTTTCTACATAAGCTTCATAAGTTACACTCAAATCTGTAAGTTCTGACTGATTCAGAGCCTTTCAGAGTTATATATTTTAATAATGGGGTGTTGGTGGCCTAGTGGTAGAACACTCGTCTTGGGACCAAGAGGTTGTGGGTTTGAATCCGACCTCTGGCGTTAGCAACACTGGGTCCCTGAGCAAGACCCTTAACCCTAAGTTGCTCTCAGGGGAGCTGTCCCTGAAATCAGGAACTGTAAGTCGCTCTGGCTAAGAGCATCTGCTAAATGCTGTAAACGTAATAAATATGGTCATGGATTCCTGGATCCATCATCGACAAGCTGGACTCCATCCTCCGACTCCATCTCACAGCTGCCAAGAGCGGGCTGTGATGTAGTGAACATGTAGGCACGGTAGCCTTTCATGTGCCACTTGGCCAACTGGCCCCAAAACAGTTTCACGACCCTCTGGACTAGGCAACCCAGCTGGATCCACTTCTGCAGTTTTGTAGCCGGCCCTGATCCCAGGTCAGAGACTAACAGAAACCTAGCAACATCTCCAACAGCACACAGCAGAAATATTGGCCCTGCTAGCAAAGATAAACAATGAAATGTCTAGCAGGAAATTGCTGTTTATTGACTTGATCGTCCTTTGCAAATGGGAGAGATGAGCAATTGCACACAAATCTCAGCGTCCCATTAAAAACAAGGCTGAAAACACAAACCCAGTCGCTTTGAAATGGTCCATTTAAGCCTATAATTAACCGAAAAAGGAACAGCTTGGTCCTTTCTTATTCTAAAGCGTTGCAGGGAGCAAAAGGGTCAGAAGACATCAAATGATGATATTTTCTGGGGATTTGTTCGGGTGAGGTGAAGGCTAAAGCTGTGTGTGAAATGCAGAGTTGACTGATGCATTGTTGGGACGATATTATCGATCAGTAATGCGCGCAATACAGATAAACCGACATTTTTCATTTCATATTTGCATAATAATCTACAATACTGCGCAAGAGGCACTCATCATTTCTTCATATTTTGCTTCCATAGAGCCAGACGTACCTGTGTTTCCCTGTAGTCTAGAGGAACAGAATTTACAAGCATGTTGAACGCACATGTATACGTTGCAAGGGTCGCAAGGACTGGAGCCTATCCCGGAATTCGGGCACGAGGCAGGGAGCAGTCGTGGGTGATTACTAACACAGCGGAGGGCACACACACTCACATACACACCTTATGGGGTCAATTTAGAGAAACCAATCGACATACAGCTCATGCTTTTGGACCGTTTGGGGGGTGGGGTGGGGGGTATGGGCACCCAGAGAACACCAAACGAACACAGGGAGTGCATGCTAAGTGTATGGCCAACTCAGGAATCGAATCCTGGATCTTCTTGCTTTGAGGCAACAGCGCTAACCACCACGCCACTGTGCCACCTGCTACATACTGAACTGTTTCTGTTGTCTTATTGTCCTAGAAAATATAAAAAATGAGGAGTGGTTTGAGACTGTTGCACAGTAGAAATAATCTTTAATCTTAAATTATTTTGCTTTTTTTCAGTCATCCTCACTTCAGTTCGGGTATCAGTTTTAAAACACCTATACTGATCAGATCCTAGCCCCTTTGAACACTGTCTCAAAAAGAAGATGTGCCTTAAAAGCACTTCATACAGCATCATGGATGGGTTTAGCCACGTCACACCTACAACGCCCGAGGTTCGTCAGCATCATTAAAGGCAACGTGTGTCTCTGTGTAAAACTTTCAGCGATGATCTTTAAAGTTCAGAGATTTTAGGAACCGTGTTACTCTCCTAAAAACTTTGATGTCACATCCATAATGCTGATAACAATGTAATCTCTATAACATTTAAAGTTGTAAAGATCTGACCATGAGGGAGGCAGGCTTCAGCAGCAGCATTAGCATGTAGACAGAGAGCAGTGTCAGACTCCAGCAACCAGCATGATCCGTCATACGGCTGCTATTAAAATGCTAATTACATATCCACAAGGTATTCTGATAACAAGCAGCACTTCTTGTACTTGCATTAGTCATTAACATGCAGAGAAGCAGGTCATTTGCAAACACGACCTCAGCCTCTGTTATCCAGGCTGTGTTGCCGTCAGCAGGTCACAAATCTGTGTAACCTCGACTCCGACTAACCTGAGTGTGATCGCGGCCAACTGGAGGCCTTTCTTCTGCTCCAACAGGCAAAAAAGCCTTTTCATTTGATATGTTTAATTGAATTTATTTTATTTTACCTTATTGTACTTAACTCATCTTATAAAAACAACCATTTAAACAGTGACAATTATACTTTTTGTTGAACTACATTTTAATTGTAAACATTGAATTTATACTTTAAGCCTTCGTCTGCTTCTTTCGGATGAGAGGTGCAACATCTTAAAGGACATAAAGTGAAAGTGAGTGATTATCTGTCAACGTGAACACACCACAGCACAGCACGCCGTGCACCACAACCAAATGTGACCTCTGCATTTGACCCATCCGTGAAGGAGCAGTAGGCAGCTAACGAGGGCAGCACCCAGGGAGCAGTGCTTGGGGACGGTACCTTGCTCATGAGTACTTCAGTGGTAACTTTACCCTGGATTGGAGCCTGCGACCTTCTGATCACGGGGTGAACATCCTACCATTACGCCACCAACTTTGTCATTGTGAACACACCACAGCACAGCACCAGCACACAATGAAATGTGACCTCTGGATTTGACCCCTCTATGAAGGAGCAGTGAGCGAGCAGCTGACATGGGCAGAGCCTGGAGAGCAGCACTTGGGGATGGTACCTTGCTCATGAGTCCCTCAGTGGGACCCCCACGTCAGCCGGGATTTGAACTGGTGACCTTCAGCTGACAGAGCGAACTCCCTAACCGTTACACTACCGACTGCCCCAAGACTGCCCATTTGACCCATCCGTGAAGGAGGAGAGGGCAGTTTTTGGCAGTCCCCATTTAACAGTGCTTCGGGATGACTGGGGATCTCATGAGAGCCTCAGTGGTACCTTTTCCGGTGCGGGACTTGAACCGGCGACCTTCTGATCACACAGCCAACTCCCTAACCGTTACACTGGCAACTACCCTGTCTCATGTGAAGAATCTGAAGAATCCTTCAGGAAGAGAAAGACCCGAAAACCTTCCTCAGCTTCTTCTTCACCTTCTTTCATAAGATCCTAAAAGAAGCTCCTGGACGATGACAAACGCGGAGGTAAAGCAGTTTTGATCTTGAAGCCGTTTGTCTCTCCCCACGCTGGCATTGGGCCGACAGCGCCGCTGACACACGGTGCCGTGTTGCATCGATGCAACAGATGCCCGCTGTACTCTGAGCAACAGGCCGGGCCGAAGTCTCAGCAGCGTCACAACGATCCCACAATTAGCCCTCTGACGTCAACGGGGCGGAACGCAGGCAAACGGGAAGCAGCTCGTCCCCCCTTCTCTCCTCCTCCTCTTCTGCTCTTCGCTCCCGATCCCTCCATCTGCACGTTCCTGACCCCCACGCTCTCTCTCGGCGTGTGTTTTGGTCTGAGCGTGCGTGACACACACCCCACGCTGACCCCATTATTAGCGGGAGTGTGAGCCAGGCCTGGACCTGCTGTTACACACAGCGCTCTCTCTCTCTCTCTCTTACTCACACACCCTGTCCTTCTGTCTCCCTCACACTCACTCTTTCTTTGTCATAGCAACCTTTTATCTCTCTCTCATCCTTTCTTTCTTTCTCTCTCTCACCATGTCTCAGGTCTTCCCCTCTCTTTTCACTCCCGCCTTTCTCTTCCTCTCTTTCTCACCATGTCCCTCCTTCTCAACCTGTCTCTCATTCTTTCTCTCTCTCTCTTTCTCTCACTACGCCTTTCTTTTTCTCTCATTTTCTCTCTCAACGTACCTCCTCTCTCTCTCTACCTGTTTCCTTTTCTTTTTCTCTCTTTCTCTCATTCAACATCTATTTTTTCTCCCCCTAACAACCCGTCTTCTCTCTCTCTCTCTCTCTCTCTCTCTGTGTATCTAATCTTCTCTCTCTCTCTCTCTCTCTCTCTCTCTCTCTCTCCCTCTCTCTCTCAACCTGTATGCTTTACTATCTCTCCCAACATCTCTTTTCCTTCTCTCAATCTATCTCTCTCTCTTTTCCATCTCTCCCTGTCATATTCTGTGCTGGGGTCTGTGTACCATCTGTTAAAGACTTACCTGCCAAATCTCACACACACACACACACACACACAGACACACACACACACACACTGCTGATTTGGGTCAGATCCTCGGCAGCAGCAGCAGCAGTGTTGGGGTTATTGGACTCTTATCCCCATTAAGACTTCAGCTGTGTGCAGGTGTTTGGGGAGCAGAGCTGATGAAGACACGCTGTGGTTTACGCTGCTCCGTGTGTGTGTGTGTGTGTGTTGAGGAGCTGCTCTTACATCAGTGGAGCAGGACAGGAGGAGGTCGGACTGCCAGCTGCCTGCTGTAGGGGACGCATGAAGCACAGCTCAGAACTTTGGACACACACCTTGGGGCAAGCAGCTGGAGCTCACTCACCGTCCATCTCATTTCATATCACACACACACGAATGTTACACACACACGAATGTTACACACACACACCCACCCACACACACACAGATACACTCGCACACGCACACACACGCTTTCACAAACGAGCTGATTAATGAGCTCATATCAGTGACATTCTTCCTCCTCTTCTCTCTTCCACACATTCACTCCTGAAAACTGAATGAAATGATGGATGGATGGATGAAAGAAGAGATGAACAGATGAGATGAACAGTTGCAGTCTATTCTTCTCTCCTAGGTCTTTCTCTCTCTCTCAAACCGTCTCTATTTCTCTCACTCTCTTTTTCATCTCTCCCTTTCATTCTCTCATTCATGCTTTCACACTCTTTCATTCATTTACACACTCTTTTTCTCTCTTTCATTCTTTCTCGCTCTTTCTTTTTCCTCTCTCTTTCATCCATTCTTACTCTCTCACTCTTTCTCACTCTCTTCTTTCTCTCTCTCATTCCTTCTCACTCTTTTTTTCCTCTCATTCTTTATCACTTTCTTTCTCTCTGTCTTTTTCTGTCTGTCTAAGCCTTCCTTTTTTCTCTCTCTTTTATTCTTCTCTTCTCTCCACGTTTTCATCCCATTTTTACACACTTCCACAAAATGGTAGTTGAACATGATGGATAGATGAATAGAAGAGTGGACATTACACGTCCTTCTCCTTTCTCCTAGTGGCATGAGCTCCAGTCCAGAGAACATCCTTCTCTTACTCTTCTCTTCCTCCTTTCATCACATTTTCACCTACTTCCACAAATTGATTTCTTTTCAAATAAATGAATGGATAGATAGATGGATGAACAGATGAATGGAAGAGTCGACATTGCGCTCCCTTTTCCCTTCTCTCTCTCTCTCTCTTTCTCTCTCGGGGCTGTAGATGGGAGCACATTAAAGTTGCATGCAGAGGAAATTGAAAAATCCCACTTTAGCGCATACAAATGAAGCTCTTTTATTTGGCTCGGGAGGAACACAAAGGAACACAGCAGCTGAAGAGGACAAACGTGTCGTTACGGAGTTCTGTCCCGACGTGAATGAACAAATCACTCAATGATTCAAATCAGACCAAACGCCTTCAGGAGTCATTTGCAGATCAATGGAACCCCATAACCAGGCGAGACAGAGGAATACAACACCGACCACGGATCATTCCTCCACACACACACACACACACACGCACACACGCATGCACACACACACACACACACACACACGCACACACGCACGCACACACGCACGCACACACGCACGCACACACGCACGCACGCACACACGCACGCACACACACACACACTCTCACACCAAGACATGTTCACACACAGAAGTCTGAAGCAAATCTGGTGAAAAGGTTATCACACACATTTAGCTTTTAGCAATAGATAAGATCACTTCTGTCTTTCTCAATCTTTAACAAGTCCTACACACCCTCCTCTTGCTCTCTCGTTCGTTCTCTCGTCCGCTCTCTCTGGCACACTGCTATCCGTTCTCCGGTGGTGACAGTATCAGTGGTCACATAATGTAATTAACCCCACCTGCATATGCTGCCTGAGCCAACAACAGCACCGAGCAGCCACTCACTCAGACAGAGAGAAAGACGGAGAGAGAGAGAGAGAGAAGGAGAAACAGCGGAAACAGGGAAACAGATGAATAATGAGAGAGAGAGAGAGAGAGAGAGAGAGAGAAGGAGAGAGAGAGGGGAGAAATATAATAGATAGATCGATTGATCGATCGATAGATAGATAGACAGGAGAGAGAAGGAGAAACAGGAGATACAGGGAGAGAGATGAGATATTTAGAGGAAGAGATAGAGAGAAGGAGAAATAGAGGATACAAGGATAGAGAAGAGAGAATGATGAAAATAGAGGGTGAGTGAGTGAGAGAAGGAGAGAGAAAGAGAGGGAAGGAGAAGTAGGGGATACAGGGAGAGAGATGAAGATATGAAGATGGATAGATAGACGGAGGAGAGAAGGAGAAATAGAGATAGACAGACAGATAGACAGATCGACAGATAGACAGATGACACGAGAAGTCAAGACTAGAACTGAAGCCTGCGGTGTTTTTATTATGATTAGCTCTAGCACATGAAAATCTCAGATATTTCCTCCTCTCACAAGTCACTAATGACCTCCATTCAGCGCTCGGAGGTTATTCTGCCAAAAACACCATCAGCAACAAGCCGTGGCCTGTTTTTCAATCATGTTCTTCCTCAGGGCAATTTTTCTCACCTCTCAGTCAATGGCAAAGTGCTCAAGCTTCGAATAGAAACGCTGGAGGCTAACTGGCCCTATGTGCTGGTGTTCTACAGGCGGCTTTCAGGCCAGACATTCGTCTCCTTCACCACAGCTCGAAAAGTAAGACGGAGATCAGTCAGGAGGAATCTAGACGTAACGACTCAAGCTGGATTTACGCTGTTGTTATAGCACTGATATTACAGCACAAAGCCACAGACAGTCTCAACAAATCTTAACCACACCCATCCCTAGTCAGTAGAGAACACTACAATTACTGTAGAATCATGGAATGTACCTTTACGCATAAGATCAGGACACCAGCCCCCCAGGACCCTCAAGGACCGGGACTGGACACCCCTGAGGTCAAGTGTGTGTTTAAGGGCCTGTGTCCACCAAATGTGGCAACGTAATATTGTAAATACAAATCCTCTGAGTTTCAGCATTCAGAGCGCTAAGTGCCGTCAGTGGTCAACTTTTAGAACAGCGCTGCGCTCGTCAATGTCACTTGTCTCTTGCTAGCCAATCAAAATTGAGTCACCCACGCATGTTGTCAGAACTTAACGTGACGCGTGTGCGACTTGCTGTAGCAGCACAAATTGGAGTGGCGGTGCGTTCAAGTTGTGGTGCGTGACATCAGCATCGTTGTTTACTATCAACGTGGCTGAATGGTTTCGTCGTCTTCTTTGCACCTTCGTATCATCCGAACAGGAGTCATTTTTATCCTCAACTTCTTTTTTCCCCTCCTTTCACAGCAAAACCGGCCGATGTTGTCTCGCACTGCCGCTTTCTACTTCTTCCTCTTCTTCTGTCACTTTACGGCGGACTGGACGCTTTTATAGTGCACACTACCACCCGTTGTGCGCAAGTATAGTCAGCACAGCGCACAGTCCGCCTCACGTAGCGTTAAGTATATCGCCGCCCTAAGAGTCACACACAGTGAAGGATCTAGTAAATGACTCCAGGAGGTTTGGTCAGTAAAGGACTCCCGCTATCTGAGGTCTGACGCAGTTGCAGGAACGAGGCAGCTACAGACTTTCTGCTGCTGTCTGGGATGAGAGCTGCTACTCCACACACGCTGGAGCGTCCTCTGTTTGTGTGTGTGATGACACAGTGTATCAGGAAGAAAGAGTGACGTGTGTGTGAGAGCAGGCTGATGTCACAGGCAGGCAGGAGCACGGCCGCAGTGTGTGATCAAACGAGTGTAAATTGGATTGGTTATGTGTCAGAATCACTGTGACGGACACGCACACACACACCCCAGTGCTATTCAGCGTGACACACAGCGGTTTGTGCTTTATTGTCGTGCAGAGCGGCGTGCGTTAGAGCAGCTTATGAGAGCCACCGGTGTGTTTGGGTCCCTGCTGATGCAGCAAAATGATACACCGGAATACACACACACACACACACACACACAGACACAAAATATATGCAAATTCATTCATACATCACCCACAGGGAGAATCTCCCTCATACACACATTTAGGCAAGGTTCCTGGAATTACCATGGGAGAAAAGTTTCTGTTTCCAGCCGTGTGTGTGTGTGTGTGTGTGATATATCAAATCTGATCAGCCTCTGGCTCACAGTTATGTGTTCCTCTAATGGAGGCTGGTGAGACACTTGTGGTAGGCAGCTGTCCCTTTAGCCAAGACGTCCGTACACACACACACACAGCCTTTACCCCTTCTCTAACTCCTGTGGTGTTATCACCGATGGCATCTAATTAAACACTGACAGCTGGGCTTGAATAACACACACACACACGCGCGCAGAGAATGAGTGAGGGTTTAGTGGCGTGTGGTAATTGAGTGTGAGCTCTGTTAATAGTTGTTGTATAAGAGTCTCTCAGAGCTGTGAGCTTCACTCCGAACACACTTAACCACGTCACACTCATAATCAACAACATTCAAGCACAGCCAGGCAATTTACACACACACACACACACCCACCCCCTGTACTTATATAGTAGTGAGGACCTCCATTGACTTCTATATTACTGTATCTAAATAATACTACACTTAACCCTAAACTTAACCCTAACCATAACCTCAGTAAGCAAAAGCTCATCTTTCTACACTTTTAGTTTTGCAAATAAACTTGTATTTGTTTTGCAAAAGCAGTTTTAAGAAGTGAGGACCACTAAAAAAGTCCCCACTTCTCAAAAAAGTCCTCACTCTGCTGATTAAAAACTCAGTTTGGTTCTCACTAAGTAGCAAGTACAAGAACACAGACACACACACACACACACACACCCCTTGCTAGTTTTGTGAGGCTTTTCTATTGACTCCCATTTTGACTAGATGTAAATAACACTCCAGCTGCACCAAACCCCAACCTTCCGCTCAGTAACCAAAATCTGAACTTTTGCCTTCTTTACAGAACTTCAAGAGAAGAGTTTTATCTTTTATCAGAACCGGTCCGAACAAAACCACAAAAATCTCACAAACCTCCCTTTCTCCTAAAAGACATGAAGAATGGAGGACCTAACAGAGGGTGTAGCAGTGCTGGGAGAAAGAGAGAAGAGAGAGAGAGATGTGGTGGGAGAAAATGGTGGTGGGGGGGAGAGAGAGAGTAGGAGAGACGCGGTCTGAGAAAAAGAAGGGAAGTAGAAGGAGAGAAAGAGGCGGGGAGAGAGGGTTGGGAGAGAGAACAGGAGAGAGGTGGTGGTGGAAGAAGGAGAAAGAAAGAGAGGGAGGAAAGAAAGAGAGAATGACAGACAGAAATGGTGAGGAGAGAGAGATGAAGATTGAAACTAAGGAAGTGGGCGGTGCACGTGTCTGTCAGAAAGTGTGATGAAGCGTGTGTGTGTGTGTGTGTGTGTGTGTGTGTGCAGGTAACGTACAGGAGACGGGGGGGGTGTGAGGCTATTTATAGATCAGGTGACAATCTATACACGTGTGATTGAAGGTGTGTGGGAGTGTGGGAGTGTGTATTTGTTACTGCAGTATCATCTTTATCATTCATTAGCAGCTCTATGCAGAGTGAGGAGCAGCTCACTTCACACACACACACACACACACACACTTTCATTACTCAGATTATGGGGCGTAACGCCACGGCATCTCACACAGGACACACACACACACACATACTCAGAGAGGGCCCAAAAGGAAGGTAAAGGTAACAGCGCTCCTCAGCAGCAGTGTCAACAAATCAGCTGTGAGCGTGTGCTTCCTCTTCATCATGAGCATGAGGCAGCTCTGCAGGAACAGGAACCATTCCATTCAGTTCTTCTGGGGGACGGAGGGAGTGCAAGTCTCTTTCTCTTTTTCTCAGCACATTTCTCCTCTTTTCTCTGTCCATCTCTTATTCTCTCCCCTCCTTCTCTCACCCTCTCTTCTCTTCCTTCTCCCTCCACCACCACCCAACCTCTCGTCGTTTTAATTTCGACGTCCAAAATATTTCATTTTTTGACAGCCCTGTCAAAAAAATCATATAAACACACCAAAATCTTAGACAAACCCTTCACGGAAGAGTGTTACAGCTGCACAATAAACAACTCAAACTGATGCCTTCGAATTTAGAATGAGACTTTCCAGCCCCAGTAATGGCCAGGTGTCTCAAAAACGTTTGTCTCTACAGTGTGTTATTTCTTTCTAAATTATTTTCACCTCGTTCTAAGCTGCACGTTTGAGCGCTCTGCCTCTCAGGCGTGACTAATGCTAAAAGTCCACATTAGCATGTTTGGCTTGAGAGCCTTTTGAGCAAACAGGTAGCAGAGAAACCAGTCGGGACTTGTCTGATGCTGGACTTTTATCCACGCTTGACGAGCAAGTGTGTCGAGTAAGAGCAGACGTGGAAACCTTCGCTCACACTTTATCACACATAAACACAGAGCTTCTGATGTTCCTCTTCCAAAAATGGTCAACCGAAGAAGAAACAAGAAACAAGACAAAAGTGGAGAGGGCGGAGAGTGACGCACACACGGCACAGCGTGGTCCTCGTAAAAAGAGGAGCTCGAAATAATTTGGGAAATATTTTAAACCTTGGCCTATATATGAGCTTGGAAGCACGGTAAAATGACGGTACCATTCAAAAAGTTTTTGTTCATACAAAATCAATAGAAAACAACAAAAATAAGCTCTTCTGAACTGAGCTTGTTCATTTGGAAATTTTGCTCCACCTGGTAACTGCTTGGAACGGTTAGACAGTTGACCTGGTTATCAGAAAGGTCACTGCTTCAAGTCCGGGACCAGTAAAGGTACCACCAAGATACTCATCCCCAAGGTACCGTCCACAAACACTTCTCCCCGGGTGCTGCCCATGTCAGCTTCTCACTGCTCCTTCACGGGTGGATCAAATGCAGATATCACGTCATTGTGGTGCACTGTGTGCTGTGGTGTGTTCACAATCACACATTCATTTAAAATCTAGTTTCCAAAGTTGTGGCCAAAGCGACAGAACTCCTTTCCTGACTCCCAGTGGACTCTGTATATACATTTAGTGCACTTCTCTTACAAATCTCTCACATAAGGGAAACAAGACGGTGGAAAAACTGCTAAAATGGAAAAGCGTGGGACATGGTCATGATGGGCATCAGCATTTCAAAGCTTAATCAGATTCTCTGCGTCTCTCACCACTGGTCTGGCACTGGGGCAGACTGGCCTGAGAGCGCACGCTGACTTCCTTATCTTTTAACATCAATCACCGTCGAGCCGTCGGCACCGGAACGGCCGCTTCCCCGACCTGGCGGCGCACCAGTGGGGCAGTTAAACAGTGTCTGTCCGTAATGAGAGGCTGCTGAGGAAAAATAAGGGCTGCGTTGGTGTTAAAATTTATCAACCAGCTCAAACTCACAACCCCGTGACCTCATCGTCAGAGGAGATGGAAGACTGTGTAGATTTGCATTGTTACGAGGTCTCTTTTTTCTCTCCCTCTGTTTTTCTTTTGCACTCTGTCACTCGTTGGCCGTTCCCTCCGAGATGGAAAGCTGTGCTCCGCGAAGCCGATTAGCTGATCGTCCCTTTCACATCCCAGCGACGGATGACGTCTTGAGCTTCCGGCCTTAAGAAGACACCGTTCAAGATGCTGAAATATTTGCTTATATCTACATCATATAGTGTAGTGTTTTTGTCAGGGTGGGTGGGGTTTGTTGTAGGTAGGGCTACAAACCGAGTATGTGGAGCAAACCGAGATGTATTGAGTATATTCCTTATAATGCTCACCCCAATGTACATCATTGCAAACATATGTTTTGCACATATTTCTGTTCTCCTGTTGTTCCTGTGTCCTCACTGTGTTCCTCACAGTGTCCCACTCCATGTCCCTCACCATGTCCTTCTCCGCATTCCTTACCGTGTCCCTCAGCGTGTCCTTCTCGTTGTCTCTCACCGTGTCCTACTCCATGTCCCCCACCGTATGCTTCTCCATGTCCCTCTCCATGTCCCTCACCATGTCCCTCACCATGTCCTTCTCCGCATTCCTTACCGTGTCCCTCAGCGTGTTTCTCACGGTGTCCTTCTCCTTGTCCCTCACCGTGTCCTACTCCATGTCCCCCACCGTATGCTTCTCAATGTCCCTCTCTGTGTCCCTCACCGTGTCCTTCTCCGTGTCCCTCTCTGTGTTTGTCACTGTATCCCTCACCATGTCCCTCTCCGTGTCCCCCACCGTGTTTCTGACTGTATCCCTCACCATGTCCTTCTCCTTGTCCCTTGCCGTATGCTTCTCCATGTCCCTCTCCGTGTCCCTCACCGTGTCCCTCACCGTGTTTCTCACTGTATCCCTCACCATGTCCTTCTCCTTGTCCCTCGCCGTATCCTTCTCCGTGTCCCTCACGGTGTTTCTCACTGTATCCCTCACCGTGACTCTCCTCGCGTCCCTCTCCGTGTCCCGCTTTGTGTCTGGCGTTGTGTAAACCCCACTTTCCCTGTTATATCCTGAGACGTAACAGCACACAGAGGGAGGAAATTGTATTATTGTATTAAATTCGCCACACAACATCAGCGAAGCCTGTTCTGCCACTGATGAATTCCCCCAATTTGTTGCTCTGAGCAACCAATGCCCCCCCCCAAGGTAAGCATCTAGAAAATGTACAAACATGTTAAATATGGAATTATGGGTAGAATTGGGCTATTATTCGCCTTGTTGCTACGAGGGTGGGGTTGGAGGAGCTGGAGCGTGTAGACGGGCAGAAAGGAGTTGGAAGGACGTATGCTGTATATAGACGTGGGTCGTGGGTGGGGAGCATTAAGTGCTGTGTTATGTGGTGGAAATAGGTTATATAGGCATTCCTCTTCATCAATTATGGATTCTGCACTATGGCGGGATTAAGGGTCAGTATGGAGCGGAGCTTAATCAATTATTGATAAAGTACCGCGGTCAAACACCGTCGCTGATAACTTAAGAATGTCATGTTAAAAAATACATGGAGATTTAAAAAAAATCTGCCATATGTTCACTTCACTTTACTCACTCCACCCTTTATCCCTCTCTCTCTCTCTCTCTCTCTCTCTCACACACACACACACAGAGCTGTTGTTAGCGGTATGATCGTTATTTAAACAGCAATTCGCTCATTATGAGTAGTGAAAGCAGTGTTTAATGGCCAGTGACTGCACTCAATAACAAGCATGGAAAGACAGAACGAGAACGGAAGTGTGTGTGTGTGTGTGTGTGTGTAGTTCCATGCCAGCTGAACTATATATGGTCTAGACAACCTGAATGTTTCATATCCACATCAACACGGCTTCATGGTCATTATTTGGTTTTATAATATTCCCAGTCTCCAATGAGCTCTAACACACAGCATGTCAAACAAATCTCCTACAAACTCATTAATGTACTTCACAAAAAAAAGTATATTAGTATTATTTAATCTCTTTAGTAATTAATATGATGTGTACTATACTGTGCATATACCGTATATCTTCTAGTAGTGGCCCGTCTCTTATCGACGCCCGTTTCCAATAAACACCGGGTTTGAAGAGATGTCGCGACAAATAGACGCCGGTCTCCAACAGTAGCCGGTCTCCTTTAAGCGCCGGTCTGTAGTAAAAGATCACGCTGGTGGCATCATTGGCAAGAAAGTTCAGTAGACGTCTACCGTACCTGTTTTTCATGCTTACGGTAATACCGTATACTGCTTTAATAATACTGTACTGCTGTACTGATAATTTCATTAAATCCTAAAATGTTCATCCGGTGTTGTTGCCTACATTCTGTGGCCGTAAATACGGTACCATACCGTATTTTATTGCCAAATGAACCCCGTTTATCCATCACCATTCCGTCTGCGAGGCGAATAATAGCCGGTCTCCAACAACTGCCAGTCTCTTTTAAATGCCGGGCCGTCCGAATAATTTTTTGAATAAACGCCGGGGCTACTATTGGAAGATATACGGTATATTTCTTGTTGAAGTGAAAAGCTGTCTCGTGAAACAGTATGGCGTTATTTTCTGCCAAAATTCTGAGCGAGCAGTGGAGCTTTCGTGAGCAAAATCTGGCGTCTGAACGCACTCAACTCCGCCGTCACGCTCGCTCCACTTGCTACTGCATTATAAATGTGCCAAAAAACATCCAGTCACAGAGCAGGAAAAGCTGACTGACTGATTTAGTCTCCAGTCAGGGGGCTAATATGGTTCCAGGTTCATATAGCGAATAGCAACACACATTGTTCCAGTACAACGGCAAAAGGAGCAACACGAAGACGAGTTGTGGGTTATTTGAAGATTGTGGGTGTGATTTTTTTTTTTTTTGTGCCAGTATCATCGTCTGATTGTATCTGTTAATGTTTTACCAAATCTTTTAATTTTGCAGGGATTACACCTCTTTAAATATTAATATACATTTTATAATGTACAATCGGAGTATTTAATGATTATTTTAACTTCAATTAGAAGTTAGAAGCTGACGCAGAGTAATGGTGTGAAGAGATGCATGAGGAATCATACAAGAGAGAGTCCTGTCTGTTTTTGCTGTTGGAATTTTCTGTCTTTGTCACATAAAAGGTAATTTTCCAGTCATTTCCTCATTTAAGTTTTCTTTAAAATAGTGTTAAAATCCTCATCTTGTTAATATCATATGGCCTCATTAATTTATTTTTCAACCTGTTTTTTGGTTATTTGTGGCAGATAACTAGTGCGTTCCTCAGGTTGTGCATGTGAGAGAATAAATAGCATTAATAATCTTACTGCTGTGCTTAAGGCACAATATACGTAACAGTTGCATATTCAAGCTCTTACCTGTTTTGATTAATTCTAATATCAGGCTGCAATACCGTTGTTCATGAGGGTGGAAGAGACAGGAGACATAGCGATGAGTCATTTTCTGTCACTCACTTTCTCTCTTTTGTCTGAGCATTTCCTGTCTTTTCTTTTTGCCCTCTTTACTTTCTCTGAGCAAAATTCGGCTGATGGCTTCCAGAGCATTTTCCAGTCAACAGTGTGGAGACAGGAACCCTAACACATCGTAAACGTGTATAAAACATAGGCTAAAGCTACACCAGGAGAAAACACACACACACACACAAAGAATTAGACAAATCCCTCCTTCTGCGTCAGAGAGGGGAAACGAGAGGGAGGGGAGGGTATTAAGTCAGATTTACACAATAATCCTTAAATAAGGTCTTCAAATTAGGGGTTGACATTTAATTCACTCTCCTCCTTTACACGCTGTGGTGCCTTTTGAAAACTGAATTTGAAATCAATTGCACAGGGTGGACATTTGGAATATATTATGTTGTGTTATGCAGAAATCTGTGGCTCAAACCAAACAAAAAGGCCCAAAATAACTCGGAGCAGTGCAACTCAGAGCCCTGTTAAAAAATATAATACAATATTCACCACTTAATCAACATATTATGAAACAAAATTAATAATTAATAAATAATTCCTTTAACTGGATGTGAGTGAAAGCGGAAGTGAGTGATTATTTGTCATTGTGAACATACCTCAGCACACCACACACTGCACCACAATCAAATGTGACCTCTACATTTAACCCATCTGTGAAGGAGGAGTGGGCAGCTGACATGGGTACTGCCCAAGGGAGCAGTGCTTGAGAACGGTACCTTGCATGTGAATACCTCAGTGACAAGCTTACTAGTCTGGGATTCGAACTGGCAACCTTCCAATCACTGGCAGAACACCCTAAATGTTACGTTACCAACTGCTCCAACTGGGACTCTCTCTCTCGCCTCAAAGTTTGAAGTTTGGCAGTTGGGAGTATAACAGTTAGGGAATTGTCCCCATGTTCAGAAGGTTTCCAATTCAAGTCCCGGACTGGTAAAGGTACCACTGAGGTACGCATAAGCAAGGTACCATCCCCAAGTAATGTGTACACACCACAGCACAGCACACAGTGCACTACAATGAAATGTGACCCTTTGGGCCATCCGTGAAGGACCAGTGGGCAGCTGGCATGGACAGCACTCTGGGAGCAGTGCTTGGGGACAGTACCTTGCTCACGAATACCTCAGTGGTACCTTTACTAGTCTTGGATTCAAACTGGCAACCTTCCAATCATAGGGCGAACGCCCTGACAGCTACACTACCAACTGCTCCAACTAGAACTATCTCGCTCCCCTCCAAGTTTAAAGTTTGGCAGTTGGGAGTATAACAGTTAGGGAATTGTCCCCATGTTCAGAAGGTTTCCAGTTCAAGTCCCGGACCGTTAACAACTGTCCCGTAAAGTACATGTACATGTCAAAATAAATCTCAAATGGACAGATGAGAATATTTTACACTGTAGCACATTTCAGCAAAGAAAGCTCGGTTAAAATCCATTAAGAGAAGCAAAGTTTGGTGAGAGTCCGGAGTAGCAAAGTTAAAACTGGGGTTGAGTCTATAATCGAGCACCGACGGAACAAATTAAATCAGAGAAAGATTCTGCCCCCGATCACATTAGACCAGTCTGGCTGAAAGGGAAAAGGCACTGTCCATAAAGGAGCAGATGTAAAGCTCTAAGGCTGTAAAAAAAATCCATACGGAGAAGTCTGAATGTGATGTGAGACGATACAAAAATATGTCAAGTGAGACAAAAGGCTTTTCGTTCGAGGAAAACTCTTTAGCTAGAAACAGGCAAAAGTTTGAAACCATCAAGCTATTCGGTGAAGGTTAGACGGACAGCCGCGCACACACACACACACAGACTAACACACAGACTAACACACAGACTAACACACACACTAACACACACACTAACACACAACGTTGCAAAGCTGAAATAATCAGGAAGAGGACTAAGAGAACGTGTGAAGAACATGCCCAAGAGAGCAAGAGTAGGTGAGAGATTAGGAATGTGGGGAAGTTGTGGCAAAGAGAGTGAAAAAAATCACTGGACCTCGTTCACCACTATCTTCTTACGTTTTATCGTAATTTTTCTTAGGAAAGTTAAGACATTTACATAGTATAATAGACGTGTAGAACTGAAGAAAAGCCAACAATCTAACGTTTCTACATTGTGTTCTTGGCTAAAAACAAACCTCCAACAAGCAAAAGTCTGAATCTTAGTGAAAACCTCCGGCCCAAAAGGTTGTGGGTTCAAATCCTACCTCCAGCGCTACCTATTATAGAGCAGCTGGTAGTGAAAGTGAATGATTAATTGTCATTGTGAACACAGCACAGTACATCAAACGGTGCACCACAACCAAATGTGGCCTCTGCATTTGACCCATCAGTGAAGGAGCAGTGGGCAGCGTTTTTGCCAGTGGTGCTTGGGGACGGTACCTCAGTGGTACCTTTACCGGTCCGGGATTTGAACCGGCAACCTTCCCATTACGGGGTGAACAACCTAACCGTTACGCTACCAGCTGCCCTAACAGTCTAACGGTTAGGAAGTTGGTATCGTCAGAAAGTCTTAGACTGGCAACGGGGTACTCATGAGCAAGGTGCCATTCCCAAGCACTGCTGCCCACAGCTCCTTCACAGATTGGGTGCAGACGTCACATCTAGTTGTGGTGCACTGTGCTGTGCTGTGTTCACAATGACAAATAATCGCTCACTTAAATACCTTCATTGGGTCCCTGAGCAAGACCCATAACCCCAAGTTGAAAACTGTCCCCAGGAACCCCAGGAAAACTGTCCCTGAAATGGAAATGGACAAATGGAAGTCGGCGTGGATAAGAGCGTCTGTTAATGCCGTAAATGTAAATGTGAATGTCCACGGTCTCATCTCGTAAAAGCTCCTAGAAGATAAAGTCAGTGTGTGTTTCTACAGGGGAATTATCACAACCAGTGGAATCCAGTCCGTCAGTAGCTCTCACCTACACACACTTACAGTGGGCTTAAAGTCAACCAACACACCCCCACACATGCATACACACACACACACACCATCATTAATCTTTAAGAGATAATTAGGACAAATTAACACACTTTGGAACGTCTTAGCTGAGCGAGGAGTTTGAGTCAGAGCTGACAGATTTAGAGGTAAAGGCCACGGAGTAAATAACGGCTCTGGGATCTGCTGCATGGAAATGCAGCTGAATCTCCTCCGAGTTAAAGAGCTTTTACATTAGACACGCAGAAACCACAGAGCTGCCGGATATTTCCAACGCTTGCTAAGGGAATGAACAGTCACATATGACCAGAAAATAGGCTCTTGACCTTGTGGCGTGAAAATCTATTTAGGAAAGTGACTCGGGATCTCGAGATAGAGAGCAACATTCTTTAAGAATTCATTTATATTTCCATCTTTTTATGAAAGAACTAATACATAAAGGTGGAGGGAAAATAACTCCCCATTTTCTCATGCTAGTCCGGGTGAGATATTTTCATCCTTTCCTGCATCATACTGCTGATGTTGGATGGCACTGAAAAATCAATGAATAGTTATGGTGAAAAAACTACAACCAGCTTCTGAGTTTTACGGAACATCCTCAAATATGGTCCTGTACAAGCTTTCCAAACCCATCTGAACACGGGCAGAGCATGCAAACTCCATGCAGAAAGGCTCCACGGCCGACCTGGGGATCGAACCCCGCTGTGAGGCGGCAGCGCTAACCACTGCGCCACAGTGCCGCCCAGCACATGATTATTGTGTCCAGTGTGGAACTATGCATGAGTTTAACGCCTAAAAGGACAAGTTTCAGGAGTAGATTTTCAATCTCTTCAGTTACAAACTTTCTCCTGTAACTCTTCTATAAACTTTTATTAGGGTTGTGCGATATGATGAAATCTGTCAGATGATGAAATTAAAATTCTATTGTTACGTCACATTCTCTTGTTTATTTTGTGGTGCTGCAAAATACAATATTTGGATGTAAAGGATGTAAAGACTAGAGCTTACTAGAGCGCTGTAAAAAGGGACGCCTTTTACAGATATTTAAACCCAATAAAAAGCTGCGTTTGACCACAAGTTACTAAAGCGGCACAAAAAGCGGTGTTTGCAACTTGTGTAAAAAGCGCCAATATGTTTGAGTGCCACAAAAAGGCGTAAAATAGATGTTTTAATGTCAATTGTAGTAAAATATAGGCAAATTGTGGCATCATTGGCGTTCCATATGAGCTTGTGTAGGAAGAGTTTGCTGGTGAAAGTGCCGCTGAATTTATGGAAAATGTGGTACATTGTGATATATAGGTCGTTATCGGGATCTGAAAATGATATATATCAGGATATGAGATTGTGGTCACTGCCCTAGCTTTCATTAAAAATTGAGTCCTTACACAGTGAGACTCACTCACGTAAACATATCATTCACTTTTTTTTAACGGAAGACGAAGAAATCAGCCTCGGAAGTGGCGTCCTCTAGCCAGAAACGATTGCTGCTGTAATGCTGATGGTTTCTGGTCTCATTGGGGACGGCTGATTAATTCTACTGGATCCTGAAGATGGGTGTGAGTTTGAAAAATGTTTTTCATTTGAAAAGTTTTGACTCTCCAAAGACTCTGTGATTGGTCGTGCAGAAACCTTCATGCCAACATCCAGTTTTGACGTCAAACTTATGAAGCAACACCCCAAAAAATGAGGCTTATGATTTAATTTCCTTCAGGCATATAATTTGATTTTCGTGACTGGGATGTAATTTGATTTTAATGATTTTTATGAGTGTGCCAGCAGCCGGGGAGAGACTGTTAGAATGACTACATCACTAATGTTCTGTCAAATCAGTGTAATGTAATTAGCTTCTCATTCATGGACACTGGAAGGGAAACATTTCATAAGTCTGTCTAAATATTTGTCATTATTTCATTACTTACAGTTGAGATGCTGATGCTGTGCGTAGTGTGCGGTGTTTGTGTGTATACATTCATGTTGTGTTTATCTGCACGTGTCTGTGTGTCTGCTTTGTTCTGGTTTATGTCCGTGTTTATGCTGAGTGTGTCAAGTGTGGTGTTTGTTGTTTGCTTGGGGATCTGCACATTTATTTAGTGTGTGTTTCGTCTGATGACGTGTCTATGAGTGTGTGTGTGTGTGTGTAATGTGTGCTTGTGTATGTCTTGTGTGCATATATGTTAATATGTGTCTTGTATGAACATGAGTGTTATTGTGTGTCTCGTATGCACATGCGTGTGCTGCCATGTGTGCGTCTTGTATGAACACAAGTGTGTTTTGTGTTTTGAATGCATGTGTCTTGTATAGATACTGTATGTCAGTGTTGTGTGTGTTGCGCATGCATGTGCATGTTTGTTGTGCATGTATGTCCGTGTGTGTGTTGGGCACGCATGTGCGTGTTGTGTGTGCTGCGCATGCATGTGCGTGTTGTGTTGTGCATGCATGTGCATGTTGTGTGTGTTGGGCATGCATGTGCGTGTTGTATGTTTGTTGCGCATGCATGTGCGTGTTGTATGTTTGTTGCGCATGTATGTGCGTGTGTTGCGCATGCAAGTGCGTGTTGTGTGTGTTGTGCATGCATGTGCGTATTGTGTGTTGCACATGCATGTGCGTGTTGTATGTTTGTTGCGCATGTATGTGCGTGTGTTGCGCATGCATGTGCGTGTTGTGTGTGTTGCGCATGCATGTGTAGTGTGTGTGTTGCGCATGCATGTGCGTGTTGTGTGTGTCTTGTACGAATGCTTGTGAATGTCTTGTATATATATGTGATTGTTGTGTGTGTTGTCTGCAAGGATGTGTGGGTGTGTGCATGTGAGAGTGTGTGCTTTGTCAGCGTGTGTGTGTGTGTGTTTATCCAGATGTGCTCTGTCTAAGTTAACACCCGGGTGGAACAGACACACTGATAACGGCTCAAAACGCTGCCTGCAAACTGTTCAAGCACAACCTTCATGAACACACACACCAACACACACACACACCAAAAAAACACAGGATAAAACCACATCGACAGCAGGAGCACGCAGGAGGAGGAGGAGGAGGGGGAGGAGGAAGGAGAGATGAACTATTCTATTAGTCTGGAGGAAGAAAGAGAGAGTTTTATAACTGGGTTATCAGTCTGAAGGGGAGGAGAGAGAGACACTATATATTTAGATATATTCACACACTCAACACACGTTTCTCAAAAACCCTTTGCCTTAAAAACACTCTTTTGTATTTGTCGGCAGAATTGTACCACCTGTAGACACACACTGCAGACTCTTTGTCACCACACACACACACACACACACACACACACACACACACACAGCTCTCACATCCAAGTAGAATAACAGCAATCACCTGGAAAAGGCAGATGGTGTTGTTTTTGCAGTTCTTACACTAAAACAGTTCCCAATTTCACACCTACGTTATACGTAACATCTTTATACAGTCAACCAAACACGTTTTTTGCGCTGACAGCGGTCAAAACCTCACGTCCAGAGCTCTTCTCACAGTGCTTGCAGGGCTGCCAACTTTTCCAAAAACCTTGGAGTGAGATTTTGGGGTGTGTGTGGCCAATATCGAGTGCAGCATCATTAGGTGCGCCACCTACCGTAGAGGAGCGTGCACAGGAGGGAACACCTCTCTGCCTGTTCAGCCAATCGCAAGTGGTGTTTGGCCCGACGCAATGGGCAGCCTAGCTGAGACAGATAAAACAGACTTTCAGCTTGAGAAAAATCGGAGGTGTGGCGTCAGATGCGTGTGTCTCACGCTCATTGCGTGACAGTTGGCAACCCTGCGCTTGTTGTTGCTAAGTTACAAAAAGCGTCACCGGGCATCTCCGCGTTCGTTCCTATTTGATGTAAACATTGTAACATGTTCCTTTGAGATCGGTAGTTTGGCCGATATAAAAGATTATCTTTACTGTTAGTGAGTTACTGACTGTGTATGTCCTGCCCCTTCCTCGATTTTGATTGGCTAGCAAGAGAGAAGTGACATTGACGAGCCCAGCGCTGTTCTAACAGCAGAACGGATTTCAACTGCAGTAAAAAAAACGTCTCCAACGACGTCGTTTTTTCCAGCTGAAGGCGCTTAGCGCTCTGATCGCTGAAGCTCATAGGATTTGTATTAAAAACAGGCGCTGCCAGAGGGAAAAAAAAAGTGTTTGGTGGATCCAGGCCCTAACAAGCCCAATATATCATAAAATGAAATGTTTAATACATAAAATACAGTGTATATACAGGTAGTCACTGGCACCCACTGCCTGCATTGAGTTTAATACCGTAACACTTGGCTTCAAGGTCGAAAAATGGAGCTCTCTTCTTATCAGCACTGAACAAACCACATGTCACTTCCCATCCTCTCAGAGCGTCACGCAGCATCGTGCTCGTCTCGACCTCCTGCTACTCGAAAGAAGAGGAAGACATGCATCAAGACTCTTTTCAGTCCTGCTCCTCAAACTTCCCCTCGCTATCAGAACTGCCGAGTGCCTTGCTGTCTTCAAAGGTCGTCTGAAGTCTCACCTGTCCAAGGAGCAGCTAGTGGACTAACAACACTTTTTTTACTTACCATCCAAAAACTCTTTCTTGACACCAGTGAAGTGAGGCCCTTACCTAACTCACAATTGTCAAAGTCAAAGTAAACTTTGTCATCTCTGCTATTTGTGACCCTCCACGGCAAAACCAGTCGCTTGTTGCAAATTTTGAACATGTGACTGAGATATCAACATTCAAAGGAGTCGGGTTTCTCCTGTCACACCAAGTGAGAAACGGAGAAATCTGCCTTTGAAGTTGACTAACGACGTAACACTCACAGACGCTTGGTGCGGTCGCGGCTACGTTTGTATTTACGGTAGCCTACGCTGCATTCACAGCCACACGGATAGCCTACCTGCGTTAGGTTAACTGAACTCGGGAGACGAAGATGGATTCCGGAGAAATATCTTCACGCTAGTCAACGAGTGGATTTACCGTAAATATTGAAGTAGAGCGGTCAAAACAGAAACTTTTAACATTCTGCTGGAATTGAATTCCTCACCTCAAGAAAGTCACGTTTTTAGGATGGAAAGGTTTTTCAGCTAAATTTATTCACAACCGTACAGTATAGACCTTCCACTGTTTCAAAACACTAAAAACAAAAAACCCAAAATTTTACCCCACGCAACATAAACGGTCGTTTTTCTCGGAAACCTCCGTTGCGACAAGCGACTGGTTTTGCCGTGGAGGGTCACATATACTGTACAGATATACAGAGAGACGAGACGACGTGGCTCCAGTTTTTACAGTGCAGTAGGAAATAGGGAACAAAAAACAAATAAGGCACATGGAATAAACAATATATAAATAGAATAGAAAATATACATTTTAAACTAGAAATGGAATATTAAATATAACTTTAAACTAGAACTAGAAATAGAGGTAGATTAAGATTAATGAAAAACTGTTTATTTTATGTTTTGTTTTGGACAGGATGAGTTTTCAGCTGGTGGTCCATGGTGGCAATGCAGGTGGTCCGGGACATGCAATCCAGTTTCATTACTGAAATCACTTTTTTTTTAAACGATTTCATTTTATTTCTTTTTCTAAACATTTCCAGATGATGTGGTCATCTTTATGAATAATGAATTTAATGCTAAATATCTAAAAAACATACACTTGGACACACAGTGGGCACAGTCTGAATGGTGGTCGCTGGGACAGAGCCAGTTGAAACACCCAGATCTAACTAAACGGGCAATTCCTGAAGAAACTGCATGACTGCTCTGTGCTACAAAACACACACACCGACAAACAGGTGACATTCATTCATCATCTGAACCCTTTAATGCCATTCAGGGTTGCGGGGACTGGAGGGACAACGGGCACAAGGACGGGGACCAGACCTGGAGGGGCCACTCCACGGCCGACCCAGGGCTCGAACCCCAGACCCTCTTGCTGTGAGCTAGCCACTGTGGAGTCCACAGGGTCAAAAGTTAAAAAGCAGAAATGATAAAGGTTGTTTATAGCTATTTCTGCTGATTATAGTTGATCTAGCTCTTAAACTGTGAGTTGATGAAGTGATGTTAAACTTACGTCAGGAACGGGTGAACCACAAGAAAAATAATAGCATAGCTCTTCCTAAGGAAGACGCCCCCAAGTGGCCAAAATGGGGAACATCAAACTTAAAAGTAGCTCTCCCTTGTGGTCAAAATGATTGCAGTTGGATAAGAAACTAAGGGTCGACTGATTATCGGGGGGCGATATTAGGCATTTTGACAATAAACGGTATCAGTGTTTAATTATGATCATCACTGATATTAAGTAAATATGAATAGAAGGTGTGCTGCTGTGGCTCCACCTGCCATCTCTTCTCTCTATGCCGTGTGCTCCTGACTTGCTGCTTCATTTAATGTTCAGCCCAAAACAGTCTCTGATTGGCTGATACGCCACACGAGTAGTAGCCAATCAATGCTGAAGCCTTGTTGTCAGTCACACGAGCGCAGCGAGTAGTTCCAAGAAGGGCAAGAGTAGAGAGTTTCAGCTGAGCTGGGTGTTTGTAAAATTCAAAGTTTTGTCAGATTTTTTACATATTGGTTATCAGCCCTGTTAACTAGCAATAATGCGTAACGGTATCGGCCAATACTGGTCGACCTCTACAAGAAGCACCAGATCTAATCAATAAGCTGAAAATTGTTGTCTCTAAGCCAAAAATAGTGTATTTAGATAAAAGTGCAAAAAGTAAGGGAACGGAGGAGAAAAAAAAAAAAAGAAGAAGAAGAAATAACGAAGAGAAGAAGGTGCCATGAGCAATTAGCCGCCATGAGCGAGATTATCACAGTTTCCACCACGACAAACCAGTCACTGTGTGTGTGTGTGTGTGTGTGTGTGACAGTGGGTTTGTGAGTGTGTAGTTACACGCTGTGAAGAGCTTTGTGATTTTCTGAAAGGGCTGTCAAAGCACTTCTTTGTTCTTATCTTATATCTTGCAGGTTCAAAGGTCAAGGCAGTATTAAGGCCTTTCCTCAATGAGGCTGCCTGAGTCAATCAATACCCATACAGTCTCTCTCTCACACTCACACACACACACACACACACACTTTCCCTGGTGTTTGTCACCTTTCTGTGCTGTGGTAATCATACTTTTTCATCCCGACTTACCACCCACCGCTCATCCCTGCGTCCCTCCATTTCACTAGCCTCGGCCTGCTCTCTATCTGTCTTTCTCATCCGCCTCTTTCTTCTCCTCTCTTTCTTATCCCTTCATCTCTTTCCTGACTCTCAGCAGTGTTAAATTTACACATGCAATAGAGCTTCACAAAACCCATAATCTATCAGTCTGCTCTCGATAAAGAAAAGCATGAGAGAGAGGGAGAGAGAGAGAGAGAGAGAGAGAGAGGGATGGAGGGAGGGAGAGAGAGAGAGGAGATTAAGGGTTATCCTGTCTCCTGCTCTGTAGCATTTGCAGGATTGCCGAAGCTCACAGTAGAGATTTGTGTTTTTCTTAAAGGTCATTTGGGATGTGCGACTCCACCTAAAGGTCAAACCCCATCTCATTAACCACAAACACAGCATTCTCACTCGTTCTCCTCATCCATTCCTTCTCTCTCTCTCTCTCTCTTTTCCAGATATTCATTATCTCTTCTGGCCCCCTTATTTATTCTTTCTCTTTTTCCGCCCTCTCTCCATCTGCTTTATAATTCTTTATCTCTTTTCTCTTTCACTCTGCCATCTCTTATTCATTCTCTCGTTTAGCCTCCCTTCCCTCGTTACACTCTCGGTTTCCCCTTTAATTCTTTTTACCTCTTCAATTCACTCTTTCCGTCTCATTTTGTAACTTTTTCCCTGTCTTTCTCTCTTTTCTCTCCATCCTTTTCCCTCTCCATCGCTTGCTCGCTTCCTCTCCCTTCCTCCCTCTCTTCTTTTCTCTTTTTCTCCCCCCCTCCCCTTTCTCCCACAAATCCCATGCACAGCCCATGGAGCCATAGTGTTCGCAGAAATAATAACAGCAAAAACAAACTGCAGTCCAAAGGTCAACGCAATTTTGTTAAAGACCCAAAATTCAGGCTAAATCCCACCTGCCCCTAGCTGCCGAGGACACTCGTCTAAACATCTGCCTTTCCACCATCCGTTCTCAGGGCAACACGACTTCCACATCCACAGGGCTGAGAGGCTGCACCAGGGCCACACGCGGCATAATCACTGCATTGGCAGGGCACTGGGACGTTGTTTAATGTTTGATTGTGATGAGCGTCTGCTGCCCACCGGTCCCTGCAGTATCTGTTCATTCATACAGGAATATTCAGCAGTGATTGAGGAGCTAATCCCCTCTCTCTTTTCTCTCCTTCTCTCTCTCTCTCTTTCCCTTTCTCTCTTTGGCTGTGTGTATGGATTATTGTTGAATGCATTATCAACTGAAGCACAATAAGAGTAAACAACAGTGCATCGGGGAATCAGTGTTGCCCATGTGCTATATCAGGTATCTCTCTATTTCTCTCTCTATTTCTCTCTCTCTCTCTCTCCTCTGTATCGTTTACACTCGCCCATGTTTAATTTAGTGCTCACTTGTTGGAGGTCAGGGTTCTGTGTTTCGTCTTGGCGTGAAGGTTCATGCTGTGTTTAAAATACAGACACGCACAAGCACACACGCAGAGAGACAGAGGGAGCAAGAGAGAGGGACGAAGGGACGAAGGGAGGGAGAGAGAGGGAGAGAGAGAGAGAGAGAGGATAGAGAGGAAGGAGAAAAAAATTGAAGGAGAAGGGATGGAGGAAAGAAGAAGACAAGAAAGAGGCATGAGGGGTGAGGAAATGAAAGAAGGACGGTGGGAGAAAGGAGGGAAAAGAAAGGAGAAAGGCATGAGGTGAAGAAACGTAAGAAGGAGACGGAGGAGGGAGGAAAGATGGGAGGGATGGAGGGAGGAAGGAAGGAATGATTGGAAGCGAGGATGGAGAGGATGGAAGAGGATGCAGGAGAAGCGAGGAGAGAGAAATGGAGGGAAAGAAAAAAAAAGGATGGAGCGGTGGGAGAGAGAGAGGCAAAGACAGGAAGAGAGAAGGGGATGGAGGGAGGGAGGAAGGGACGGAAGGAGAGAAAGGGAGGGAGAAAGGAGAGAGAGAGGGATGGAGGGAGAAAAGAAGAGGAAGGGACGATTGAGAGGCGAGGAAGGACAGGGAGAGAAGAAGAGAAAGACGGGGAGAGAGAGAGAGAGAAATGGAGGAAGAAAAAAAAAAAAAAAGAGGGCGGTGGGAGAAGCGAGGAAAATGAGGGAGAGAGAGGTTGAAGGACACAGAGGCGGGGGACAGAAATGGAGGAAGAAAAAAGAGAGGATGGGGCTGTGGGAGAGAGAGAGCGGGAAAGACAGGGAGAGAGAAGGGGATGGAGGGAGGGAGGAAGGAGGAAGGACGGAGGAGATTAATGTGACAACTTCCGGATACTCTGATTCTACTGATTATGCCTCACTTGAATTTCGTGATATTTAACGAGCGCCAAAGAATCTGCTGAATAACCGGAGGCTTGAACACAAAGTGACCGTGGAGAATACGGTGGACAGGACTGGCCAGCTGAACTGGTGTCGAGGAGTGCCATTACATTAGTTGAAAAATATCAATGTATTTTGTGGAATGCATGAATCAATTTTGAATCGACAGAGAAAGAATTGCGATTAGACCCCTAAAATATAACATTTCACTGTGACTGTAGATGGTAAAATGAATAAAGCGTCATTAGAAGTTTCCTCCAGTCACTGTGTGCTGGTGTTCCCCCAGCTGGCGGGAGCTGAGCTTACGGAGGATCAGTTACCGGATCAAGTTTACTTCCACGGGTTCAGTTACTTTATCATTTGTGATAATAACATGGGTAATTAACTTCTGAAAGAAAAGGCTGCAAACCTTCACGCAGCTCTATTATTAGTCTTCACATTCTACACTGTGTGCGCAGTGTGTGTGAATGGATATGCTTCGCGTGTGCTGATGCCAGACAACATAAGACTTCGAGAACACACCAAACACACACACACACACACACCATATTCTGAGGCTGTACACCTATAGCATTGCTGTGTTGCCATGATGTCACTGTCGCCTTCATGATGTGGAGCTTTACGTAAGGCAGCAGTTGTAGATGAGTTTATATGTTGTTCTCAGAGACACACCCCTAGTGATTTATTGATGAGGACAGAGAAGCACATACACACACACACACACATCATGTACTAGTAGGGACTATCATTTACTCCAATTATTACTGTATCTAAATAATACTACATCTAACCCTAAATCATAACCCTAACCGCCTCAATGGCTTAAGCTAATCTTTCTACATTTTTAGATTTGCAAATAAACTTGTATTTTTTTGTAAAAGCAGTTTAGAAGTGAGGACCACTAAAAGTTTACTTCCCAAAATGTCCTCACTCTGCTGAGGTTTTAAAAACTCATTTTGGTTCTCACTAAGTAGCAGTACAAGGCACACACACACACCTGTACAAGGACATGCATAATAGCATGCTGCGCCATGCGTATACATAAGTTGGCATTTACTTGCATTTACACTAGAGCTGCAGCCTACCGATTCTTTTCGAAATTGATTTTTTATCAATTAATCGGGTAATTCTTTTTTTTAACAGAAAAAATGAAAATCTTCATAAATATTTTTTTGATAAATACATTTTCTACATTTCTTTTTCTATCGATTACTCTCTAAAATTATACATTAAAAAATCTGATTAATTGAAAATGAAGAAACAGAAGTTTTGAGTCATTTCGGCCTATAAAATCAGCTGCTTTTAGCCTTTCTTGGAGAGAACTACATTTCCCACAATTCATGCGTACCACTCGGAGCAGTGGCACAAAGGTGACTGAACTGGAAAGTGTTTTAGTAATAGCGTAATACTCTTGTAAAGAAGTCAGTCACAAACACAGTGCGTGTTTACACCGTGAAAAATGTCATTTATGCACGTCTGTTTTTTGTGCATGGAATATCTCACAAATACGTTCACGTACAGAAGGATCAGGTCTTGTCTTGACGTTTTGCATCACTAATAAGCGTCTGAGTGAAATTAATTTAATGAAGCCTCGATTCTAGAAAACTTGCCTCGACCATTTTTTTGTAATCAAATTATTCGCGTTATTCTTTGTCCCAGATTACAGAACGTACAATAGCTTTAAAACTCAACGTGTTTCACGACAAGCTATAACAAGCTAAAAGAAGAAAAAGGATGTAGGACATGAGAATTAAAAACAGATTTCACAGAATACCAATAGCACAGTAAATAAAATAATATGCCATCTTAATAATATCTGATATGGCTAGTCAGCAAAATAAAAAATAAATGTACAAAATCATCGAAAGTAAGTTACAACACTAGTGCATTCTTATTTCAAATGGACTGTCACTATGACGAGGCAAAAAAAGCCTAATGGCCTGCTACACCCCACACATTCCCATCAGTCTCACACACACACACACACACACACAGACTAATGGCAGGTGCAGTTTATAAGCTTCTCCATTAATAAAGTTCAGCAACACTTTGTCATCTGTCACGACTCTCAACTTCATCCATACAACCAATCACCTCAAACAATCGCTTATGAACCAATAGCGGTAATTAATCTAAAACCTCCTCGTAAAAATATCATCCCGACTAAGCAGATCTCTCTCTCTCTCCACCTTCCCTCTCTCCATCTCCGGCCTCATTTCTCAGATGCACAGGCCATAAAGATGAAAATATTGTGCCATAAAGAGTTATTGAGTTGTGCCTCATCCTCGTCTGTCATTGAGAGATCAAGACGTGCGCTCAGCCCTCGGCCTGTTTCATTCCACTTAAAATATTAATTGACAGATAATTGACTAATTAATTCAGGCAGAAGGCAACAGGTTAAATACAAGCTTGGCGCCATAGAGACCGGCTTAAGTTAGAGCGGTGATGCTTCAGAGTCAAAAGCAGGTGCCAGTGAGTCAATTAGTGATCAAATGACAAGGAAGGCATGACATTGCCAGGCAGCTGGGTAGATAGATATCAAGTGATCCACAGAATCAGTGAAGAAGTGACAAAGAATGATTGATGGCCATTGGTAGACATAAGACTGGGATCATTAATTTTCATCTCACAGATCCATCCTTCATACATACGCTATGATGAAAAATCCCCGTCTCAAGACATTCTTCCCTTAAAGAACCGTACGCAAATCTCATGCTCATACCTCCACTTTACTAAACTCGACCCTAGGCCTGGTTTACTCAGTTGGTCCCCTCCTTGAGCATGTGGTTCCAGGATAGGCTCCGGTTCCCCCCGTGACCCCAGTTGGAATAAGTGGTTCAGATAATGAATGAAAGAATGAATGAGTTGCGATCGCAACATCGCGAAATCCTGATGAGTCTGACTAATCGTCTCTTCCGACTACCACAAAATTTACAGACTACAACTGGCGCTTTCTGAGAATTAGAGCCAACACTGGTCTAAAAGTCTTGTAAAACTCTCTTTAATGAACACTGTATGTCTGATCAAGTGAAGGGAAATAAATGCATCAACCTGTGTATATATATATATATATATATATATATATATATATATATATATATATATATATATATATATATATATATATATATATATATATACACCTATTCAAGTAACTTGGCTTGTGTTTCGTAACATCCAAAGTGGCTCCCGTATTCAAATTACAAGCCTCCCTCAAGCAACTCCAGGTTTAATGCCAACTATTTGAGACTGCTAGGCTTGAAACTATGCCCTCAAGTGAGAGCAAGGACCGAGTCTCAAACACTTTATCATAGATTACAGAGGCTGCTGTGGTGCTGAAACATAACAGAGATAACAGAAAAAAGAAAAATACCATGCATTTTCTCACAATCCCAAAGCTTAAATAAGAGACACACCTTCTGCTTAGTAATATTCGATATTCATCAACGGTAAGTTGCAACACTGAGGGCAGTTTTCATTTAAAATGGGCATTATGACAAGGCAAAATGAGCCTAATGGCCATCTACACGACATAACCCATTCCGTCTTTTATACAAAAACACACACACACACAAATACAAAACGAGGAGAACGCGCCAAAAATAAAATGCGCATCACTACTCACTAGCGTGGTCATAGTAGATGGTGTACCAAAAGAGGCGGCGGGGATGCTGGTGAACTTGCTGGAGTTGGAGCCTTTCTCTGCGTAGAACATGACGGTGGCAAAGATGATGATAGCCATGGTGAGGAAAGCGAGCTCGGAGGCGCTAGCTCTTCAGCGTGTAGCAGGATCGCATGAACCTTGCGAGTGGCGGGGAGAACGAAGATCTGGAAGGCGAACGCGGCGTGGCGCCGCTCCGTCCTCGTTGTTAGTCACCGACCCGATGTAGTGCGGCCAGAATAGCCACCACGTCAATGATGCTCATCGCGCGCCAAGCGTGCGGCTGGC